>PVJX010000203.1:0-206872 GCA_004027295.1 Dolichotis patagonum
GAACAAACATTATAAAAATGGCCATTCTCCCAAAATTACTATACAGATTCAATGCCATCCCAATCAAAATACCACTAACATACCTCATAGATCTAGAGAAATCACTCCTAAAATTCATCTGGAACCAGAAGAGACCTAGAATAGCAAAGGCAATTCTAAGCAACAAAGGCAAGGCAGGAGGCATCACAATCCCTGACTTGAAATTTTACTACAAAGCTACAGTGATAAAGTCAGTATGGTACTGGAATAAAAACAGACTGGAGGATCATTGGAATATATTGGAAGATACAACCACAACCGCAAACTCACTCAACCACCTTATCTTTGATAAAGGAGCCAAACATGCTCGCTGGAAGAATGACAGTCTCGTTAACAAATGGTGCTGGAAAAATTGGCTGTCCATATGTAGAAGACTAAAACTAGACCCATGTCTATCACCATACACTAAACTAAAATCTGAATGGATCAAAGATCTAAATATGAAAACAGAAACACTAAAACTGCTGGAAGACAAAGTAGGTAAAAATCTCAAAGATATAGGGGTAGGAAGAGAAGTCATGAACAAGAACCAAATTACACAGGAAGTACTTCCCAGAATCAATAACTGGGACCACATCTTATTAAAGAGTTTCTGCATGTCAAAAGAGGTTTCCAGCAGAGTGAAAAGAAAACCCACAAATTGGGAAAAAATCTTCATGGACAGCGCCTCAAACAAAGGACTTCTGTCTAGAACTTATAAAGAATTAAAAAAAATCATACCCTTCAAATTCAAAGACCCAATCCAAAAATGGCCATCTGAAATGAATACACAGTTCTCAGATGAAGAAACACGAATGCCAAATAAATACATGAAAAAATGTTCATCATCTTTAGTCATGAGAGAAATGCAAATTAAAACCAGAAAGAATGGCCAAGATATGAAACACTACCAACAACAAGTGTTGGAGAGGCTGTAGGGAAAAAGGAACTCTTTTACACTTTTGGTGGGAGTGTAGACTGGTGCAACCCCTGTGGAGGTCAGTCTGGAGATTCCTCAAAAAGCTGGGTTTGGAAGTCCCATTTGACCCAGCTATTGCGCTTCTAGGCATATTCCCAGAAGAACTGAAAACATCATACCACAGTGATATATGTGCACCCATGTTTATAGCTGCACAATTTGTAATAGCCAGATCTTGGAAACAACCTAAGTGCCCATCCACTGAGGAATGGATAAAAAAGTTGTGGCATTATTATACAATGGAGTACTACTCAGCTATAAAGAATGATCACATCGAGATATTTATAAATAAATGGACACGACTTGAGACCATTCTCTTAAACGAAATAAACCAAACTCACAAGGGTAAATAACATATAGTCTCCCTAGTATGAGATTTGATGCTGGTCTGCGCAGACTTTCAATCCAAACAGCCCGGGCCACTCTGCGGGTCCCGGAGGTTCGGGTCCCACAGGGTCAGGCCGTGATGCTGGTCTCTGTGAGATTTCCTCTATTGTTTTTTTTCTTGATAATAGCCATTCTGGAGTGAGATGAAAGCTCACATTGTTTAATCTGCATCTCTCAAATGACCAGTAACACTGAAATGGTCAGTGATATCTCATATATATTTATTTGCCATTCCTACTTCTTCACCTGAGATTCACCTGTTGATTTCAGGTGTTGATATTTGGGTTGGAACCTTAAATTTTGGGAGTCTGATTTTTTAGTTCTTTATGTATCTTACATAGTAGTCATTTGTCTGAGGAATACCTGACAAACATATTTTCCCACTGTGAAGGTTGTCTCTGCACTCTTTTGGTGATTTATTTTGCTGTTCAAAAGCTTTGTAATTAGAGGAGATCCAACAGTAGCCATGTCTACTGGCTTGCCTTTGTTGCTCAAAGTTACTTTTGCTATCTAGGTCTCTTTTGGCTCTAACTGAGTTAAAATTGTTTTCTCTAGTTTTGTGAAATATGCTAATGGCATTTTGATAAGAATTGCATTAAATTTGTGTAACAGCTTTGGAAGTACAGCCATTTTTAGTGTGTTTGTTCATCGTACCCAAGAGGAAGGGATGCCTCTCCATTTCCTGATATCCTCTTCATTCTCCTTTTTCAGAATACTATAGTTTTCAATGCAGAGGTCTTTCATTTGCTTCATTAGATTGATTCATAGGTGGTATTTTTTTATACCATCATAAAATGTGTTGTTTCCCTAATTTCTCTTTGTGTGAGTTTGCTACTTGTGTACAGTAGTGCTATTGATTTTTCAGTGTTGATTTTGTATCCACCTACAGAGCAAAATCTTTTTATTGAGTCTAGAAGTCTTTTAGTGCAGTTTTTGGGGTCTTCTATGCCAACTATCATATTATCCACAAAAAATGATAGTGTAACTACTTTCTTTCTTTTCTTTATTCTTTTTATTTCTTTCTCTTGACTAATTGATCTACTTAATGTTTCCAGAGCTCTACTGAATAGAAATGGTAGTAGTATATATCCTTGTCTTATTCTTGATTTCAGAGTGAAAACTTTCAAATTTTTTCCATTCAGCATGATTTTGGCTGATGGTTTGTCATAGATGGATTTTTATCAGATTGTGATAAAGATTATCAGTTCCAATTTTCTGTAAGATTTTGATCAGAAATGGGTGTTGGGCTTTGTCAAACATTTTTTTCTGCATCTATAATGATCTTGTGGTTTTGTCAATGGCTTTGTTAATATATTGTGCTATGCTTATAGATTTGCATATGTTGAAACATCCCTGCATCCCTGGGATGAACTGTACTTAGTGATACTGTAAAATATTCTTTATGATTTTCTGTATTGTGTTTGACAATATCTTGCTGACCTTTTCTGAGTCAATGGTCACTGGAGACATTGGCCATTAGTTCTCTTTTTAGGCTGGATGCTTCTCTGGTTTTAATTTCAGGTTAATACTTCATTCCAGGAATGAATCTGGGAATGTTGCTTCCTTTTTAATATCATTCAAGAGTTTAATGAGTATTGGTATAAAATCTTCTTTAAATTTCTTTTACAATTCAGTAGTGAATCCATTGGGAGCTAGGCTTAACTTTGTTGGGAATTTTTTAAGTATATCTTCAAGTTCATTGACTGATACTGATTTCTTTAGAATTTTTCCATATTCTCAATTCAGTTTTGGTAATTAATGTTTATCTAGGTACCTGTGCATTTTATGTGTTTTGTAGTTTATTTGAGTACAGGTTTTTAAGTAGATGTTGATAATTTTTTGAATTTCTGCACTACCTGTTATTTCACCCTTTTCATTACTAATTGCATGGATTTGAATGTTTACTTTTTTAAATATGGTTGACAAAGGGTTTCTCAATTTAATTTAATTTATCAAATAATCAAATCTTCTATTTTTTTGATCTTTTGTGTTGTTTACCTACTCCACATTGCATTACTTTCTGCTCTTATTTTCATATTTTCCTCCATTATTTCCTCCAGTTAAAGTTTTGGTTTAAATTGCTCTTCTGATTCTAGAAGATTGAGGTTCAACATTAGGTTATGTTTTTGAGCTCACTTTGCTTTCTAATATGGGATACAAATTTCCCTCATAGCACTGTTTTATTGCATCCCATAAATCTTATTATGTTTCATTGATGTTATCATTTATTTGCAGAATCTGTCTGATTTCTTATTTAATTTTATCTGTGCCCTTTTGGCTGTTCAGGAAAACATTATTTAATTTTCACATGTTAATGCAGTTCTTGTGTTTTCTTTTGGCACTGACTTACTATTTCATTGCACTATGGTCTGATAATATTCATGGGATAAATTCAATTCCTTTTTTTTTTTGTACCGGGGATCAAACTCATGATCTCATGCTTTCCAGGCAAGCACTTATGCCACTGAGCTAAATCCCAGTCCCCCTTTCCATTTTCTTATGCATCTTTCATGAGCTAGTATATTGTCTATTTTTAAGCATGTCCTATGTGCACCTGAGAAGAATGTGTATTCTGATGTTGTGGGGCAGAATACTTTGTAAACAGCTACAAAGCCTGATTTTTCAAAAATGTCATTCAGTTCTGATATTTCTTTTTGTCTAACTGATCTGTCTTTTTGTGACAGTGGGTTATTGAATTCTCTCATTATAATTATGTTGGTCCTTCTTTGATTTTTTAATGTGTTAATATCTATTACATATCTATTATTATATTGGGATGTACAGTTATTTGGTGCCTGTATATTTATGACTGTTATTTCTTTCTCTTGGATTCTTCCCTTTACAAGGATATAGTGACCTTCTTTGTCTCTCTTAATGTGTCTTGGCTTGAAATCTGCTTTGTGTGCAAATAAAATGACTACCCTTGCTTTTCTTCCATATTCCTATAACATGGGGTATTTTTTCCATCCTCTGACTTTGAGACTATGAGTTTCTTTTATTATTGAAAAATGTTTCATGTATGCAGCATATTGTTGGATCTTGCCTCTTGATCCATCCTATCAGTCTGTTTCTTTTGATTGATGAATTGAAACCATTAACACTGATTTTTTAATTAATATTTATCAACATATACTTGTCATGTTATTTCCCTATTTTTGTTCTCCCTTTTTCCCCTCTGTTTAATTGCTTGCCTTGCCTGGTGGATTCATCTGTTGGAGTTAATAAAATTGAAGCCCTTGTTTGCTTTTCTCTAGAATATCCTTCAAAATATTTTAGAGTGCTGGTTTGTTGGAAATTAATTTCCTGAAGTGTTTTTTTTTTCCCATGGGAATATTTTATTTCTCCATGAATTTTGAAAGATAGTTTTGTGGGATATATCAATCGAGTTAGGTGTTTTCTCTTAGTGTTTGAAATGCTTCATCACAAGGTCTCCTTGACTTGAGAGTTTGTGTTTCAAAGTCTGCTGTAATTCTGATGGGCTTTCCTTTACAGGTGATTTGCTTCTTTTTCTCTAATAGCTTTTAATATTCTTGTGTTGAGTTTCTGGAATCTTGTCTAATTTATGCATTCATGTAGATGTGTTTTTGAAATGGCTAACTGGAGCTTTATATGTTTCACTTATCTATATGTCAAATTCTTTTTCCCTGATTGAAAAGTTTTCTGTTGTTACTTCTGTGAGCTGATTTTTTTGTATCATTTCTGCTATCTCTTGCTTTTTCACTGACTTCAATCAAAATTGTTTTGTTCCACTCTGCATTGCCTAGAAGTTGTTGGACTGATGTTTCATTGTCCATTTCTATGTTTAAGAAACCTTCTTTTCATGATCACTAACCATAATACTGTCTTCTATATCTGATATTCTATCCTCCCATTGGTACATTCTGCAATTCAATTCAACATACAATTTCAACAGCATGTTTAATCTCTTAAATATCTGTTTAAATCTGTTTCATTCTTGCCTATGTTGGGCATACATATTTTCCATCATTATGCTAAGATCCTCTATTTTTTTTAATTTGTATCTAGATTAGAGCCACTAAGCATGTCATCCATTACGGTCCTATCTCTGTAGTTATCTGAAAAATTATTTCTGATTTTATTTTTTCTAAAGCCTCATTTATCTGCTTTGTCACTTTCATTGTTATCACTTCAAAGACTCCAGTTTGGTGGCTTTCAACTTGTTCCACCTCATTGCCCATGGTTTTGTCTTTGGTGAGCTGGAAGTCTGAGGTTACATCTTGCTTAAGTGTCTCTTCAATTTTTTTCTTTTCAAATTTTAATTCCTAATTTGATGCTTGTAAATTGCTTATGATGAGTAGCCTTATTGCTAGTATTTAGAACCCTTAGTAAAGTACTACTTCTCTGAGAGCTCTTCCAGGTATGGCTGGCTTTTGGGTTTTGAGTGTTTTGCAAGATTTATGGAGATGAGAAGTTGCTGCCTACTTGGCCCCTTGTTCTTTGGCACTGGCTGCAGTATTGTTTATGGCACTTCGGCAGTCTCAGTCTTGGTATACCAGAAAGAACAATGGATTACAGCATAAGTCACCTTAGTAAAAGTAGTGCAATCAGCAATAACAATAGCATCACAAGCAGCCTACAAAATGGAAAATAGTGGTAACTATTAACTTACTACATTTAAGCATATATGAACTAGATTTTTGGATACATAACAAAATTCAAAACAAATCAGGAAATTGTATACAGTCATTAAACCTTCAAAAGGATAATTTTACCATGAGGGGAGAAAATCTTAAAAGGAATAAGGACAAAAAGAGGAATAGAAGAGAAAGTATTTAGAAACAAGACTGAAGAAAAAAGGGAAAACAATGTCCACTTCAAACAATGTCTCTGCTTTCACTGGTACACAAAGTGGGCAGATGGAATCCAGACCTGTGTTTATTAATACCTTCAAGCCATCCATGGTGTGGAGTAGTGGATAATCCCAGAAAGCCTGAACCTTTAGTTCCACTGAATTTCAGGCTGGTTTGTAGCTGTGAAGCTGGAACCCAATTTGTTAATCTCCTAACACTCAGTGTGTCTCCTATTGGTTTTAACTTGGCACCTTGATCTCCTGCTGACTTGAATTCATCAACCTCACCCTGACAATGATAACCGCTAGGTAGAGCTGGTAGTTGCTCTGAGTTCTAAACTCAGTTCTTCATTTTTCTTATCTGCAGAATAAAAACAGTAAACTTTCAGTACCATTTTTGTTTAATGTGCAACTTAAATTAGTTTGGAAATAATATGTAATTTCCAAATAAAACTGTATTAAATGATTATTAATTTAAGATTCCCATTTGCTACCACAAAACTCTCCACTTACAGTTTAGCACAAAACAATTGTTTCAAAAATTTTAGCATTTACAATATTTCCTGTTTTACATTATTGTAGAAATTAACCCCAACCCTGATTCTTTGTGAAAAGTAAGAATAAGAAGCTAGTCAATGAATATCACTATAAAAATTATCAACTTATGATATACAGGGTGGTGATACATAGATGCTTCTTCCCACCACCTGTCCACTCTTTGCCCTTGCAATGTGGTGTAACAGTTGCTAATCACTTCATAATCAGCATTGTGGATTAACTTTAAAAAGTTAATATACTTTTTTTTGTCCAAATAGGGGTTTATATTTTGAATCTATGAAATAAGGATGTGTTCAGTAATTAAATTCATTTCTTTTCTCTCCTTTGATATATGATATCAATACTTCCAAAATATTAATTATAGTAGTACTTATACTCATGAACAGCACTGTGTCCTTTTTTATCTGTCTTTTTACTCACCTCTTATAAATACATGCTGTAGGGTTATGAAAAACAGCCAGTGCTTCCTACCTCCTTCCTGTGAGCTCAGATGTTCGTATAATAAATGACCATTGAGAATGATACATGTCAGTTCTTTTCTTCTGTCACTACTGGAAATAATGAGCCTCAGACATCTGTTTAAGTAGATGTTCTGCCACACCAAAAGTACTTTGAATGTTTTTGAAGTTAAGTCCCATTTTTGTCCATTCAAAGTGGTTATGCCTTCTCTCAAAAGAATATTTTCATTAGATCATTATGTTACTTTATTATCAATGTCTCAAATATTTCAACCACTCTATTTAAAACTAAGTAAATACTTATATAGTGCATGTATAAAAATTAACATGAAATGGATCATGAGGCCATACAATTGTTTAAATGGAACAGATCCAGTTAAGTACTATAGTAAACTAGTGCTTGGTACTTTAAAAGTCTGTGTAATTTTATAAAACCGATTCCTTCAAAATTGATGAATACTGAATAAAGAGGTAAAAAGATTATGTTATGATGACAAGAGAAGTAAAAACTGATATTCTTCATCCTTTGAAAATAAACAATGCTGTTCACAGGGCTCAACTCCTTGTGCAGATGATAGAATTGGTCCACTTGTGCTTTTAAAAGTTACCAAAATAACAAGAATCACTGTGGTTTGTAGAATCTGTATTACAGTTGCCAAGAAATTTTGGATTCTCCTTGGATCATAAAAAATTACATTTCTAAAAGCATATTGTCATCAGATTGATTGATAGATACACTTAAATCTAAAAGATAAACAAAAACAACAAAAAGAATATCAACAACCAAAAACCCTCTATAATTCAAATATTCAATCCAAACTACTTGAAGATATGGAGAATTTTTGTTTCCTTTTAAGTCTATTTATGTCATAAATGAAATTTCATGAAACCCAAGCTACTGGGGTGAGAAATATGTAAATCAAAGAATCAAGAAATACAACCTCAACTCTCTAAATAATTTTAATTGAATGAAAAGACAAATAATCAAAGCAAAACAAATAAAATATGCATTTGTTCCAAAGTAGTCATTGAAATATGATGGCTATTAGGAAGTATGTCTACCTATATCTTTTGAATTCACTCATGAAGAAGAAGGAAATCCTGTCATTTGAACAAAATGAACATAATAGAGGGTATCATGTTAAGTGAAATAAGCCAGACATAGACAAGAATCACATATTTTCTCTCATCTGAGGAATGTATAAATAAATAAATAAATAAATAAATAAAATAGTCAATATGTAAATTGAAGGAATATTAGGGCAGGAAAGGGTACAGTGAAATGGAAAGAGAGTAAAAGACAGAAGATAGATGAACATGATCAACTCACTATGTGTCTGTAAGTAGGATATCATTATGAGATTCCTTAATTTGCTCAATAAAAATTTAAATAAATAAAGAGCAGACACTGAAATCCCAGCATGGCTTGGGCACCTTGGTGGTTTAGGGAGACTCTGTCTCAAACTTTAAAAAAAAATTCATTTTTCAAAAGGGGTGAAGATATAGCTCAGGACAAAGGTCCTGAGTTCAATCTCCAGTAGAGGGAGAAGGGTTGAAGTAGGTCATGCATTGACCTATCTCAAGAAAGGGTACCATTAAACTGGGAAAAAGTGTAAAAACCCAATTTGATCATATAAGCTCAGCTTCTTTTCTTTACCAGCTGGCATATATCTTCTAAAAAAGATACAGTTATTTGCATAAAGATATTAGAGAAGAAATTTAAAACCCAAGATAGAAAGGGATATATAGCCAGTGCATTATGTAACCTAGTAATTTATAATTTGAAGTTTAGAATTACAAATGTAAATGTATCTTATTCTTATAATGCTCTGGTTTAAAGAAGACACAATAAAACATTCAGTAACTGACCAATTTTTGCAGTTACTTCTGAAATCTTACCACCACTGAATATGTGACAGACGATTTTTCTATGTATAGTACATGCATAATTTATATTCATGATTATATATTTCATATATACACATATAAAGTATCAAAATCAACGTGATAAAACTATTGTTTCAGTATCATCAATTTTTATTCTCTATCAATATTTTATTTCACATTTAATTGCTAAATTAATGCTTCTCCAATTACTGCTGATTTCTGATACATCAAATTGGAATGCTGTGGTCCCCATTCATAGAGATTTGGTTTTGACAGTGGAGAAATGATATCATGATTAGAGAATTTATTCAATCCATATACCTTGTGAGATTAGAAATAAGAGAAACAGGCAAAATATACTTTTACAACCCAAACACAAATTTAAAAATTATTAAATATACATAAAGTTTTATTAAACTTATATCGTTTATATCAAGTTTCTGGACTAAAAGGAGCTAATAAGTTATTGTCTGTATAAAGTAAATTAGTCAAATCATCACTTAATACAGTTTGTGTAATTAGAGAAGGTCACATTGTGGTCATCTTACTAAAAGTTATTTAGATATTACCAAGTTTATAATTTTCATATCAAATGCTTTCTATAAATGAATCATCAAGTCTTCAAACTGATCATTAAAATTTCATATTTCTTCACATTAATTTTTATTTAGGCAATAACACATTGGGAAATGTATGAAGATACAAACTGTATACTCGTTTTCATATACTGACTTACTTTTCATTTTATTTATATTCAGTTTCTAGAGTCTGATTAAATTATTTTGTTATCTCCCTAAACATGGCAATTTTGTAAAATTTTAATTTTGACTACCACATCCACATGGATTTTTTTTGATGCTGTAGTTAAAGAATTTGAATATATTCATTTGGTCTTAAAAGGTTGAACCTTGAAGTTTTCTTCAGTATCAGCAGCTCCCAATGCGACATCTTTAATTTGCTAAATGCTTTGCTTTTATGCCATAAAAGTCCCAAAGCACAGGACCATTGCATTCACCAAACTGTAATTGCCATTTGCAAATCAACTTTTATAGAACCAGATCAAAAGACTTTGCAAAATAATTTTCAGAATTGAAATTTTTCATCACCTTCTTTACAATCCATCAATATAATTTTTAATCATCATTTTAAAGCTTTAATTTCCTGGTGAACACTGCATTATTGCACACCCAGGGTGAAAGATTAGGAAAGTCTGTATTCCTTAATGTGAATGTTACAGCAGGCAGAAGTTTGCTTTTCAGAGCTTTGCTCACTAAGCTGGTCTTTCTCAATCCCATGCCATGCAAAAGCTAATTTCCACACCGTCTTTTCATGCTCATCCAGAGAAAAGTGCAAGAGCTTAAGAACTAGGAAATCATCTTAAGTAAATTTCCATATAATTTAACTCTTGAGTGCTTTTCTGTACTTCAGTTTTCTTAAAACTGACAAGTAGAAATGTAAATAAAGGAGAAATATGAAATATACTATCTCAATTTCTATTGAGTTTTTTATAGCCTAATTTTCCTGACTGATTTACATTCATATAATATTTCAGATACATAAAACAAAAAATTGATGATAGCTTGGATCTTCATACAAAGAAAAGAAAATTTGGAATAAAAAGATCACTAGCCTCCCTGAAATGATGTTGAAAAGAGAAGGTATTGTATGGAGTCTAGTTAGTGAATTCTTGCCCAGTTATTGGCTTACTTTCATTTTTTGATCTTATGGAGACAATCTCTTATACTTTTTGTAATATGCACATATACCCCACCCTAGTTCTAATGAAAAAATAATCATCTGTGCTTTTACAAAGAGGTTTTCATCAATAACTTAACAATATTAGAGAAACACATATATGTATCCATTTATATATATATTTATATTTATCTATTGTACAAGAGGGAAAATTGAAGATTTTTTTTTCAGTAACTCTAGGGATTTGAGATGGGAAACATCTATTACTTTTTAACACATATAATGAATAATTCCTCTGTATTAATTCCCTTGGTTAGTGTTACAAATATTGAAGAGAAATCAAATGAGCATATTATCTATTCTCAAGAAATATGCCTAGGGAAAAACATCATGCACATATATTTCATTTAGAAAAATTTTAAGCAACAAAAATTATATCATAAGTTGAGTACAAATGAATGTCAAGCTGAATGAAGGCTAAGAATCACACTATCAAACCTATGAATTTTTTGATGCTTTCTTCAATCTATGTTTTCAGAGTACTGTAGTTTTCTTTGTAGAGGTCTTTCACTTTTTTATTAGGGTAATTCCTAGACTTTGATTACTGAGAAGGAACAGAGAAATAAGAAAGATGGCCAGGGGGCATCCCAGGAAGCAGTGGGTTTATATTCTTTGCAGCCTCAAAACTATAAAAGTGAAAGAATTTGCTCAGAGGGGAAAGTTTCAGAGCACCATGCTCCAAAATGGTGACAGAGGTGACATGAGGTTCCAGAATGGCGGCAGCCACGTGAGATTCCAAAATGATGGCAACATACAGAAGCCTTTCCTCACAATCAGGCAAACAGAGCCCAGCAATCCAGGCACTGGACCCCTACAACCAAGAGAGAGAAAAGCCTGGCTACTGCTCCAGCTGGCAGCAAACCTTGGTGGCATCCACATGGTGCTAATTTTAGGTGCAAGGAAAATGCACAAATTCTGAGGGTAAGATGGCTTCCACCTCAATTGCAAAGGGTCTGGGAGGCCAAGCAGTGTGCCCCTGAAAGATGTAAGGGTGAAGCCAGAATATCTCAGATCTCATGGGGAGTAAGGACTTCTAGTCTCTGTGCCAAACTTTGCAATATCTTCTGTTAGTACAGCTGCAAAGAATCTCTGATTAATGTTGCCTTTGACTCAACTAGGGCTATACATCCAGAGGAGGGTTCTCTAGAAAAGTATGTCAAAACAGAATGAAGTAATTGAATTGGCTCTCCTATGACATCTAAGATTACCCAGGAAGAGATTGTGATGTCCACGGTTGGGGCATTGCAGGTTACCTGGGACTCTTCAGTCATCAGCACAGGAAATGAGGGTTCTAGTGGCCTAGCCCCTCTCTATGAGTGGAACAGTCAAATCCCAGTGCCACAGATCAGACATATTAGCTGTGTCATACAAAGCAAGGCACTGGCAAAGGCTATTTGAAGTCCTATGTCCAATTTGCAGTCTTCTTGAAGTTGAAACAGGAACCTTGGTTGTCCTAGAATTTTTCACTAGACAACCTAGGTGGGCTTAAATCATTGGAAATTACAATAGCTATAATCCCCTCCTTTCCCTTTTGCCCCTCCTCTTGATCTTGATTGAACACAGTAAAATGTCTGTGATCCCATCTGAAATTTTCATAGCTTATATTGAATAATTTCACCTGACTGACAAATAAAATGATCTCCAACTAGTACTTTACCCTCCCTGAAATATAGATCTATATTCATGCATGTATGAAAAATTTAGTGCACCTTTTACCTCCATGTTAAGAACAGCTAGTCTGTCACACATCTTTCTTAGTCCCCCATGAATATTATAGTACAAGTTTGATTCTACTGAAGGGGAATAACTTTTCCATACTGCTTTCTTTTCCTTGTTAAAGCACATTGTAATCAACAATTGGGATCTCATATTATTAAAAAGCTTTTGCACAAGAAAAGAAATCACTAACAAAAGAGAAAGACAACTCATAATGTGGGAGAAAATTTTAGCCAGTTGTCCCTCATAAGGACATGTCTACAACATGTAAAGAACTCAAAATATCGGACCACTCAAATTTAAAGACCCAATCCTTTTAAAAATGGGCATCTGATATATAAACACACTTCTCAGAGGAAGAAACACAAACAGCAAATAAATATGTGAAAAAATGTTCAACATCATTGATCATTCGAAAGATGCAAATTAAAACAACACTGAGATTCTACCTGAACCAAGAAAGAATGGCTGTCAGCAGGAGATTAATCCAAAAAAAAAAAAAAAAAAAAATGCTGAGGCACTATGGGGAAAAGAAACCCTTCTCCACTGTTACTGGGAATGCAGACTGGTGCAAATACTTGGGAAATCACTGTGGAGATTCCTCAAAAAACTAGGATTAGAGGTCCCATTTGACCCAGCTATTCCCCTCTTGTGTGGAAGAGTTTTGCTCCAGAATAAATTACAGAACATTATGGTGGTGGTCTAAGATGGCAGAAGGCCAAATCAGGAACATTTACCCTGAAAGCCACTTCCTCCTTCTTCCCCTTTGGCCCAGATTACAACTTTCTACTTCCTTTCCCTGTGTGCACAAAGAAAATTCCAATCAGTTCCTTGCACATCATAAATGCTTACACCAAGAGCCACTTCTGGTCAAAGTTCACATATATCTCTAGCCTCCTGTCCAGCCAGAGGAGAAAGACAAACCATTGTGGGGGGTCAGCTCCTCTCCAAGTCCTCAAATAAAGAGGCCACTTTCACTTTCTCTTTCTCTTTATTTTGCTTCTCTATTGCACCAAAAACTCTAACATTCAGTATCTTCCCAAAAGAATTAAAAACATCTTACTACAGCAATATATGTGCACCCATGCTTGTAGCAACATAATTTGTAATAAGTAAATCTTGGAAACAACCTGAATGTCCATCAACTGAGTAAGGCATAAAAATGATGTGGTATTTTTATACAATGGAGTACTGCTCAGCCATAAAGATAAATAAACTAGAGGCTTTTATAAGTAAATGTATGCAACTTGAAACCATACTTAAAAGTGAAATAAATAAGACACACTTGTATGAATTATCATTTTGTCTCACTAGTGTGAGAAGCGAAGCTGAAAGAAATGACATATATATGTATATGTGTATATATGTGTATTAAAAATAGTTAAGATAATTATACTAGTGATTTTTCTGACTTCACTGAAGAGAAAGATTTGTGACAGTATTGTTTGGACAATTGAGTGCAGATGTCCTGTGTTCTGAGGAATAATTTGAGGATGACAATGCACAGTGTGCATATCATTGTTGCCCCCTCATTGATATGTTTTGAAATTTAGTTTTAGTTATTTTTTCTTTTTTTCTATTTAAAATAAAATAGATTTTAAAAAATTAAAATAAGATAAAATTGGCTTACCAACCAAATGTCACCAAGTTTTGGGTTGCTCACCTGCCCTCTGGAGTTGGATTCCAGGTTCTTTTCATTTTGAGTTTTAAACAAGAATTGAACAAAACAAGAAAAAAGCAGTGGCAAAGTTTATTTCTAAAAGTAAAAGTGAAAGGTACGGGAGAAACTAACTCTTGTAGAGAAAGCTTGATCCAAGTAAAAGAGGAGAAAGCAAGATGAAAATTCATCCTGTATCATAAAGTTATCATGAAGGAAGCAATGATAGCAAATTTTCCTTGGTGTCTGTGTCCTTTTATAATATCCAACTCTTAATGAAAACTGTAATAACTTCTTTTTTTAAGACAAGGTCTCACTCTGTAGTTCAGGTATGGCTTGAACTATATAGTCCAGGCTAGCTTTGAACTCATGGTGTTCCTTCGGCCTCAGCCTACCAATTGCTTGGATTACAGGCATGTGTTACCACACCTTAGAGAACTTATGGATACTGAATCCTACTGAAAACCTGCATGAGTTCTCATGAGAATTCCACATGCAGGGTTTTTGGAGCTGTTCTGTACATGTGTTGAAGGGTTTTGTAATTATCAGATTACACCTACTCCTTCAACAAGTTTTACCACCCCTAATCTCCTAAGTGATTAGGACTTCAGAAAGTAAATAGTTTTAATTACAGTAATAGAAATTATTCATTATGTTAGGGTTTTAACCAGTAAGCACTAAAATGGCTTTCAATGAAAATATTTCTATGCTGTTTGGTTAATAGTTTCTATGATTGGTGGTAAAACCATCACTGTATACTCCTACACTCATTTGATTTGAGATCATGCAGACAGGATGATTGATGAGTGTATTTTTGTAATGTATTCTAAACTTCAGTGGAATCATAAGTTTTGTAACATTGAAATCTGTAGGGAGCGGCGTGATAGCCTCACTGCTGCCGCCCCATCCCGCCCTCCTGTGGGCATTTGGTGTGTCTGCCTACATTACCCATGATCCTCTCTGCCTGGCCGGATATGACTGTGACCTATCTGGTCTCTCCACAATGTCTCTGCCTGATGACGACAATTTCCTGCCCTCACCCTATATAAACCATGTTCACTTCCTCAATAAACGAGACTTGATTGGAACTGCTCAACTTGTCTCCGTCTGTCTTTCCTCTTGCCCTGCCCCCCACCCCCATTCCCTCTCCAGGTGAGACCCACGGACTGATCCGCAGGCGAGATCAGAAATCAGTATTGCTATTTGTACCAGATAATTTATTTTTATAGTGTCTTTAATATTTGCAAAACACTTGCATAACTACTTATTTTGTAAAATGTAGATATATAAATCAGACAATCTTCAGGAAAAAGAACACCAAACTCAGATTGAGAAAACAGAAAAATTTGTATTAAAACACATAGATTTCAACTGTAATGAGCATTAATCTTGAAACTGTCTACAGAAAAAAAAATGACATTAAGAATGAAAAATAATGCTGAAAATTGTACCACTGAAAGAATCTGAATAGCAAGACTATATATTGACAATAAGCAAGAATCAGTAAATTGAACAGCTGTATTCAAGAAAATATGATTGGATTATTGTTGCTTGTCACATAATGTTGAAAGTAAATATTGCTCAGAAGTCACATCATTAAAATCCTAACGGGCTAAGATGTCAGTATTTCCAAAGAATGAAATTATATTTAACATCTGGGTTCCAAATTTGCAACTACCAATGAAGAAAACATTTATATAAAATGGATCCTAATTCAATCATGCCAGGCTAAGAAATTACAAAAAAATAGTACTTCAAAGAATTTGAGAAAGCATATTAAAATTATTTAAAAATTGAGAAGAAAACATTAACACTATATACAGAATAGCTAAAAATAATCAGCAGTTTAAATGTTTAAGATTTACTAAAGTCCCAAAACATAATCTCAATATCTAGATATATGTTTGATTTCCTGCAAAATAATTATTTTCATGAGAAAAATCAAACTTTTGAATTCAAAGCCCAGTGTGGGAGGCATTGGTCAGATGACACAGATATGCAGAGATAAGGGACTTTTAAAACCACATGCCCAAAACCTCCCAGAATACATGATTAGAGATTAAAAGATATCCTACAAGGCTACAAATCCAAGTAGGATCAAAACATTGCCTTAAGCAATGAGTGCTCTGGTCCTTTCCCCCCATACCCCACTTTATCACTTAGAATTGCCTTAAAACCTTCTCCTGTCTTCCCCTACATGAATTCCCCCACAGATGTCTTTCCTTCATCCTTTATTCTTGCTTTCTGGTTCTATTAACAAAAAACCACAGAAGCATGGTTGAGAGCTGCATTCATGAGATTCTCTCATGCTGAGGCATTTTGGTTAAGAGCAGTCCCTCTAGGCCTTCTTGGAGTTTAAATTAGACACTGAGTCTGAGTAGTCTCTCATCCTGTGTACTGTGCCACTGTCGCCAACTGTGACAACCCAGGATAAGATATATTCACTATCTAATGGATGAAGATTTACTTCCTGTAAAAACAAGGTTTAAATAATTTCTAGATATATGGCTTAAAATAATTTTACTTTTCATCTCATAGCATTGAAAGGAACAAATGCTTGTAGTTTAAACTTTTCTATTGGGAAAAAAGAATATTACTGGCTTTTTAGTATAAGCCGTATTAGTGAAATTATACAAAAAAATAGTAACTATAGTTTTGTTACAAGCAGCTGGTCTAGTTAGAAACACAGGTAATCAGACAGAGCTAGGCCTTGAAGAAGCCAGCATAGAGGACCAAATGTCTTGTGACTTTGGAGAAGACACACACCTCTTGCTGTGGGCCAGATCTCAAGACAGAAGGCAAAACAAATGTGACCACACCCTTAAATATAATTCTTAGGGATTAGGTATGGCTCACTTTGAGAAGCCAGGAGTTACCATCCCAGCCCCCTACAGAAAGGGTCACTGATCCATAAGAATGCTTCCTTGCTACATGACTCCCTTCCCCATTTGTCTCTAATTTGGTCAGTTTTACCTGAACCATTAAACTGATTAGTTGACCATAGCTCTGTCCCACCTTATGCCCACCTACCTTGCATGAGTTCCCATTTTTCCCTACTTTAGATACACCTCACCTAATGGTTTTACTCTATAAAAATCCCTAGAAAATACAGTCTTTGACAACCCACTCGGGACCCCTTCTGTCTCTCTCTCAGACAGAAGCTTTCTGTCTGTCAATAAATATATTCTGCTCTTAACCTCCATTGTTCCTAAAATTCATTCTTTGATTTTAGAGAATATGAACTCATACCGGACACATCGTAGTTCGGGATTTTTGTTTCTCTGTCAGTTTGAGCCGGAATCTTAGGAAAGTTTCTAAAAGTTTTATGTTACATTGTTTTTCCACATGAAATTTATATCTGCCTGATGAAATAAAAATGCAATTACTTTAAGTGTTTTTTTTTACCATATGGTAAATAAATTTCACAGAGAATTAAATACCAAGAATTCAAAGCATGAAATTTGCACTTTTGTAGTTAGCCCAACAGGTAAAGGAGATGAGAGTTTGAAATTCCTATCAAATCTTCTAAATTTACTCTAATAGAAGTTAATCAAAAAAGAACAATCACATAAAAATGCAATTATTAGACTGATTTGGCTTTCACAAAACTGATTCAGTGAGATATATCAATATTTTCTTTTGTTTTAAGAGAAAGAAATAACTTACTTATTAAACCATGAAGCCTTAACTTAATTAAATGAAGGAAACTTTGGTAAAGATTTGCGGAGTATCACAGAAATGAATTAAATTGATTCAAAATGAAAAATAAAAGCAGATTTCCTGTGAATAAAACTAATAAATCACACAATAATTATATCAAAGACAGTGCTGAGAAATATAAAATTTATACATTCATTCTTTTTACTTCAGGATATATTAAATTTGACAAATGACATTAACAGTTTTCTATGGAGGAAAACTAATCATAAATTAAAATTAAGATATAAATAAGTCTTACCATAAAATAACAATAAATTTGCTGGGTACTAATGCAAACATTTCATATTTGCATAATATATATACCAAAAATCCTTAATGCAATTTGTTTTAGCTCCATTGGCTGAAACAAGATTCAACTTTACAAAGAATGTGGATACCTTAGATGTGGAAAATCAATGTATGAATTTGAAAGTTTTTATTGGTATCAAACTATAAGTCAGATGGAATAATTAAGTTACATATAATTATATCAGACAAAATTAAGAGATAAAGCTTACCATTTTTAAAAAAGTAATAAATACCTAGAAATTATTAGAGTGACTATAAATTCAATATAATACTGTTACAGACAGCTGAGTTATAAATAT
This sequence comes from Dolichotis patagonum, assembly GCA_004027295.1. Taxonomy (NCBI): domain Eukaryota; kingdom Metazoa; phylum Chordata; class Mammalia; order Rodentia; family Caviidae; genus Dolichotis; species Dolichotis patagonum. Next base: position 18,533 of record PVJX010000203.1, read on the forward strand.
TATAGTCAATCAGGCAGGGCAGGGCCCTGAAAGGAGCCAGTGCAGAAGGCCAGATACCTTGCAAATGTGGAGGAGATAGACATCTCCACTGTAAGCCAGACCTCAAGACAAAAGGCAAAACAAATGCAACCATATCCCAAGTATAAACATCATGCACTGATAAACTAAATAGGTATTGATCACATTGAGAAAACCAGGAGTAATCATCCCAACCCCCTACAGGAAGAGTCACTGTTCTTTAAGCATGTCTGCTTGCTATATGACTTGCTTTCCCATTAGGGATGACCCTGATTTGGTCAGTTTTAGCTGAACAATTAATCTTATTGGTTGACCATAGTTCTGTCCCACATCATGACCACCTGCCTTATGAGTTCCCATACTTTTCCCATCCTGGCTCTGTCTCACCTCATGATTTTACTCTATAAAAGTCCCCAGAAAAGACAGAGCCTTTGGCAACCCACTCAGGATCCCTTCTGCCTCTCTCTCAGACAGAAACTTTCTTTCTCTCAATAAATGTATTCTGCTCTTAACCTCTAGTGTTCCTAAAATTCCTACTTTGATTTTAGAGGACATAAGCTCATACTGAGACATCTAGTAGGTTGAGAGTTTCATTCCTCTATATCTATACTACAACTTCTAAAACTTAATAAATAAATACTTTATTAGTAATATACATAAGTGATAATTGTATGACTAGATAAAATGAATTTTGGCAATGCAATTCTTTCTGAAATGTCTTTTTAATTATCAAAGGCAAATATGGAGAAAAGTTAAAAATAAGAATCCTGTTTTTGAAAATTAGTCCAAGGAAACAATTGGAACTAACATTATATATTGATTAACTGATTCTTTGGTAATATTTTCTTCTTATTCTTTTTGGTTTTTTATTAATACATATTTGCAGAATATGCAGTTTACAAGCATTGTAGAAAGTGGATACAGATACATAACATGAATTGTTTTTTTTTAATTCCATTTCATTTTCTTTCCTCTCCCTTCCCTCCCACTCTTAATCCCTCTTTATTCATCTTCATTCTTATCAACACTATTAATCTTAGCTATGTTTATGATATATAATGCTTACATTCTTTGAGGTTATTAGGGTTCTCTACATGGTATAGCTTTATTCTACTTATTTCCCCTTCACCTCCCAATGTTCATAACAGCGCAAATAACTAAAATCCTGGAAGCAGCCTGAATATCCATCAACAGATCACAGTGATAAAGTAAATATGATATGTCTTTATAATGGAATACTACTTAGCTATAAAGAGGGACATTTATGGGAAAGTGGATGCACCTGGAAACTGTAATATTGGCTGAAATAAACCAGATACAGAAACTTGGGTATCTCTCATTTGAGTAAGGAAAAGTATAAACAAAGAGATTAATAAAGGATAGACAGAAGACAGGAGATGGACCTCTTAGACATGGGAAGGAACCCAAGAGAATATTTTCATTCCACATGTCCTCAGTAATCTGGAAATACTTTGGCAACTGGTAAATGAATGATAAATAAAATCACAATAAGTGGCTTTTATAGGTGTCTATGCTGACTTAAAGAGAAATTAAACATAAAATAAATGCATATTTGAGAACAGGGTTGATGAAAGCAAAATAATATTGTGGCATAAGAAGAGAAAATCAGATGGGAAGGTTTGAGACACTTCCTTTGAAGAAGTAATATGTAAGCTCTTTCTTCCCTAAGATTAAAAGAAACAAAAGCTATCTCATATTTGTCCAATTTTAACATAAATATAATGACAATATACTACTTTATTGGGACAAGACATTTTAGGCAAGATTTCAAAGGGTTAAACATGTATTTGTATTTGAAAATTTTTAATTGATCAATGCACTAGATGACATCTTTAAGAACCATTTTTCCTTTTTCATCAACTGTATTCATACAGAAAGGGCAAAATGTTGCCAGTTGCCCTTCTTCAGAATTGAGTGTCATATTGAAATGACCTGGTCTAGTTACAAGAAAAAATAAATAAAAAAGAAATCACACAAATTTAAGAAATTGTAAATAAAAAATGTTTGAATATCTCTGATTTTCCCTTTTAACTTTGAACAATCTCATAAAGTTTGATATGGGCTGTATAAAAAGAAATGTGCAAAGCAAATCATACTCCTTTTTATTTTATTTTTATTAATACATATTAGCTATACATAGAGATTATATTCATTTTGGGGAGTTAATACAAGTGCAGATCACATTTTAAGTAGTTTTTCATCTTTTACCATCCCCTCTTCTCCTTCAGAAGTATATGCTTTAGTTACTTCTAATGCAATAAATTGTTATTTTTATGATAAATTTATTGTATTGAACAAAGTAGCATTCTTTTAATAGATAAAAATTAAAACTGCAAGCCTCTTGATCACATGCCACCATTGAATTCCAATGGGTCTAATGATAATGACAAATATTTTTAATGATTTAGTAAACAAAACAACTATGTGATGACTATATAACTTAAGTGAAAAAGCTATGTTTACTCTGGCATTGTTTTCAAAAAAAAATTTTTTTCAGGGAATACTTAGGCAAATTAGGAATTAAGTTTTGAGAGCCATATCCCTAGAAGCTATTTTATTCACTAAAGCTTGTATAATGGAGTCAAAATGGTTTTTGAAGCAGAATTATTGCTTCAAAATAATAAATAATTATTATTTAATAATTATTTAAATATTTAAATAATTATTAAATAATAATTTAATAATTGAATATAAATAATTCAAATAATAATTCAATTATTATTTGAAGCTGTAAGATTCTTTCACAAATGTGTCTCACAAAAATCATCTTTCAAAATTATACTACAAAACAGTATAGGTCATCTAGAATTTTATACTGAGCTGTAATTGTTCTGATTAAATTTGAAGACTAAAGTTGTTCACTATTTCATATTTCTGGGTAGCTGTTAATGCTCTTATAATGGCAATTATTAATATCATGCTTGTCAGTATTGTTTGATTTTTCTCTCATATTTTCTGAGAAAAATTTCTGTGCATTTTCTCCTAGGTAAAAAAAAAAAGAATTTTGTAGAATATGATTTCTTTAGTATCTCTTCTTCTATAATCACAACATATAAATAATTGATTAAGTGATATGAATTTGGAAGCTATATCCCCAAGTTCCACTGTACCCTCCTAATGTACTGTTTTTGAAGTTCAAGTAGTAGAGTTTATGTTTTAAAATATACTATCTCTGCACACATTTAATAAAATCATGTATGTGCAATGTAAAGCATGGTGACATACCACTTACTGCTACTCTTTCTGTACGAAGGAATTATCATCTGCAAAGCACCACACTCTCTGTGGCCCACACAAATGGCAGCCCTCAAAGCTGGACAATTTCTAGCTACTCGGCTGCACACAATGACCTCAGTGATGGACAACATAACATATAACATAACAGTCACATAATATGAGTTATACAATCTCACTTGGAGTTGTATATATGTCCATGAACATCAGCATATATTATTTTGGGAAGAAAAACATCAGTTTTTCCTATTAGATAGACTTCAGTTAATCCATTGCTTTTCTGTCTGAGGTTTGCCAGTAGAAGACCTACCAGCATTAAAACAGGACCATTTGTGCTTATCTCACAGGTGTAAACTTTGTTTCTTGCCTGGCCTTTACTGTTGTTTCATGATCAGTTTAAAATGTAGTTTTCAGACCTTATAAACACATGCAATTTGGAGTCAAGAAAGGAGAGGTTTGAGGCACTGGATATTACCTTGACTCACACTTTATAAGAGAACATTATTTATATTCTGTTCCTGGCTACCATTGTTTTCTCCTGCACAGAAATATTGATTTTTTTATCCTGCTGCTCAAGCTTGTGAAACATGGTAAGTAAGAAACAAGGTAAAATAAACAAAAGTTACAAATGACCCAAGGGTATGAAGAAAAAGCAAAACTTGCTCCCCACTCTCCAGTAGTAGCTGCTAGTTTTTAAATGAATACCTTGCAATAGCCTCAGAATTTTAAGTGCAGGCTCCCCAGGACTATGAAAGTGCAGTATATGTATCTTACAATAATTCTTAATGTGACAATATTTAGACACTGAAAATTACTGAACTTCTTTCCCTGAATATTGAGAGCTAACTTAGTATTGAAAGAACTGAAGATTTTTAAGTGTCAGGTTCAATAAAGAGAAAGATATATGACCTTTGGTGAATTAAGGGAACTTCAGAGATAATATAGACATGTGTAAAGACAATAAGTGATGCTTTCCATATTTCGTACACAATCTCATTTTCTCCATGTGAAATAATCTAGAAAATGTCCATCCAGAACAAATACTTTTGTGTGTTTCGAGGTTTCTGACATAATACTGTGTCTATTTTCACTATATAGGAGCCCAATGATGCCTCAGGAGATTATGATATATGGAGTAAATATTAGGTAACTGAGATCTTTCATTTTCCCTCTTTTTCTCTATGTTCCTATTCCTGCTTTCTCTTGCAAAACCCTTGAGTAAAATGCCAGAAACAGCAACAATGAAATAAGCAAATAGAGATCCTTCTCATCGAGCTCCATTATCAGAAAGACATTTTTAGATTGCCTAAAATGCACAGTCCCTTCTCAGTGCCCCCTATGAATCATGCAATTTTCTGTTGTTCAATATTGAGTATACCTCCTGTATACTCAGTAAACTTTAGGCTGTTCATTTGTAGAATGAGAATAACAGTGTTATCTACTCTGTAGAGTTATATGCAGAGTGCTCACTGACACCCCAACAATGATGCTGACAATTATGGATCCTATGATACCTGAAATTTTAAGCATGATGTTTGTATCTAATGAAGCCTTCAAATACAAAATCTCATCAAGATTCAAAGATTGCTTCTAAGGATAGAGTAGGAAGTGATTGGACTACGATTTGGACTCGGTTGATGAAATCTATACTTCTAATTAGAGTAGGGAGTGACTTTCATTTCCTTAGTACACAGAGATATAGCAGCAGCAAGACTGATTCAAAATATATACAGAGCTGGATTTATTTGTGGCAGAATCACAAAGAAAATATGCTACTGCATTCAGACATTTACAATTTCCCCTTAAAAAGCAATTGCATTAACAAAGGATGAACTTTTTAGCTTTTATTTTTTAATGTAAGAAGGTCTCTACCATTCTTTGGAGTTTGCTTTTATGCTCCTTCAATTAAAAAAATGATAATATTTATCATTAATAGTGCTTGTTCTGGTATTGAAATTGTATTTTTTTAAGAGAGAAACTAACTAGGCATTTTAAAGTATTAGTATTCCTTGTATTGGAAGCTTAGAAATTTCAAGTTGAAAATATTTATTGTTATCTTTTTTCATTAATAGAATTTGAATGTTTTTTTCTTTATGGAGAAGGATAGAATAGAAGCAGTGGGTTTTTAAATTTTTCATTTTAAAAAGCAAAACAGAAAAAGGATAGAAAATTAATGCTAGTAAAAATAATGCATATTGTTATCTTAGAAATAGTTGTTCAAGTTACAAGATTTAGACATAAAATATGACCAAACAAGCAAGCAATGAAAGTACAAACTGTTCTTTTTGATGAACTAGCAGAGATTAGTAGTATAGTTAATGATCTTGTTTATATATACATATATATTCATACTTATATAATCTTTTCCCTTCTTACTTTTCTCCTTTCCCCTATCCTAGTTGTTCTTTCCTTTTGAGCACATTCTTTCCTTTTCATTATCACAATGTGCATCCATGTTTATAGTAGTATAATTTGTAATAGCTAAGTCTTGGAAACAACCCAAATGCCCATCAACTGCAGAATGGGTGAAAAAGATGTTGTGTTTTTATACAATGTAATATTTTACTCAGCTATAAAGAAGGTCAATCTTTCATTAGATAAATGGAGGCAACTTGAGACCACACATAAATGAAATGAATCAAACTCACATTTGTAAATGTCTTATTGTCTCTCTAGTTTAAAAATAACTGAAAGAGTAATAAAAATCAAAATATATAATAGAAAACACTGTTATAAGGCATGTCATGTTTAAAGTTAGTTAAGTCCTACAATAAGACAAGATGTTTTCCTTTTCACCCTCTCACCATTTAATATTGGGTTTACCCATTTGGTCTATAATGTCTTAGACTTAATCAGTTTCTTAAACTTTTAACAGTGGTTTATTTCTCTTGTATTATTTTGTTAATAATTTCTTCTAATAATTTTGTTGTTGTTGCTGCTGCTATAAGCAGGATTGCATATAAATTACCAGATAAAATATTAGTTAAAAATTTATTTTAAATAATTTGAAGAAATAGACAAAGTGATCTAAAGTTATCGCATTTTGTTTTCAATCTCTTTACAATGTAGAATCCAGAGAGGTTCTTAAATTCACAGTCTCATCTCTTGGTGTCAACTTTATTTCCTACTACTTTCCTATTCCTTCTTTGTGAGAAGGTTAACCTGTAAGGTTTCAGGATTATTGTCATCAAATTGCCTCTCATGATCACATTTTCATGCTTGTCCCCTTTATTTCTTAGAAAGCTGCCTACTAAATTGTTCTAAGTTATTTATCAGAAATGGTGGGGTCAGTTTTTACCTTGATATAATATTGTTTAAAACACAAAATAATTTGTCCTGCAAATTCTATGCACTGCTTCTATACTTTTAATAGGGTAACATACTAAACATATTTAAATAATATGGCCTGTACTTGAACAATCGACTCCAAATAGCTTACTTTTGTTCAAATGCATGTAATTCACTAGTACCCACAAATTAGGTTTTGACAATTTTCATATACTGTGCACTTATACTACAGATTCAAGAAATTTTATTTGTAACTAGGTTATAAACTGTATTTCATGTTACCTTTCCTACTTTAATTTTGTCATAGTTAAATTTTAATGATTACATTTGTGTATTTTTTCTGCTTCTCTCATATCCATAAACACTTAGATATCAGCGGAACTGTTTTGAAATGTGTTTACTTTCTGTTGTGGAGATTTTTTTAATGAGAAAATCATTTGCAAAATACATTAGGAGAATATTCTGCTTCTGATAATGTTGCATACAGCTCAACATATTTCAAATATGTAAAATCATACAGAGAGTATTATTTACACCCTTAAAATCTCCTAATACTTGTACAACATCTTCATGAATTCAGAAAGGAGAGTACTTCCAAATTACCCATAAGGAAACCCATAATCTATCATATGGAATATTAGAAAATAAATGAAAATTTATTTCATACAAATTCTAGTAGGACATTTTCAAATAAATATTTTATTCTTTTCAGACTTTATATGGAGGTTTGCATTATAAAATTTTATGAAAAAGGCAGAAAAGGTAAATATTAGAAAAAATAGTAGAAATCAATGAAACAATATACAGACATGTTCTAAACAAGTCAACCAAAACAAGAGTTAGCTCTTTACAAAACTTACAAACTTTGGGGCTGGGGATTTAGCTCAGTGGCTTAAGCGCCTGCTTTGCAAGCAGGCAGTCATGAGTTCAATCCCCAGTACCAAAAAAAAAAAAAAAAAAAACCTACAAACTTTGATAAACTCTTGGAACAATAAACTAAAAAAATGAAAAACATAGAGAGGATATAAATAATTGATATTAGAAGGTATTAATTATACTGTTACTAATTTCAACATTACTAAGCAAAAAATAGCATATTAAGAAAAATTCAATGCCAATAACTTGAAATACGTCTGAAATGTACAATCCTTAGAGAAATGAAATAGAAAAGAGTTCCCAAGTAGAGAGCTAAATCATCATATAATTTTAAACAAATTGAATTAATTGTTAAAACATAACCACAAAGAAAACTCCAGGTCAGAGGAACTATGTGCATGAATTTTCCAAATATTTAATAAAGGAATGTTACATATTGTTCACAAAATTGTCTTGTTCACATTCCAGAAAATACCATATATTGACAGAGAAATGATGCCTATGAACTATTATGGGCAAATTTTATTCATTAATGTAGATAGAAGTATCTTTAAAATCATAAACTTACATTCAAAAGCTATTCATAATTAATGAAAACAATAACATTCAATAAACCATATTAAGTATATGTAATTCAATAAGGAAAAGGTATTCATAAGACAAGAGAACCATCATACTTGGTACCAAAACAGCAAATTAGTCTCAAATTTCCTTCTGAATTTGAGACTAAGAAGAAGAGCCCTCTGTCCTCCCTTTATTCTGTATATTTCTCAAGTGCTAATTTATTCCATGAGGCAAAAAAAGAATAGTATCTATATATTTTTAAAGTATTATAGTCATAAAAATTAGTTGATACCTCAATTTTGTATGTATGAAGACTGTATGTTAAAATACACATTCTTCAGAAAATTCAAATACATATGTGAAACATGTGAAAAATATTTCCAATTCCTTTTTAATGATGGCAATAAGAACTAAAAGTCAACCAAGAAACAACTTTTCACATATGTGAATATTAAATGTGACAATAGTTGAGAATCTAACAAAGATGTAAGAAAGATGTAAGATTTTTCACAGGTATCGTTCAACAAGAGTAAACCAGGACTCAATGAGAGATAATTTTATAATACCTAGAATAAATATATATGCAAAGAAGTCTGATCCTCCCAATTGTTCTCTTTAGTGTTTATTTTGTAGATAATTTGCAAACCTATACACAACTCTTGTGGCTCATATCCAAAATTTCCCCTAAAAGGGCTCATTGTGTTGAAGTCTTGGTTGCTGATGAGTTTCTGGGAAGTGATTAGATCACAAGGCTTCTAGCTTCATCCATGGATTAGTCAGCATATGAGATCATAATCCAATGGTATTACTGCAAAACAGTGAAAACAGAAGGTTGGGTCCAATTGAAAAGTGGATCATAAGTGGATGACTTTGGGGGCCATGTCTGGCCCCTGACCTTTTTCTCCTGGCTCTGTCATTTCCTCTGCTTCCTGGCTGTTGTTAAGTGAGCAGCTTTCCTTCATCACTACCCTTCACTATTATCTTCCTGTGTCACCACCAGGTTTTAAAGCAATAAAACCGTGAGCTGGAATAGATCTACTCCCCCGAGAGGTGATATTCTCAGATATTTTGTCAAAGTGATGAAAAGCTTACAATACAGTTTAAGAAGAATATAAGCCAAGATTTATCTGACATAAACTAGATGTATTTATATGTTTGTGTTTGTAAATGAAAAGACGTGTAAAATAAGTGAAGCATATTACTTTAAAGAAGGATGATTGAGTAAGTAAGGATACTTACTTTTTACCTTTTGTAGTTTCACTTCTAAACATGTATGATATATGTGTGTATACTAATAGAGGTACAAAGGAAAGAAAAGCTAAGTAGTCAAATAGCAATGGAAACTGAAGAATCACTAGTCCAAATGTTGTCATTCCTCTTTAACACTTGTTATTTGGATCAGTTTCTCAAGAAGCACGGCTTCCCTATTCTTATCAATTAAATGAAGGAAGGACTTACAAACATCATGTTACAGTAGGTTCCTTATCAACTATCAGCACTATCTTGTCACTAAGCAAATTAAATGACCATGAGTGCTTTTTTCTCTGTAGATGCACTTTCAAATGCCAGTAGTTAATATTTTATTGTACTTTGACCAAAATACATCACATACCAAACTTAAAGGAGGAAACGCTAATTTTCATTTGGCTCACAGATTTAGAAGTTTCAGTCCATTGTCCCCACCTCTCAAGCAGAGGCATCATGGCAAAAGGGTGTGGCAAATGATAGCAGCTTACTTCATGGCAACCAGGAAGCTGAGAAAAGGGAAAGAGACTGAAGGGAAGGAGCCAGGGACATGGTATCTCTTACACCAATGAAAATTACAATTAAGACTTAATTATCACGGTGTCGCAGACACAAGAAAGAGATGCTTTGCACAATCCGTCACTTATTTTATTCATAATATAAGCTGCCACACAGATATTGCCTTTAGTCTCTAAAAAATTATGAATAAAGTAATAATCCAATCACAATATTCACCTATATTGCCATTTATGTCCACCACAATTTTGAGAGGAATTTGAGTTCCTGACTTGTGTACTGCTTCATGCATATGTTCTTTCATTGCATTCAAATTGATACTTTCAGAATAAGCATTCTTTTGTCATGGTTTTGCTGCTTCTGGTAGCTGCTTAGAGTGTCTATATCCCAGACAAAAAGATTTAGATTTTTTAAAAATGAAATCATTGTCCACAAATTATTGTCTGGGAAAAGAATTATTTAGAGGCAGTGGTAGATGCACAGCTTTGAGTGAACTACTGCTCCTTATTTACCAGTTAAATATTGCCTACCAGTATTTTTGTGTATGTGTATTATGTGCATGCTTGTGATGCATCACTTAATGCTTTACCTTTCTCTCTTCTCTGTTTTGTGCTTTTAATATGCCCATTAGCAGTGGGTTTAATTACTCTGCCTCCTGACATCTGTCAAGCATCATGATTGTAGAAGAAAGTCAGTTGGCATTGTTCTGAAGTCTTCCTTTGAAAATAGACTAACTTTGCATATTATATGTAAGTCGTAAAATATGAAGTAGAGGATCTGATTGGGAATGGTTTGGCTTATCCTTTAAAATGTATGGAAAATAAAGGTTGAATGAGAAATCCCATTGTACAGGAAAACTAGAACCATCAGTGAATACTTGCCAGCAGAGAATCACCAGGATATGTTGAAGCTTGAGGAAGCAAAAATTATGGGCTCATGAATAATCTCACATTTATCTCCAGAACTGAAAGTATTTCTCATGTGCCATAAAGGTCTTTTTGGGTAAAGAGATGCTTAGATGGTTCAGTTGGTTAAAACACTTGTAAAACGAAGCCATACACTATGCCTGAGATTGGGATTCTTCTGCCCTAGGGCTAGACATGCAAATAAAGAAAGAAGTTATCAGTCATGAATTCAGTAAATTGTCAAATTCAGAGTTTTATACAATCTATTCAAAGTATTTTTATTTTACACACAGTTTAAATTAAAATTTTGAGTAAATGATAATTAAAAATTTCAACTAAGTTTAAAATCCAGTGACATAAAGAACTGGAAAAATGGAAAAAAATAAGATTATGATTCATACCGTCATGCTTCGACTAGAAAAACATTTTTCTAGGATATCTTGAAGACATACTCTCCTGCTGATCCTAATCCTTAGGGTAAAGCATGGTCTGGAAAAATGATGTAGAATCATTTCTAATTCAAAATTAACTCTTGAATGTTACCTTCTTATGCATGAGAATGTTTGAAAAAAATGAGAGTCCCAGTTATATATGAATTTCAATTAAAACTTAAGTCAAGTAATAATCTAAGATTTTATAGATAAAATTAATTTCCAAGTTTATTTCAATTGCTTGGCTTCACAGATAAGGAATTGAGATTTGCTTTGAATTTGTTAGTAACTTGTTGAGCATAATATATTAGTTACTAATCACAATATAAATGTTAATATATTGACAAAATTTAAAACACATCAAAAATATATGGTAAGAAATCCTCATGAGTTAAAGATAAATAACAAGTTAGGAACATATTGTATCAAATATACAAGAGACTAAACTTTTAATTTTTTTGATTTATAAGTTCTACTTGTCATTTAATAAAAATAAGTAAGTTCTATAAACAGTAAATTTGAAATAAAATATAAAAGCATATAAAGATTTATCCTTAGGAGTAAGTAGGGATATTTTTCCTGGAAAAGTGAATGTTAGGGTTTTTTTTTTAGTATTTTGTTTTACTAATAAGTTTTCACACTCCCAATATGCAAGATTAGTTTAAACCTTGAATATCTATTAATGTGATACTTTTTGTCAACAAGGGAAAAATATAATCATATGAATAAATATTTTAAAAATTGATCAAATCTAATATATAGTCAATTGGCCTCTTAGGCAACTAGAAATCCAGAACTTACTCAACTGGATAAAGAATAGTTACAAGGAAACAGTGATCTTAACTGTGAGTGACTAAAAGCTTTCTTATTAGGATTAGGAATAAGTTGCACATATTTGGTGTCAGAATTTCTATCAACACCACACTGGAAGTTCTGATAAAATAAAAATTAAAGAAATAAAAAGCATACAGGTTGGACATGAGGAGAAAGAAATTAAACCATCTTTGCATACGGCATGGGGAAAAAAAATCTATGTAGAAAATTTTTTTAAAAAATTTAAAATTATAGTAAATTAACAGAATAGAAGATTCATATATAAAAATCAATTGTTTTCGATACACCAGGACTGAACAATTGGATTTTTAGGTGAAGAACACTAACATTTGCATCAAAAAGGAAAAATAATTTAGGCATAGATTTAATAATATACATTATATATAAAGAAAATCACAAAACATTAAATCAAAAAAGAAATATAAAAATATTTCATATCTATACATAACAAAGATTCAATATTGTTTAGATGTTGCATCTTTCAAATTTGATCTAGATAGCAATTCAATTTCAATCAAAATCTTAGCAAATTATTTTGGGGAATGCTACTGATCTTTGAGTGTTGATTTTGTATCCAGCTGCAGAAGAAAATCTGGTCAGTGAGTCTAGAAGTCTTTTAGTGGAATTTTGGGGTTTCCTGTATTACATCTATCATATTGTCCACAAACAATGATAGTGTAACATCTTTCTTTCCTATCTTTATTCCTTTTACTTATTTCTCTTGTCTAATTGCTCTACCTAATGTTTCCAGAGCTCTATTGAATAGAAGAGGTAGTAGTGCATACCTTTGTCTTATTCTTGATTTTAGAGTGAAAGTTTTCAGTTTTTGACAATTCTGTATAATGTTGCCTTCTTGGTTTGTCATAGATGGCTTTTATCAGATTGAGAGAAAGATCATATGTTATAATTTTCTGAAGGGTTTTTTTAAATCAGAAATGGGTGTTGGACTTTGTCAAATATTTTTTCTGCATCTATATGGTTTTGTCCATGATTCTCTTAATATGGTGTGCTACATTTATAGATTTGCATATGTTGAACCATCCCAGCATCCCTGACATGAATTGTACTTGGTGATAGTGTACAATCAATCTTCTTGATAATTTTCTATATTCTGTTTGATAATATCTTGCTGTTATAGATTAAAAACTAGGGGTCAACTTAACACCAACAGAATTAAATCACTATGCTGCTGAGCATAGATGTTTCATGTGAGGAAGGTTGCCAACATAAATAGAAACATGGAGGGGAAGGAAGGTGTTAATGTGTTGAGGCACGTTGAGGCATTGAGGCATTGTGAGTTCTCCTATGAGTTGCTGTTTGAGCCATTAGGTTCTCCTGGAGGAACTCTAGTCCTCACATCGAGCATTGCTTCCTGGCTCTGGAGAGGAAGACATGTGCCGCTTGGTCTCCAGGATGAACTTGTCACATGGCTTCCTGACATGTACTCAACTGTGCTTGTCGTCGGAGGAGCTAGGGCCTCCGTGTCACTAAGCATGGCTGTGGTGCTTTCAGGACAGCCCTGGTCTTTGTTTTGAGTGTGATTTCTCGGCTCCAACATAGAACCCTCTACCTGTCAGCACAGCTCCTCACCCTACTGGCATAGACTTCCTAGTTCCCACCACTGATGTTTGGGCCTTCCCAGCATGGATCTGTAAAAGAGACCAGTGTGTGTCCTTCTTATGGGCTCTAGACCTCCAGATAGACTCGTGGGAGGCATTGTCATGAGCTCTGGGTCTTCATCTGGACTCATGTGGGACATTGCTGTGGGATTCAGGCCCTGGTTAAATTTTTTATGCGTTCAGAGTTGTGGATAGATTTCCTGCATTTTCTTGTGTTAATTCTGGGTGACCATCATAAAAATAATATTATAAATTCCATGTCCTGATTCTAATTGTTCTCTACACAACCCCTGACCACAACACTTGCTGAGTTTTTTTGAGTCAATGGTCAGTGAGGACATTGGCCATTAGTTCTCTTTTTTGGCTAGATGCATCTCTGGTTTTGATTTCAGGGTAATACTTGATTCCAGGAATGAATCTGGGAATATTGCTTCCTTTTTAATGTCATTCAATAGTTTCAGGAGTAATGGTATTAAATCTTCTTTAAATTCCTTGTACAATTCAGCAGTGAATCCACTGGGAGCTGGGCTTAACTTTGTTGGTAAGTTTTTAGTAATATCTTCAGTTTTATTGACCGATACTGATTTCTTTAGAAATTTTACATATTCTCAATTCAATTTTGGTAATTAATATTTATCTTGGTATCTGCATTTCTTCTGTGTTTTTAATTTTATTGGAGTATAGGTTTTTACATAGATATTGATAACTTTCTGAATTTCTGCACTACTGCTGTTATTTCACCCTTTTCATTACCAGTTCCATGGATTTCATTCTTTACTTTGTATTAATATGGTTAGCTAAGGATTCCTCTATTTAATTTAATGTATCAAATTTTCTATTTGTTGATTGTTTGTGTTGTTTATTTAGTCTGTATTGCATTAATTTCTGCTCTTATTTTTATAATTTCCTCCATTATTTCCTCCAACTAAGCTTTTGGTTTAAATTCCATTTCTTTTTCTAAAAGATTGAGGTGCAACATTAGGTTTTGTTTGTTTGTTTGTTTGTTTTTTAGCTCACTGTGTTTTTCTGATACAGGAATTCACTGATATAAATTTCCCTCATAGCACTACTTCATTGCATCTCATTAATTCTAGTATGTTGTATTAGCATTGTCATTTATTTGTATGATCTGTCTAATTACTTATTTAATTTTATCTGTGACTCAATAGTTGTTCAAGAGGATATTGTTTAATTTCCAAGTGTTAATGCAGTTTTTGTAGTATTTTTTTGCCACTGATTTCCTATCTCATTGCACTATGGTCTGGTAGTATTCATGAGATAATTTCAATTCCTTTCCATTTACTGATGCATGTTTTGGGAGCTAGTATGTTGTCTATTTTGAAAGACATTTAATGTGCACCTGAGAAGAATATTTATTTTAATGTGTGGAGTGTAATGCTCTGTAAACATTTACTAAGTCTATTTGTTCAAAAGTTTCACTCAATTTCTCTATCTCTTTATTTTTTTTGTCTAGTTTATCTGTCTCTTTGTTACAGTATGTTATTGAGGTACACCCACCACAATTATGTTAGTGCTTATGTGATTTTTTATGTCTGTTAATATTCATTTTGGTACACTGGTATTTGGCAGATATGTATTTGTGAGTTATCTCTTCCTTTTGGATTTGTTCCTTATCAAGCATGTAGTGACCTTCTTTGTTTCTTTTTTCTGTATTGATGCTTATAAATTGCATATGGTAGGTAATTTTACCACTAGTATTCAGGTGTCCAAAGGAAATGTCTATTCCTCAAGGATGTCTTCTAAGTTCAGTTGGCTCTCTGCCTTTGTGTCTGTCCCAAGATCCTACCTTCCCAATTTATTAGGGGTAACAAATTGCCCTGGTGCTTTGGTACTGAATTATGATAATGATTATGGCCCAAACAATTATGGTGTTGTCAAACAAAGAGAACAACTGATTACAACTATGATACCCTGGCTAACATGGTACAATTTATAATAATAGTATTCAGCACAAGCTAGAAACTGACAAAATGTGGCACTATTAATTCGGTACCTTTAATGACACCAATAGGACCTACAGGCATATTTAAAAATCCAATTTAGACCAGGAATTGGTATGCAGTAAGTTTTCTTTTAATAGAGTGATTTTCCCTTGAGGGAGGAAATTTTTGAGGGCTATGGGGGAAAAATAGAGAAATTCATAAGAAGATTCACTGGAAGAAATATAGCGTCTTTAATAAGTGTTGCTGGAACTGGCTTTCTACATGTCAAATGCTACAACTAGACCCATGCCTATCACCATGCACTAAACTAAAGCCAAAATGGATCTAAATATTAAGACAGACACACTAAACCTACTGGGAGAAAAAGCAGATAGAAATCTTGAAGACATAGGTGTAGGCCAAGATTTCAAGAACAAAAACCAAACCACATGGGAAGTACTTCAAAGAATCCACAATTGTGATCTTGTCTTATTAAAAAGTTGTTGAGCACTGAAAGAAATCACCAATAGAGTGAGAAGAAAACCCACAGAGTGGGAAATTATTTTTGCCTACTGTCTCTCAGACAAAGGACCTTTCTCTACAACATATAAAGAATATTTTAAAATCAGGCCCTTCAAATTTAAAGACCCAATTAAAAAATGGACATATAAGATGAATACACAATTCTCAGAGAGCAAAATACAAAAGGTAAATAGATATGTGAAAAAATATATGAAACAAGAAATTAACCAATAACAAATCCTAGGAGGATTGTGGGGGAAATGGAACCACTTCTTCATTGTTGGTGGAAGTGTAGACTAGTACAAACACTGTGGAAATCAGTGTAGACATTTCTCAAAAACTAAGTTTAGAGATCCCATTTTGACCCAGCTATTCCCTTTCTGAATATTTTCCCAAAAGAACTGAAACATCTTACCACAGTGATATATGTGCACTCATATTTAATAACTGCACAATTTGTAATAGCTAAATCTTGGAAACAACCCAAATGCCCATTAATTGCGGAATGGATAAAAAAGATGTGATTTTTTATACAATGGAGTACTACTCAGTCATAAAGAACAATAAACTCGAGACTTTTATAGGTAAATGGATGCAACTAGAAATCATACTCATAAGTGAAATGAATCAGAGTTGCATGTGTAAACACTGTATTGTCTAGCTAGTGTAAGAAACTGAAAAGTAAATAAGATTCAAAAGTTACAATAGATATAGTAAAAGGGAAGGAAACTTCTCAAAAGGAAATTATACTGTTTGATCAGTCTTGCATGTTTGCATCTGGTAACCTGAGCAACTATTTTGAAGATAACCATATGCAACATAACAATCATTGTTAAATTCCCACAATCTTGTTTTGACATCATATGTTGCACTGTTTTTGTTGTTATTGCTATGGTTGTCATTTTGCTTTTGTTGTTGTGTTTTGGTTCTTTGTTTCTTGAATTATCTGCTTTTATTTGTTTCAAATAAAAAATAAACACATGGAAAGAAATATAGTAGAAGCAAGGGTAAAGGGCAAAAAAAGATTACATAAGCTCTGAAAAACTGGACAAGAAGACAGGAGAGAAAGAATGAAGAACAAATCAAGAGAATATTGAAGCAAAGTAGGGTGTGCTCACATGAAGAAATAAACAAATTGAAAAAGACAGTTGATGAAAGGGAGAAAAAGGGATGAACAAAACAAAACTAACAAAAGTGTAAGCCTAAATAACAACCAAAAATTGACAAAGGAAAACAAAACAAACAAAATTAAAAAACAATGAAATTCCTTGAGGTCCACAGTTCTGTGGGAATATCCAAGTTAAAGCCCAAATCTGTGTGGTGTATCTTCGCCAAGTCTGCAGCAGGATTAGTGCTGGCTGCAGGGCTGATCTTGGTCTCTGATATGGGTCAGTGTCTTCAGCAAGCAACTCTTTGAATGTCTTTTGAGGTCTTCCCCTATCTCCTGACCCTGTGTGCCTTTGCATCACTTGCCAAGTTGCTATCACATCCTTAGACAGAGATAGCCTGAGGTCACGTTCAATCCCACACTGGACCTGCCCTTGCTGGTTTTTGCATAATGTTGGTTTCTGTGAGAAAATGGATTCCAAATATGAGGCATGGCAGGCAAAAAGAAAGCAAGAAAGAGACAAAGTTATGGGATAGGGCGAGGAAGTACTGTCTCTAGTACTGAAACCTCCATCATGGTTTTCTGTGGCTATTTATTAAGAGTCTTCTCTTCACAAAAACAGAAGCAGTAAATGGGAGGGGTAAAGTACATAAGTGAGAATTTAATTAAATATCCCTGTAAAAGAAAGAAAGATAGAAGAAAGAAAGAAAGAAAGAAAGAAAGAAAGAAAGAAAGAAAGAAAGAAGAAAGAAAGAAAAGAAAAGAAAGAAGAAAAGAAAGAAGATAAGAAAGAAGAAAAGAGAAAGAAAGAAAAAACAAAGAAAGAAACAAAATAAAAGAAATAAAATGAAACAAAAAGAAAAGAAAATTAAAGCAAAGAACACAACAGCACATTGGCAGCCTATACAGAGGGCACAGCCTCCTTGTCCTTTCTGCCAGGTATACTAAATTTGCTACCAGGCTGTAATATTCTCTCTTTAGAGGAAGATAAAAAAGGTTGACAGTGAGAAGAATCTATGCTTGGTTAGGAGGACATCTGTCAGAACTCTGTACTGTCCACTCAATTTTTCTGTTAACCTAAATAAAATCTATAGTAAACAAACAAAAAACAAAATGAGGATATCTGTAAATTTTCTAATGTGATTATAAATCAGTAAAACATTCTAGATAATAATTTAGAATATAGACCAAATTTTAAAATATTGTTTCCACAGATGTGGAATCCTCACACTGGAAACTGAGGCAGGAGGATATCTTCAAGCTCAAAGCCTGCCTGGGCTACATAGTGAGTTTAGGGAAAACCTAGACTATACAGCAAGACCCTG
Source organism: Dolichotis patagonum (assembly GCA_004027295.1). Taxonomy (NCBI): domain Eukaryota; kingdom Metazoa; phylum Chordata; class Mammalia; order Rodentia; family Caviidae; genus Dolichotis; species Dolichotis patagonum. The sequence continues at coordinate 36,982 of PVJX010000203.1, forward strand.
CCTCAAAAAAATCTAATAATAATAATTATTAATTAATTAATTCCCTTGTTGGTTTTGTTGTTATTGAACTGAGACTGAACCCAAAGGTACTCTACTTTGAGTTACATCTCTAGCCCTTTTTATTCTTTATTTTGAAACAAGATATTACTAAATTTCTCAGACTGGCCTAGAATTGAAATCAACCTGCTTTATCCTCTTATGCAGCTAGGATTCCAGGCATTTTCCATACTTCCGTGTTTCCCCTAAGATAAAATCTAGCTAGAACAATGATCAGCCTTGACAATGAAAGGGCAAAAGTGCCAGCCCCAATCACTCTATCCTTGTCTTACCTGACATCACTATTCTCTTGCTAGGTGGTGGCTACTCTAATGGAGGTAAGGCAAGGATTGGCTCATTGGGACTGCTGCTTTTGACCTCTAATTTTCAAGGCTGATTATTTTCAAGCTAGGTCTTATTTTTAGGGAAAGCGAGTTCACATATTCCACAAAGTGCAGTACTATCCTGTTTGAAAGCTATATTTTAGAAATAAATCAAACATTATAGCTTGCTGTCATAATATTACACAGAGTAGAAAATACTGCCAACCACTCTGTGATACAGAATAATATGAATAAGTATATATAACTCATATACATGTATTACAGGCATAAAGTCAACTATTTACCTACTAATAATGGTTGTCACTATCATTAATGTGAATTTTGAGCATTTGATTAAGACTTTTGATTTTTCTACCCTGGTTTCAGAGCTTGTTATGGTTTGTGTGTCCTCACAAATCCTCATGCTTTCATGAAGGTGGCAGAGTCTAGCATTTGTAATTGGTTCGTTGTTTAGTGCTAGGGTTGACGGTGTGAGTGTTGCACCTGACCAGATGCCAGTAGCCAGCACACAATACAAGGGAGGGAAAGAGGCATACTTTTCCCTTTTCCCCTTTTCTCTTATGACTTCTGGTATCTGCTGCAGCCACCATATTGCCCCTGTGACATGCTACCCTGCCTTGGAGCCCACTGGGTATGGACTGAAACCTCCAAACACTGTAAGCTAAGCCTTTCCTTCTTTCATTTGGAGCATCAGGTGTTTTGTCTCAACAATGAAAGAAAAGTAACCAAGACAGAATTTGGCACCAGAGGAGTGGGGTTGTTGCTGTGACTATATCTGACCATGTGGTTCAAGAGTCTTTGGGAATGGTTTATGGAACAGGTTTGGAAAAGTTCAGATATATCATCTGATAGCCCTGGCACAGCTTATGCTGTTCTGTATGGGAGATTCTTGTCAGAACTCAGAAGACCAGAAAACCAGTAAAACCAGGCTTCGGAACTTTCTGCTAGGAAGAACTGCATTGGGTGCTGGACTCCAGATGATACATGTTATGGCTTGGCAGAAAGTTTGTCTGCATTTTGCTTGTGTCCAGAGGCTTTGCCTGGGACTGAAATTCAGGGCAGCAGGCTGATTAATCTGGCAGAAGAAATTTCAAGGCAGCCAAATGTTGAGGCTGTGGCATGGATATTGTTGGGGGTTTTCATCCAGATTTATGTTGCAAATCAAGAGTAAAGCCCCCAGCAGGATGACTTAAAATGTTATGATTTTGGCCAGAAAGCTTTGAACTGTAAAGATAGAACTGAGACCTTGATTGCTGAGAAGAAATATAGAAATAAAAAAGATGGCCTGGAGCATCATGGGATGCAATGTGTCCCCATGTTTTGCAGCCCAAAACTGCAAAACTGCAAAAGTGAAAGACTGCTTAGAGTAGAAATCCACAGACAGTTATGTTCCAGAATGGTGGTTGAGGTCACATGAGGTTTCAAAATGGTGGCAGCCACACCAGATTCCAGAATGGCAGTGACATAGAGAATTTGTTCCTCATAATCAAGTTAAGAATGCTCAAAAATCCAGGCACTCAATCCCTATAGACAAGATAGAGGAAAGCCTGGCTACTGTTCCAGCTGGCAATGGACCTTGGCAACATCACATGGTGCTGGTTTTAAGTGTATGCAGAATGCATGAGTTCTGGGGTTAAAAAGGTTCCACCCCAATTTCAGAAGGCCGGGAAGCTAGACAGTGTGCCCCTGAGAGGGCAGTGTATGAAGTTGTGAGGAGGAAGCCAAAGGTCCAATGGAGAAACCAGAAGTTTGGAAAAGCCAGACATGTGGGTTTATCTAAGGAATGCTTCCAGGATTGAGCAGAGCAGGCCTGAGAGAGAAGCCCTGGGAAATGTAACCACCAGAAGTGACGTGGGAGTGAAGTCACTCAAGCCCTTTGAAGCTAACAACCAGATTGCTTCAGGTGCTGAGCATGGAACTCCAGGACTTAATGCTTATCCTGCTGGATTTTTGACTTGTTTTGCCCCAATCCTTCACATCTCATATGTAACTTTGTAAGTGGTAAAGTTTATTTCATACCATTATATGATGAAAGTGTTTAACTATCTTTTCATTTATACAGAGGTTACAGCTAATAGTTTGCCTTAGATCTCAGAGATTTTCTTCCTTACCTATACATCCAGAATTCAAGTTAAACAAAAAAGTGTGTCAATTCACTTTTTCCCCCATTTATGCTTTTGAAGAAACCCAAAAAATTATCTAACCTGTCCTGATTTCTCAACCTGTCAGCTCTGCACATAAATCACCTGTTGTCCAGAAACTTTTTGTATACATTATCTCTTATATTTTTATCTAGCTAGAAACTTCACATTCCTTGTTTGGACAAATTTAATATGTATCTCAGTTTAAGATGTTAAACTTTCTTTCCAAATCCTTTTCTACTACTAGATCTAACCTGCAATAAGGCCATCAGAACAATAGAAAGTGTTTTGGAGGCTTGTGAGGATTTTGATTTTTCAGCTAAAGAACATTATATTGCCTGTAATCCTCTTATAATTCTGCTGCTTTTCTTGAGCTTTGATCTGTCCTTCAACTCATCAGTGATGATCTTGTTTTCCAAGATGCAATCAGGTTTCCCTTTTTGATAACTGTATTTCCTGACTTATTAAAGTCAAGTTATTCTTTCTCTAGCTCCAATTATTCTGAGACAACATTTGTTCACCCTTTGCTAATTTCAGTTGTTTTATCCTGCCACTTCATTTGTTTTTTATATCCTATTGGTGGTTCTCTTCAATTATAGAGTTTAGAAAGTTTACATTTTTCTCAATTGCATCTCTATTTATTTAAAAATATTGCTAAGATATTTGCAGCTAGTCAGAGATAACTAATCTATAGTATAGTACTCTACATTTAATTTTGCATAATTATTTCAAAAATAGAAATCATTTCCCATGAAAACAGAGTTTAAGTGTTTCACATCAAAGACAATATTTGACCATATCTTTAAGTGAAAATAACAAAATCAGAAAAAAATAACAGAGTATAAGATCCAAAAGAGAATTACATTTTAATTCAAATAACAGACATCCAAACATTCAGAGGAATTTGTTCAGCCAAGTTAGGGGCACAGATATTGGTGTCCATCATTTCTTAAACCTTTTGTTCACTAACATGTTTGCTGTATAGTTATGTACATTAAACTATGTAAAAGTATATGCTTGATTTTGAATATTATGATAGTGAATGATATATGCACTTAAAATATTACATTTTATAATTTGATATCTCTATTCCAGGGACCTCACATTTGCAAGAACTTCAATTTCTATTTTTAGACCTATTTTGAATAAAAAATAATAAGTATTAAATGAGATCACATTAAATTAAATGTAAAAGTGCTCCTCATATGTCAAATGTATCCTATAAAATTAAATCACAAGGAAATCAATGGTGATAATATTGGAGATCTTAAAAGAATAAGGGCTAGCTGTGAATTTGAAACACTGCAGGTTTCCATGATTCTAACATGAAACTTAAGAGAGGATAAAATCAGACAGGATGATTTTGAGACTCTTGGGAGAAAGTAGTGAATTAATATGTGTCATAGATGCCACTTTGTGAGCAGTGCACCTGTCCTGGAGAGTTTGTTACTGTTTCAGCAACATCACTCCTGTGGATGCTGTGATTTTGTTGTTCCACCATAACTTGATCAATGGCACAGCAGCTATGTAACTGATTGAACATCAGACAGCATAGGTATCTTTTATTAATCTCCTCCTGGTAAGTATAAAAGACAGAAAATGCCCCTAAAGATTCCTGTTTGCTCTCCTCTGCACAGATCAGAGACTAATAGTTCCTTCCTGTGTTATTCTTGTCTTGTGTAAAGAAGGTTTGTGCAAGAAAGCCCCTGGTGTAAACAGTATTGAAAAATTGTTCTGAAGGATTAAAGTACCTCTAATGATCTGACCTCAGGAGTGTGTCTTCTTGCAGGCTGCATGCATGTAACTAAAGCTTCTCAAAATGATACTTAGCACAAAAAATAAAAAAAATTAATCAAATAAAGACAATAAATTAGGTTGCATTATAGATTTTAGTATAAATATAAAAATGACAAACTTAATATATATGTAGTGTATCAGCCAAAATTAGAGAGAATATGTGTGGTATGTTTTTATGGACTCTGAGGGCATAACAACCTAGATAAATGAAACTGTTAAGAATAGCAGCATCTGAAGGGGAAAAAATCAAAATATAACTACGATGAAATATTAACATTGAATTTTAAAAACATTTTCTAATTTATCACTTATTGGCAATTGCAACAGTTTTTTTTTCCTGTTCCATCAAAAAGTGGCTCAATAGTAGTTCTTATTCCCAAAAAGGAATGTTAGTCTGACTGTCATTATAATCTTCTTGGATCAGTGAATCATTAACAGCTTAATCCAGCAAAGCACTGCCTTTATTTCCAGGCCAAGGATAATAAAGAAGACAAATGCCTGAGTGTTAGGCTGGGACTCACTAGACAACCTTCTAATGCCCTGACAATATTCTAAAGATTATAAATAAATCTAAAGATTAAAAATAAATCACTACACAAAATGGCACCTTCTGTCCATCTGCTCTGGAGTGATGGAAGCCAAGATGCACTCCAATTACCATGAAGGCAATGAGTGTTCTCCCACAAGAAACTGTGGTCAGCTAACCTTTTAAGCTAATCTTTGTCATCGAAAAGTTAGGTTGAAGGAGCATTCACATGGATAATCTAAAAAACATAACTGGAAATGCACTGTCAAAATTCTCTGAAAGCAGATTTCACTGCTTAGCCCAAACTTGAAGACATTTTAAGAAGAAAATTACTAGTTTCCAGTAATCCTTGGCACCACTGGAACAGAAATATCATTCTATAAATATGCACACCATAAACCAGCATATCTAAAGACATGTTCTATTTTAAAATGCCATTTGAAATTAGGTGCTGTGAATTAAAAAAAAAAAAGCAAGAAGCTGTGGGTTTAACAAATACATTAGAGATTTCTCCACTCCAGTTGTTGAGAGATTCTATAATATACAAATATACATTGTGATCTACAAAAAGGATTATATTAGATGTGATCATACTATAAATTTTCCAATAAATAAACTATGGTGTTTCTGAGATTATTAAGTCTTTAAGGTGGATTGATTTGGGATGTCAGTTATAAACTATGTCTTAAACATTACATATAATAACTGTACATTTTACAAGCTAGTTCAAGGCACTGGACTTACTGAGAATCTCTGCACTATACTACCAGCACCAAATTTGGGTCATCATGTTCTAAATTATACACAGGCCAAACAGTAATTCCCTTCTTTTTTATACTTACACTCAAATAAAATGGAAAATTATATCCCATGTGTCTTAGGTACTTTTTGTTGAGGCAAAATACCTGACATCCCAAGTTAAAGGGGGAAGATTTATTTAGCTCACAGTTTGTAGAAGTTTCTGTCCATAATCATCTGACTACAAGGCAGAGGGGAATTACAGAGTAGAACTGGTTCATGGTGGGCAGAAGACAGCAAAAGCAAGAAAGCAAGGGATCTTAACAGTATTTTTCTGCCCCTTTTATCTTATCCAGGCTACTCAGGTTGAGTAGCATTCAAACCCTTAATCCTAATGCCCTTGAACCTACCATTGCACCATGAATCAATTCCAACATCACATACTCTAGATTCAGCCACTTCTGAAAAGCCCACCTGTGACTGCATGAGGCTTTGTGGGGACATCTAGACACAAACCATAACACCACATGTCCTGAAAAGCTCTCTGACTTACCTATCAAAATCATTATGTGAACCATTATGTGAATCTGTAACATCCATCACCGCACACATTTCCATCAAATAGCATTTATTCTTAGATCTCTAGAATACTTTCAGTCAAGGGTTGTATTATTTTGTGCCTTTACTATTTAGTAATAATTAACACCAGCAAAAGTCACAAACAATTAGGTAGCAATTTTCTTAGCCACTTTGCCTATGTTAATGTTAAAAGCACAACTCTGAGGGGCAATTTTTTTATTCCAGAAAGGTTTCTTTCTTCACTCAGCTCTATTAACTACAAGGATATCATTATTATTTTGTATCAGCTATTTTTATTTCCCTGTTGCTATTAGTGTTTTTAAAAATCTTCTCATGTGTCTTATATTAAGAATTATGTGGAAACAATGCCAAGAAAGCAATTTTATTACAGTTGGACCCATATGTCTTGATTCTTCTAATATAAGACAAAGACACTGGGAGAAGATAGATTTCTCTCCTATTTTCAGGATTCTTTCAACCACAGTGGAGATTTTTGCTGTAGTTTTGGTTGAACACCCATGGCTCAATGTCTGTGGTAGAAGAGCTTATTTGCTTTGTATTTAAGACACTATTTCACCCTTTGTTTTACTCTTTATGTTCACATAATTGCAACCTTTTTTCTTTACAGTGCCCCCACACTTCATAAATGCAAAGTCAACAGAGAAAGACAAGAAAAATGAGGGGGAAAGTTCATAAGATCCAGTTTGAAAAGAAATCCCCATAGCTATTGCTTCAGTGAAACCTTTATTTCTGTTGCAATTGGCTGTGTGGTGAGTGTGCAGTTGTGTGACCTCGCTTGTCCTCCAACATTAATTAGTTTGCACTTTGTGACTAACTCCTGCTGCCTAGAATCCCAGGAGTTAATCACGTCATGGAGGAACTTGTGTTAGCTTAGAGGCTTTATATTACATTACTAATTGTACAATTAGTCAAAGGTTAGGTGGACACAGGAGTCCCACACAACCTCTTGTGGAAGAAAGAGCATAAATCTGGACTGGGGCAAGATTTCTCACTAGCAACTACACATAGAGGGACTAGATATTGTAAATTGCAATGAAAATTCCACTTGGATTGCAATTTTCTACTGAAAATCTCTGAATGCTGAGAACATTATATTAGGGGAATACTTACTACCAATTCACATACAGAAATTAAATAACATATAAATTCTAGTGAAAGAGTAATAGGGCCACAATGATCTAATGTCGTAAGTTATTACATGTCAATACAGATATCAAGTAAGGCAGATTTTCCCTTTTTTCCCTCAAAATTGTGAAACATTCATTCATGTTTCAGAAATACTTTGAATTAAATCCAGGGTAAACAATTGTGTGTGTATGTGTAGGAAAATGTTCATATTTTCATATAAATCAAATTTGCTTAAATTCTAGAATAGAATGCAAGATTCAAAATCATTTTTTTGATTCCATGTAATAGTTTAAATGTTTTTAATATTTAGTGTGATTCTTTTAGGAGCAGTATTTCTAATATAGTAGTTACCCAGTAAAATGAATTGTGATATATTATATTGAAGTCTGTTCTACACCCACACACATCACCAATTTGTCTATTTTCTATGCATTGAGGATATGTATACATATGGATATGAAAAATAGAAACAACATTAATTAATAACTACTTGGAGGCAATTTACAAGTCTCTGGTAAAACCACTTTTTGTTAAAGAGATACTTTGTTTATGATATTGCTCTGTTTCTAAAAATAGGGACTGCTATTCTGAATACTGAGTTTATTGAAAAAATATTGGGAGGATGGGGTCCATGACTAAGTTGAGTGTTGCAGGAGGGAAGAAACAAGAAAAGAGACAAGATAGGAGATGAGCACAAAAATGAGACCCTGTGGAAAGGAAAATATTTAATGGATTACTTCACTGTTTGTGTAGCATCATATATAAATTGCTTGCTCAGTATTCTCAGTTAATGATCGTATCCTGTTCTAAAACACTGTGTCTATAAGTTTGTTTTTCTCATAGAATTTGGGAATTGGGGTTTGAGAGTAGGAAAAGGTAATAACTCTTATCACGCTAAAGTTAGCATCTTATATATTACAATATAGGGAACACTCCAGAACTGAGCCAGGAGCACAATTTCTCAGGAGTATCAAAATACAAGATAAGAAAAAGTGAAGAGTAATTGTCAAATATCATGTTCTAGGCTTTCTGGATGTGGATAAAAGTTTAACCTGGGGTTGGATACAAATTTAACCACTCTTTTAATACTTGAGAAACATATTTTAGTTTGTGTGTGATTGATTGATTGATTGATTGATTGATAAATACACAGTTGTTATCAATTCATGTAAATTTGCTCCAATAATTCTCAGATTTATTAAATTATGACTTCATTTTCTGCTAAGAATATAAAAATTAGAAAGAAACCATCTTTGACATTCTGTCAAATAACTTTAAAAAACTATGGAAAAGTAATTTTAGCAAAACAGTACAAAAAATACACACCAAACTTTAATGTAAAAGGAATTTAAGAAGATAAACAAGACTAAAAAAATAATTTTTTTATTTTAAAGAGAATAAAACAAAAGAGGGTAGAACAAAGCAGATCAGAACAGAACAACATAAGCAAAACAGCACTTTAGAATAAGACAACCAGACATTAAAAGTAACTATAAAATATCTCTTTCTCTGCTATAGTTGAGCACAGTTTCAAATACAATAATATCAAACATAACAAAATAGTATAAAGCCATTCAAAAGAATAAAATAATTACAGGACATTCTGAACCAAATAACAGAGAATGATTAATGGCTACTATAATATCTCATTTTCAATAAAAAAATTTGTTTATACTGTCACACATATTAAAGTCCCAATAAGACACAACATTATAGAGCTGATGGTAATAGGAAAGTAGAAGCATGGTAGGACTTCTAAGCAAGACAATATTAAATCAGCAATGGCTGCCATAATGTTTTGTTTTCTTCAAAACAGCTGTTCATACCATCACGCATAATAAAGTCAAACAAAACAAAATAAAACCATTCCAACTGATGAATGAAAACATTGAAAGGCTTCAAAGCAATGAAATGGGAAATCATGATTACCATAAAATCTTACATATTCTTACCAACTCTCATACAAGGGAGACTATACGGTATTTTGGTTTATTTCACTTATGAGTATGGTCTCAAGATGTGTCCATTTATTTATAAATTTCTCAATGTGATCATTCTTTATAGCTGAGTAGTACTCCATTGTATAAAAATGCCACAACTTTTTAATCCATTCCTCAGTTGATGGGCACTTAGGTTGTTTCCAAGATCTGGCTATTACAAATTGTGCTGCTATAAACGTGGGTGCACATATATCACTGTAGTATGATGTTTTCAGTTCTTCTGGGAATGTGCCTAGAAGTGGAATAGCTGGGTCAAATGGGACTTCCAATCCCAGATTTTTGAGGAATCTCCAGACTGACCTCCACAGTGGTTGCACCAGTCTACACTCCCACCAACAGTGCAGAAGAGTTCCTTTTTCCCCACAGCCTCTCCAACACTTGTTGTTGGTAGTGTTTTCTATCTTGGCCATTCTTTCTGGAGTGAGATGGAATCTCAGTGTGGTTTTAATTTGCATTTCTCTAATGACTAATGATGGTGAACATTTTTTCTTGTATTTATTTGCCATTCATAATTCTTCATCTGAGAACTGTGTATTCATTTCATGCCCATTTTTGGATTGGGTCTTTGAATTTCGTAGGTATGATTTTTTAAAATACTTTATAAGTTCTAGACAGAAGTCCTTTGTCTGAGGGGACAATCCATTAAGATTTTTTCCCAATTTGTGGGTTTTCTTTTCACTCTGCTGGAAATCTCTTTTGACATGCAGAAATTCTTTAATAAGATATGGTCCCAGTTATTGATTCTGGGAAGTATTTCCCGTGCAGTTTGATTCTTGTTCATGAATTCTCTACCTACCCCTATATCTTTGAGGTTTTTACCAACTTTGTCTTCCAACAGATTTAGTGTTTCTGTCTTAATATTTAGATCTTTGATCCATTTAGATTTTAGTTTAGTACATGGTGATATGCATCAGTCTAGCTTTAGTCTTCTACATATGGATAGCCAATTTTTTGAGCACCATTTGTTAAAGAGACTGTCGTTCTTCCAGCGAGCATGTTTGGCCCCTTTATCAAAGATAAGGTGGTTGAGTGAGTTTGTGGTTGTGATTGTATCTTCCAGTCTATTCCATTGATCTTCAGGTCTGTTTTTATTCCAGTAACATGTTGATTTTATTGCAGTAGCTTTGTAGTATGATTTCAAGTCAGGAATTGTGATGCCTCTTGCCTTGCCTTTGCTGCTTAGCATTGTCTTTGCTATTCTAGGTCTCTTCCGGTTCCAGATGAATTTTAGGAGTGATTTCTCTAGATCTATGAGGTATGTTAGTGGTATTTTGATTGAGATTGCATTGAATCTGTATAGTAATTTTGGGAGTATGGCCATTTTCACAATGTTTGTTCTTCTTATCCATGAACATGGGATGTCTTTCCATTTTCTGAAGTCCTGTTTGATTTCCTTTTTCAGGGTATTATAACTTTTCTTGTATAGCTCTTTTACTTCTTTCATGAGATTAACTCCTAAATATATCATTTTTTTGGATGCTAGTGTGAAGGGTGTGGCTTCTCTTATTTCTCTCCCAGTATTTTTGTTGTTAGTGTATAGCAATGCTATTGATTTTTGAGTATTGACTATGTATACAGCTACATTGCTGAATTTATTTATTATATCTAGGAGTTTTTCAATGGAGTTTTGGGTGTCTTCTATGTAAAGCATCATGTCATTTGTAAATAATGATAACTTAACTTCCTCTTTTCCTATCTTTACTCTTTTTATTTATCTCTCTTGTCTAATTGCTTTGGCTAATATTTCCAGTATTATGTTGCATAGGAGCAGTGATAGGGAACTACCTTGTCTTGTGCCTGATTTTAAGGTAAAGGCTTTCAGTTTGGGGCCATTTAATATGATTTTGGCTGTTGGTTTGTCATAGATGGCCTTTATCATATTGAGGCAAAGACCATCTATTCTGATTTTCTGTAAGGTTCTTGTCATGAATGAGTGTTGGACCTTATCAAAAGCTTTTTATGCATCTATAGAGATGATTATGTGGTTTTTACTTTTGACTCTATTGATATTGTGGATTACATTTATTGATTTACATATATTGAAACATCCTTGCACTCCTGGGATGAATCCCACTTGGTTATGGTGTATAATCTTCTTGATGATTTGCTGCATTCTGTTTCTCAATATTTTATTCAGAATTTTGCATCTATGTTCATTAGGGAGATTGGCCTATAGCTCTCTTTTTTTAGTTGGGTCTTTTTCAGGATTTGGTACTAGAATAATATTTGCTTCCTGGAATGACTTAGGAAGAATTGCTCCCCTTCCAATTTCATTGAAGCATTTGAAGAGTGTGGGAATTAAGTGTTCTTTGTATTTCTTGTAGAATTCTGCAGTGAATCCATCTGGGCCTGGGCTTTTCTTTGTTGGCAAGGACTTAATTACATTTTCAATTACTTTAATAGAAATTGGGTTATTCAGCAGTTCTACATCTTCCTGATCCAGCTTTGGTAGTTTATATGTATCTAGGAATCTGTGTATTTCTTCAGTGTTATCGAACCTATGAGAGTAGAGGTTTTTGAAATAGGTGTTGATGATCTTCTGTATTTCTGCCAAGTCTATAGTAATTTCACCTTTTTCATTTCTTATTGCATGAATTTGAGTTTTTCCTCTCCTTTTTTTTATAAGGTTGGCTAGGGGCTTATCAATTCTACTTATGCTTTGAAAGAACCAACTCTTTGATTCATTGATTTGTTGGATTGTTTTATTAGATTCTATTGTGTAAATTTCTGCTCTGATCTTTATAATTTCCTCCCTTCTTTTCACTTTGGGCTTGGCTTGCTCTTCTTTTTCTAGATGTTTGAGTAGTAGCATCAGGTTGTTTATTTGTGTTCATTCTGTCTTCCTGATCTCAGTGCAATAAATTTTCCTCTGAGGACTGCTTTCATTGCATCCCACAAATTCCAGTAAGTTGTGCTTGTATTGTCATTTGCTTGTAGATATTGTTTAATTTCTTCTTTAATTTCCTTTGTGAGCCATTGATTGCTGAAGAGTATATTACTCAGTTTCCATGTGTTTGTGAGGTTTTTGCAGTTGCTTTTATTGCTAATTTCTAGTTTCACAGCACTATGATCCAATAACATTCATGGGATGATTTCAATTCTTTTGTATTTACTTAAATATGTTTTGTGGGCTAGTATCTGGTCTATTTTAGAGAATGTCCCATGTACTGCTTAGAAGAATGTATGTTCTGATGTTGTTGGATGGAAAACTCTATATACATCTATCAAGTTCATTTGTTCACAGGTGTGATTCAGTTCTGTTATTTCTTTGCTGATTTTCTGTCTAGTTGATCTGTCCCTTTGTGTCAATAGCGTGTTAAAATCTCCTGTTATAATTGTGTTATTGCTTATTTGATTTTTTATTTCTGTTAATATTTGCTTTATACAAATATATAAAAATATGGGTGCTCTTGAATTTGGTGCATATATATATTTAAGATTGTTATCTCTACCTTTTGAAGTTTTCCCCTAACTAGTATGTAGTGACTCCTTTATCTCTTTGGATCTTTCTTGGTTTGAAATTCACATTGTCTGCAAACAGGATAGCTATTCCTACTTTGTTTTTGTTTTTTGTTTGTTTGTTTGTTTGTTTGTTTGTTTGTTTTTGGTTTCCTGTTGCATGTAGTATTGTTTTACATCCTTTGACTTTCAGTCTATGGGTTTCCTTTTGGGTTAGATGGATTTCTTGTAGACAGCATAGGGTTGGATGTTGTTTCTTGATCCATTCTGCCAGTCTCTTTCTTTTGATTGGTGAGTTGAGGCCATTTACATTAATGGTTATAACTGTTATATATTGGTTTATTGTTGACATGTTATCTTTCTGCTGTTGTATCTTTACCTTTCCTTTCTGTTTAATTGTCTGCCTTGTTTGGTGGTTTTACCCTATGTGTATCTAGAATGTCTTTCAGTGTTCTTTGAAGTGTTGGTTTGGTGTTCATAAAGTTTTTCAGCTGTTCTTTGTCATGGAAGTATCTTTTTTCTCCATCCATTTTGAAGGACAGTTTTGCAGGGTACGTCAGTCTGGGTTGGAAGTGGTTTTCCTTTAGGATCTAAAATACTTCACTCCATGCTCTTCTTGTCTTCACTGTTTGTGTTGAGAAGTCTGCTGTGATTCTGATAAGTTTTCCTTTATAGGTGATCTGATTTTTTCCTCTAATAGCTTTTAGTATTCTGTCCTTATGGTGGATTTCTGGGATGGTGCTTATTATATGTTTGGTTTTTGTTTTATTTTGGTTATCACTCTTTGGAGCTCTATATGCTTCACTAAACCAAATGTCAGTTTCCTTTCTCATGCTTGGAAAGTTTTCAGCTATTACTTCTGTAAATATCCTCTTGATATCATTCAAGCTGTCCCCTTCTTTTTCATTTATCCCTATTAATCTTGTGTTATTTTTCTTTGCATCATCTTGCAGCTCTTGAATTGTTATTTCTTGATTCTTTGTTATTTTTAAAAGATATTTCCTTTCCTGTTCACTAGCTGCAATCTTTGAGGTCTGAAATTCTATCTTCACTTTCGTTGAGGTGGTTTTGACAGCTTTCAATAGAATTTTTGATTTCCTGTATAACTCTTTGAATCTGCTTAATGTATTCTGTTTGTTTCTTATAGTGTTCACTCAGAGATTCTATCTGTTTGCTTTGTTCCTCTAATTTTTTAGCTGTGTCTTCACTAGATGTGTTCACTATTTCTTTCACTACTTTTATCATTTCTTCTTTTACCTGGTCAATTATTTCTGATATGAATTTCTCCATAGCTTCTACTAGTTGCTTCTTTACTTCAGTTGATATCATTTCAGTCATTGCAGGTGTGTGGCTTCTATTTTCTTCTATGTACATGGCTCCTAGGCTTTCTTGGGGTGGGCTGGAGCTTTGAGCCTGCCTCTTGGTCTTTCCTTTTGTCATTTTTCTTTATTTCCTTGGTTTGAGTGGTGTTTCAAAGCTTCCTCTGGGTGTGTGGTGAATCACCTCCTGCACCCTCAGCTCCTGGAGCAGTCTCAGCTCCCCTGCAGGCTTTTGGCTCCTTAATTTGAGAGGTGGAAGCTGGGTGTGGTGAACTAAAGCTGGAAGAACCCCCCTGAGCGCAATCCCCTGTCCTATGGGGGTGGATATGAACTCAACAGCTGGCAGTGCTGGTCTTAAGCTCTCCCAACGCCAGCCCAAAAGGGCCTAGAGTCCTCCTGTGTGGTGTCCTCCTCCTAAACTGAAAGAAGGCTGTTGGGCATGGTGGACTGAGGCCCTGGAATCTGCTGGGCCAATCCAGCATCCCCATTAGCTCCCTTGAAACTCAAACACCGGGAGCACATGTCTCCAACTCTCCCCGGGGCACTGGGACTCACCTCGCACAGTTCCAACTCCCCCTGCAGGCTCTTGGCTCCCTAAATTGAGAGGCAGAAGCTGGGCATGAAGATCTGGGGCCAGCAGAACTCCCAGGGCACAATCCCCTGTCCTAGGGGGCTGGATATGAACTCAACAGCTTGCAGTGCTGGTCTTAAGCTCTCCCCAGGCCAGCCCAAATGGGCCTAGAGTCCTTCTGCATGGTCTCCTCCTCCTGAACTGAAAGAAGACCACTGGGCTTGGTGGAATGAGGCCCTGGAATCTGCTGGGTGCAGTCCAGCATCCCTGGTAGCTCCCCAGAAACTCAAAAGCCAAGAGCGCAGGTCTCCAACTCTCCCCAGGGCACTCAGCCTCACCTAGTGCAATCCCAAATCCTCTGAAGTGTCTTGGCTCCCTAAATTGAGAGGCAGAAGCTGGGCCTGGAGAACTGGGGATGGCAGAACCCCTGGGGTCAAAAAAATAATTTTTAAATATTGCCAAAATTAAGCACAACAGAAGTATAATATATAAAAATATTTTAATAAATACAATGAAAGATATGGAAAGAAACAAGAAAAATTAAATTTAGGTCAATACTAAATGAAAAAAGAGAATAAAAATGGAATTTGGATCTAAATTCTATAAACAACATCTCAGGATCTAAAATGTATACAACTGGAGTCTAATAAAAAGAAGAAGAGAGAAAAAAAATTTGAGGAAATAATGTTAAAGAATTTTTCAAAAATAATAAAAATATCAACTCACATGTATGAGAAACCCAAGAAACTAGAAACTATGAATTTAAAGCAAGCCACATTTCCATACTTAGTACTAAAGCAGCAATGAACCAAAGATAAATGAAAAACTATAAAAGTATAACAAAAAGAAAAGACATTACTTATAGGAATATGGTGAAAACTTTAATAGCTGAGTGACTGACTGTTGTGTTTATACTATATCATTCAGCTAGCCTCACATAAAGTGTATTGTGTAGGAACATTTAAATAGAGTATGTCTATATCCTCCCTCTTGTTTTTAATGTTTTGTTGGTATACACTGTTAAACAAATATGCTATAAACCCAGTGACACATTGTTGTTCTTTTTATTAGCCAATGATCACTTAAAAAACTAAGAAATTAAGAAATATTCCTTTTATATATCTACTCATAGTTACAATGTCTCCAGCTCTTCATTTGTTTCTATTGATACAAGTCTCCTTCCCTCATGAATAATTTACTTTTACATTTCTTGTAGTGCAGGGATACTGATAATGTTTTCTCTCAACTTCTGTTTGCCTGACAAAATCCTTATTTCTCTTCATTTTTATAACAGCTTTATTGAAGTACAATATATTTTAATTAAAGTCTTCAATTTTGTGTTCATAGTTTGAGTTTTGGCAAAATGTCCAGTCAAGTAACCACAAACACAGTGATAGAACAGCCACTGAAAAATTTCCCTACTTTTTTTAACAGCTAATGTCACCTTCTGTGGGCAAATGTTAATATGCCTTTTATCATTATGGTTCTGTACATTATGAAATTTAAAATTTCACATACATAAATTATACAAAGTATAATATTTTGCCTGGCCCTTTCATTCAGACTACTGCTTCTGAAATTCTTCCAAGTTATTATATGTACTACCAATTTGTTTCTTTTTGGATAAATAATATTCTCATCTATGCATATCCACACAGTTTATCTACATCAGTTTGATTGACATTTTTCTTTCAATTATATCTACTTGAATACAGCTACTAGCAACACAGGAATTCATCTCTTTGGGTTAATGATATTGTCTATTTTCTTTACATTTTCTAATTACTGAGTCACATAGTAAATGTATGTTTAATTTTGAAAAAAAACTGACAAGTTATGTTCCAAATGGATTTTTTTTGTATTCCAGGTAATGATTAATGTGATTTCCATTTGTTCCACATAGTTTTCAAGATTTGGCTTCTGACTGATAACAATGAATGAGAAAGATAGTATTTACAGTAGCTTTAGCCTAAATGTCACAAAGACCTAAACACACTGGATTTTTTCTTATGCTTACTTGATAATAACACATTTTATTTTGTGAATGTTTGTTCAAATTTTTGCCCACTTAAGAATTATGTTGTATTTTTTCTTATACTTAATTGAAAGTGTTTTCCTATATTCTGGAACTATGTTCTTAATAAGAAAAAATGTTTTTAAAAATATTGTCTTCTATGTCATAACTTGAAATTTCATTTTTTTAAAGTTACAATGAGAGATTTAAGGTATTTTTATAAATATGAAAAGGTTAAATGGATTTATAATTTTATTCATTCATTCCTTTTATTCTGTCTTTGTGTCTATCAAAAATTTTGCCTTATCCAAGGCTATGAAGATTTTTCTCCAGTATTTTCTTATTAAAATGTTATTGTTTCAGCTCTGATATGTAAAACTATTATTCATAAAAGTTATTTTTATCATATGAGGTAAAGGTTGATTAATAATTGTTTCAGAATCATTTGTTGAAGATACTATTTGTTCATTTTAGGTACTTTTAGGTACAATTGACAATCAATTGCTCATTATATTTGATTTTGTTTCTGTTTTGTAAATATACATATTTGATATTCTATTAAGATTACAGTGCCTTTATTAATGGATTTTCATATTGTATCTATGAATCATTTTATATAAGTGATCCTTTTCAAAATTAATTTGGATATTTCTAGGTCCTCTGATTATTATACATATTTTTAGAATCAGATTGTATAAAGAAGGTCACTGCATACTTGTTAAGGAAAAACTCTAAGAAGAGATAGCAATCATTTTAATTTATATACACCAAGTAGAGGTGCACTTGACTATATAAAATAAATATTAACACACATGAAAAAATCAAATAATCACCAACATCATTGTAATGGGGGAATTTAATAACCCATTGTCATGAACAGATAGATCAACTAGACAAAAAACAGCAAAGAAATGTGAGAATTGAGTCAAACTTTTGAAAAGATGGACTTAATTGATGTCCACAGAGTGTTCCAACACATAAAATCACACTACTCATTCTTCTCAGTGGAACATAGGACATTCTTCAATGTAGACCAGATATTAGCCCATGGAACATGGTTAAGTAAATTCAAAAGAACTGAAATTATCTCACACATAGTCTCTGACCATAGTGCAATGAAATTGGAAATCAATGCAAAAGAAACCACAAAAACTCAATAAACACATGAAAATTAAATAACATCCCAAATGGAAATTAAATAACAACCAAAGTGTCACAAATAAAATTAAAGAAGAAATTAAACTGCTAAAATTAAATGTAAGGCTGATATAATGTACTGGAACTTATGGGACAAATTGAAACAATCCTAAGAGGGAATTCATAGCAGTGAACTCTCACATCTGGAAAATAGAATAAGCTCAAACCAACAACCTAATGCTGGACATCAAACCTTTGGAAAAACACAAGCAAGTAAATCCCAAAGCTTGTATGAGGGAGTATATTATATAGATCAGAGCAAAAATTAATGCAATTGAGACTGGGAAAACAATACAAATAATTAATGAATCAAAAACTTGCTTATTAGAAAGAGTAAATAAAATTGACAAACCCTAACCAGCCTTATCAAAAACAAAAAAGACAATAAAAGAAAGCAATACTCAAATTCATCCAATTAGGAATGAAAAGGGTGAAACCGCAATGGATTCCTCAGAAGTCCAGAAGATTATCAATACCTACTTTAAAAACATTTACTCTAATAAGATAGAAAACACAGAAGAAATGGATAGATTTGTAAATACATATGAATTCCCAAACTGAATCAAGGAGATATAAAAACTCTAAATCAATCAATATCAGTGAATGAAATTGAAGATGTAATTAAAAACTTACCAACAGAGTAAGACCGGGTCCAGAATTCATTGCTGAATTCTACAAGAAATTTACAGATGCCATTACTTATTAAACTCTTTAATGAAACTGAAAGAGAAGAATTACTCCAAAATTCAATCCTGGAGGCAACTATTATCCTAATACCAAAACCAAAGAATAATACAATGAAAAAAAGAGAACTACATGTCAATCTCCATAATGAACATTGATGCAAAAAAAAATAATAATAAACCTCAATAAAATACTGTCAAATAGAATGCAGTAAATCATCAAGATGACTGAACACCATCACAAAACAGGATTCATCCCAGGAATGCAGGGATGGTTCAACATATACAAATCTATTCTATAAACATAACACATCATATTAACAGAGCCATCTCAATAGATGCAGAAAAAGCATTTTACAAAGTCAAACACCCATTCATAATAAAAAAAGAAACTGACAGAAAATTGGAATAGATGGTCTTTACTGCCATCTGATAAAAGCTCTATGTGACAAATTGACAGCCAACATCATACCAAATGGTCAAAAATAGAAAGCTTTCACTCTAAAACCAGAAATAAAACCAGGATTCCACTATCACCAGTGCTATTCAATACAGTTCTGGAAACATTAGCCAGGTGATACATGATCCTCTACATAAAAGACTCCACAAATGCCACCAAAAACACCTCTAGATTTAATAGCCAGTTTCAGTTATGTGTATGGTTACAAAGTTAACACTCAACAGTGAATAATAGCATTCCTATACACAAGCAAACAACTCATTGAGAGAAAATGAGGGAAATTGTGCCTTTCATAATACCACTGAAAAAGTGAAATATGTAGGAAACAATTAAACAAAGGAATTAAAAGATCTCTGTATTGAAAGCTACAGCGCTCTGTAAAAGGAGGTCAAAGAGGGTATCAGCAAATGGAAAGATATCTATTGTTCTTTGGAAGGAAGTGCCAATGTAGTAAAAATGAAAGTTGTTATACAGATTTAATGTGATCTCAATTAAAATACCAATAACTTATCTCACAGAACTAGAGAAAACACTCCTAAAATTCACTGGGAACCAGAAGAAATCTATAATAACAAAAACAATTCTAGGTGACAAAGGTAAGGTAGGGGGCATCACAATCTCTAACTTGAAATTATACTACAAATCTACTTTGATAAACATAGTACGGTACTGGCAAGAAAAACAGGCCTGAGGATTAGTGGAACAGACTTGCATCAATGGAAAGATGCAGAAACAACTTCACACATACTAAACCACCTATCTTTGACAAAGGGGCCAAACACATTTACTTTAAGAAAGATCATCTCTATAATAAATTTTGCTGGAAAAAATGACCTTCCACATGCTGAAGACTAAATCTAGACTCTTGCCTATAATTAAGTATTAAAATAAAACTGGATCAAGTATCTAAATATTAAAACAGAAACACTAAACCTGCTGGAAGAGGAAGAACTCCTGAAGACATAGGTGTAGGCAAAGATTTCATGAGCAAAACCCTGATGGTGCAGAAACTACTGCATTGAAGCAACACCTCAGATCTCACTTTACTAAAAAATTTTGCACAGCACAAAGAATGAACAATAGAGAGAAAAGACAACCCACAGAGTATGTTGGTATTATAATGAATATATTAATGTGAGATCATTAATAAATTAATAATAGCAACTCTTCTGATCCATAAATATGTTATATCTCCCATTATTTGATTTGTTTTTTAAATTTTTGTCACAAAAGTTGTGGTTGTCAGTATGTATATCTTGTACAATTTGATATAATTATCCTTATATAATCTATGATTAAATGCTTTTCTTAAAAAATGATTTTCTTGCTTAATCTTGATTTCTATTTTGAAAGAGAAATTGTAATAGATTACAACTGAATTTTGATACTGATGTTGTAGCCTATAACTTTTCAGAATCTGACTGCTAATTTTGAGTTTTCATGGTTGTCATTATTTTGGAAAATCTTGGATTTTTCTATTGAAAAGATCACATATATATGCATTTATTCAGCTTTTTTATTGTTTTCAACATTTTTGTCTTTCTAAAATATCCCATAAACTGCTTATCAGAGTTGATAACAACAAATACCTTTGTCTTGTTCCTAAGGAGAAATTATTCAGAAATTATTATCCGAGTGTGATAAAATTGTATGTTTGATGTTGACATAGTTCTTTTATATGTCTAATTTTCTAAAAGGATACTTCAAAATGTATATTGAAATATGACAAATGTATCTTCAACATCTGTTATGATAATCATGTAGATTTCTTTTTTAGTTAATTAATATGGTTAATTGAAGTTCAAAAATAAAATGAGTTTGCATCCCTGTAATAAATTCTACTTGGTCACAGTATAGTTATATATTACTAAATTCTGCATGCTAATATTCCTTCTAAAATTACTGAGTTTATACATAAGAAGAAAATCAGTAGTTTTCTCATACTGTCTTTTAGTCTGAAAACCAATTAATTCTGGCACTGGAAAATGAACACTGGTTTGTATACATAGTGAAACTGTTTTTCAAGGATCTCCTTGTAGCCTTTTAAAACAAACGAATTTTAAAACTAGGTATACAGTTAGTGATCAAACTTTTTTCTTTAAATCAGATTATGTCTTCAAGGAATTTTTGTTTCTTCTATTCACATAAATTCATATAGAATTATTATTCTTCTGATTAATTTTTAATGACCATAGGATCATATGTCCCTACTCTTACTCTCAACATTAATACTTTGGTATTTTTTCTTAGTTTTTTAATAGCTAAGTGCTACTGATCATTTTGAAGAATTATCTGTTGTCTCAATTACTTTTCTCTCATTGCTGACACAAAACGCCTGATGCCCAAATTTAGGGAAGGAAGGTTATCTTATGGTTTTGGAGGTTTCAGTCCATAATCAGCTGGCTCCAAAGGAGGGTGGCAGGCACTGGGACAACACTTCAAGGCAGCAGCTCGCAAAAGCAGTCAGAGCAAAAGGGAAGAAACAAGCCTCGTCTTCTCCCTTATATGTAGACAGGCCACCTCCACACCCCAGGGAAAGTGTAGCACTCAAAATCTCTCTGCCCTCCTCTTGCACAGGCTAAGGGTATTTACAAAGTAAGAACTCTGGCTCCCTGCTGAGTCTCTCAGTTAAAACTTATAAACTTCTCAAGTTGACACAATGTATCAACCATAACACCTACTGAATTCTATAGTTGGTATGATTTTTGTATTTGAATGTAATGAATGCCTATCCTTTCCTTTATTATTTCATTTTTCATATTATATTCATGTTTATTTTTCTATATCTTTTTTTAGTTTATTAAGGTATATACTCCTCTGATTGATTTCATAACTTTGTGCATCTCTAATTAGGAAAAGATTTCTTTTCTCCTGAATGACCTGAAAACATTTTGCAGAATCACTGTGACTGTGGAACTCACCTTGTCAGCTTTTCTTTTCTACAATAAATGCCACAAATCCTGGAAAAATAGTGAACACATATACTTTGTTCATTCTCACCTTTGCTGATAGTGGGTAGGATTGTGCTGTGTTGGTGATTCCATCATAGCCAGAAACAGAAATGATACTTGTATACCTTTTAAAATGAAGAGACATGTTTATAAGATACAGCCTATTTTCTTTCAGTATGTATTTTTCTGTATAAAGTGATTAAATGAAAAACAAAAACAAGACCAACTCATCTGTCCCTTACAGTGTAGCTTTCACAGAGCATGTGGAGAAGTCTTCCGTGAACATTTGCTGCTTCAAGCACTGTGCCAGAACTCTCAGCCTGCAAAAAGATGCCAATGTCAGTCATGGGAAGCCTGTGGACACCTGAAATTACACCTGTCAGAGTTATCTCCAGCTAGTACCATCAGCAACATGTATTTCTCTGTTTTGAAAATGATAGTAATAACCAAAGAATGATATCATTCAGACATAAGTGATAAAAAAGGCTAAGGTGAGGTATGTCTATCTAACAGAGAATATTGCTAGGTACGTAGGACATGGACAATATATTGCTCAGTTAGTACCATATAAGTATTTACAGAATCTTGGAGCAGGATATATTTAAAATAATGAAGAAACAAACTTGGTTATAACTATCTACAAACAAAATATTACAGCGAGCAGCACATTTTATTCAACTATAAATACTTTTTTCAAATTTTGAAAACATATTATTAAAGAGATAATGTACATTGAAGAAAATTACAAGTAGTATATAACTTTTATAAATTCAAAAATGAAAGGCACCAAATAATATACCATAGGCATAGATACATATCTACATTAAAGTATAGCAAGGAATGATACAATTTCAAAAATCAAGGTAATGGCTATACCAAAGGGATGGGAAAGAGATTTAATAGAGGAAAGAGAAATTTGCAACCCATATAGACTTTATCTTTAGGTACATAAAGGCAGAAAATATTGCCACATTCAATAATAATGGAAGAAAAACAAAAGCTACTTCATGTTCTTTATAAATGCTGGGCCTAGTCTCTTGAATGAAACAATGAATGAAAAACCATGTCTGTATTCTGCCCAAGGACTTTATAGAATACATATTTTCAAATTTTGTGTCTTGAACACCATAGATTATAATAGAATATTTACACAAGTTCTGAGATCAAAGAAAAGGAACTATATTGCTCACTACATAATATATTTAAAAGATCACATATTTTATTTTTGAGCAAGAAGCTATACAGAAATAATCTAAGAAGTGGAAATTATAGAGAAACCTAGACTGTACTACTCTAAAGTTCTTTCCTTGACACATAAGACATTTTGTTCATAACATGTGGTAGAATTTATGGATCCAAAGTGGTCTCTCTCAGTTATTTGTTCATTAAGTATCACCCAAGACAATGGAAAAGTTCAGAGCACATATTTGTCATTACAGACCAAGATGCCCTAGTGGAGACATGCCATGAACAGCAAAAGAGGGCAAGGCCCATAGCATATGTACTTTTTAAGACTGAACCTGATTTAATATTTTTTAAATTTTATTTCAAAGAGAATAAAAACAAACAAAATGAAGCAAAATAAAGCCAATCAAAACAATGAAAGTGGTACAGAACTTTGAAAAAAGATAGTAGGAAATCAACAATGGCTACCATAATACCTCATGTGATCTTCAAATAGCTGCCCATGCCAAAAGACATAATAAAATCACACAAAACAAAGCAGAATAAAACCCATCAAAACAATGAAAGTGAGCCAGGGCTTCAAAACAAAGCAACAATGCTGCATGTGATAGAGACCCAGATAAAACAGTGGTGGCTTGCCCATTAGCCATGGAATGGATAGGAAGCATGTGATGTTTTTATCCAATGGAAAGCTACTCAGTTATAAACAAGGATATCCTCAAGGCTCTTGTAGGTAAATGGATGCAACTTGAGATCATGCTCATGGGTGAAATGGTTTGAACTCACATGGGTGAACATCATGTTGTCACCTAGTATAAAAAACTGAAGGAGTTAGTGGGATCCAAAATGTACAGTAGATATTGTGACAGTGAAAAGGGAGGAAATGTCTAAAAAGGGAAGGTGGTAGCTATTGCTAATTTCCTATTACCTTATTTTGAAGTCCTATATCCTTTTCATCATTGCATTTGGTTTGGTTTTGTTCTGTTTTGTTTTGTTAGATTCTATTATATCTGATGGCATGAGTAGCTATTTTGAAGTTAATGTTTAGAACTTCAGTACATTTGGATTTTAATTTAGTATATAGTGAGAGATGAGTCCAGTTTCAATCTTCTGCAAAAGAAAACCAGTTTTCCCAACACCACTTGATGAATAGACTATCTTTCTTCTAACATGTGCCTTTCGTGTCTTTGTCACAAATCAGATAGTTGAATATGGCTGGGAAGGTTTCTGTGTCCTCAATTCTGTTTCACTGATCCACATGTTGTTTTTGTTCCAGTACTATTCTTCTGTCATCACTATTGCTTTATATTATACCTTGAAGTTAGCTAATGCTATGCCTCCTGATTTGTTCTTATTGTCCAAAATTGCTTTTGTGATTCTGGCTACATACAAATTTTAGGTTTGTTTTCTCCAAATTTGTAAAGTGTATGATTGGTATTTTGATTGGAACTACACTGCATCTGTATAACAGTTTTGGAAGTATGGTAATTTTAATGATATTTGTTCTGCCTATCCTGGAACATGGGACATCTTTGCATTTTCTGGTGTCTACTTCAGTCACCTTCTTCAGAGTGCTGTAGTTTTCTTTGTAGAATTCTTTCACTCCCTTGGTTATGTTAATTCCTAAATACTTTATTTTTCTTGGATACACTGTCAAAGGTACTGTTTACACAATTTCCTTCTCCTCCTGTTCATTAATGGTATACACAATTTTTGCTTGTGTACACAATTAATTTTGCTTGTTGATATTGGATCCTACTACTTTGTTGAAGTTGGTTATTAATTCCAAGTTTTTGGTGGAGTTCTTTGTCTTCTATGTAGAGTATTATGTCATCTGCAAATAATGATAATTTCAGTTCTTTCTTTCTTAAATGTGTCCCATTTCTTTCCTTTGCCTTAGTTGCTCTGGCTAATGTTTCAAGTACTATGTTGAATAGAAGTAGAGATAGTGGACATCTTTGTCTTGTTCTTGGTTTTAAGAGAAATGCTTTTAGTTTTTCCCCATTTAGTAAGATGCTTGCTATTGGAGTTTTTTTATGAAAATAGTCTTTGCTATAACTCAAGTAGGATCCTTCTACACATTTATTCAGGATTTTTATCACAAAGAGTGTTGTAATTCATTGAAAATCTCATCTGAACCTATTGGTATGATTATGTGGTTTTTTAACCTTTTTCATGTGTATGTGATATATTGCATTAATAGACTTCCATATGTTGAACCGTTCTAGCACTTCTGAAATAAAAACTACTTCATCATGATGTATCATCTTTTTGGTAATGTGCAGCAAGCTGTTTAATAATATCTTGTTGAGCATTTTGCTTCTGTGTTCATTAAGGAGATTGGCTCATAGTCATCATTTTTTAGATGAGTATCCAGTATGGGGATCAGGGTGATACTGGATTCCATAAAGAAATTTGAGACCACTTCATCCCTTTCAATGTCTTAGAAAAGCTTGAGGAGTATTGGTGATATAACATCCTTAAAAGTTTTTTATATTTCACAGTAAATCCGTGAAGACCTTGGATTTTTTGGTTGCTAAACACTTTATTACTGTGTCAGTTTCATGGCTTGTTATTGGATTGTTAATTATATTTATATATTCTTGGGTTGGTTTTGGCAAATGTCTAGAAATCTGCCAATTTCTTCAAAATCTAATTTATTGGATCATAATTTTATGACATAGATATTATCTTTTAAACATTAAGTTGAAAAATAAAATATCTCAAACAATTGTAAGGGGATATATTGGAAAATATTTTCTAAACAAAATTTCAATTACAAAAGAAATAACAGCAAGAATAAAAAATAAGATTATATCAGAATAAAATTCCTCTATGGTAAAATAATCCATTTGTAGAATGAATAGATAATCTGCAAAATGGGAGAAAATTTCTGTCAGCTACTTCTTAGACAAAGGACCAACAACTAAAATATACAAACAACTCAAAAATTAAGTCACCTAAAATTAAAGACCTCACCAAGAAATGCACAAGGGAAATAAAGATACTTCACAGACGATGAAATACAAATAGTCAAAAAATACATGAAAAAGTGCTGAACATCTCTGATCACTAGAAAAAATGTAAATTAAAATAATGCCATGACTCTATCATTTCTAGAAAGACTAGCAATCATTAAGAAATCAAATAATAACAAATGATGGCTAAGCTGTGAAAAAAGAACCTTGCTTCATTGTTGGTACAAATGTAAACTAGTGCAGCCATCATGGAATTCAGTATGGAGATCTCTCAAAGAACTGATTTTAGAAATTTCACATGATCTAGTGATCCCCATTGCTAAATATCTTCTCCAAATAGCTTAAGACATCAAACTACAATATTATATACAGTTCATAATCGTATAACTCATAATAACTAAATCCTGTAAACAGCTTGTACACCCATCAACAGATGATTGGATAAGAAAAATGTGGTATCTATATATAATGGAATACTACTCTCCTATAAGGAATGACAGATTTGAGACACTTGTAGAAAAATGAATATACTTGGAAAATATAATGCTAAGTGAAACAAACCAAACACACAACTTAAACATGATATGGTATCTCTTATTTGAGTGAAACAACATAGAAACAAAAACTAGGATAGATAAAAAGAGATGAAGGCATGGATCTCTTGCTATAGGGAGGTGGTCTAAGGTGAAAAGCACTAATGATGGAAAAGGAAAAGGGAAAATAAGAAGAATTGAAATATATCCTATACAAGAACCTAATAACTTCAATTAGTGTAAACATTATGTACCATAATATGAGCTAAGATTAATAATATCAGTAAGGATGAAAAATGATATAGGAAAATTGGGGGAAGATGTAGAGAGGGGGAAGGAAAAGAAAGAAGATTTTAGAAAAGAAACATGCTGCATTATGCACATGTAAACATTTCCCAAGTTGATTGTAAACTACATGAACTGAAAACATGAACAAATAGAATTTTAAAAAATTATTAAAGAGATTGAACCTAAGTTATTTTTGTTCTTGCCCCAGTGACAAAGCAAGTTGAGTGGTTGAGTGGTAGCTCTATACATATTGCTCCAAAATTTCTGTGATTCTCCTGGGAGTATTGATGCATCAACACATTCCAGGTTTGGACTTCAAGGATCTGCATCTCTTTCACACATAAAACTTCTTCATATCAACCGATGCTCTGATGTCCATCCCATTCATGGTAATATGGGGCTCAAAGTTTAGGATTTTGTCAACCACATTATGTATAGATGTGACTCCTAGTATAATCTCACTTGATCTAGTAACCACCAAATTAAAAGATTAGCTATTTGGTCTTTACACACCCAAAAAACATGCAGTCAGGCATGGTGGTCTAAGCTTTTAATCCCATAACTCTGGAAGGCTAAGGCAGGGGTATTACAACCTGGGCAATTTAGCAACTCTGTCTCAAATTTATTTTTTAAAAAAGGCTGAGAATGTAGTTCAGTGTGAAGGCATTGGATTCAATTCCCAGGATGACATACTACACACATACACACACACACACACACACACACACACACACACAGAGAGAGAGAGAGAGAGAGAGAGAGAGAGAGAGAGAGTAAGACGTACTCCTCCCCTTTGATTCAGTACTTGGCTCCAGACCTCATTACACTTTGAGGATGTTTTTAGATCCTGAAATGAAAAGTAGATTTACTTTCCAAATCAAGAAGACCTGACTACTGTAGTCATTCAAACTGTTACTTGCAAATTACCCAAATATTTCTTTAATTCCTTTCCTTCTTTTATGTTATAGCTGAAAGACAACAACTTACATGTCCAACATTTTGGCTGGAAATCACTAATATCCACACGTTGGGGAGATCTCTCTTCTTTCATCCATGTTATCATTGAAGACATTTTGCCAATTGCTCTACTACAATATAACATGAGCCAGAATTTATTCAGCTCTGCAAGGAATTTTTCTAAACAATTTCCACTAATAATTTGTCCAAAATTTTTGCAGACTCTGGCATTTGCCTCCACTTAATGCCTTATTCCAAGTTCAATGCCAATATTTTAGTTTGTTATATTTTTATCATTATTCTTAGCATTCAATTTGCAGGTATTTATTTATTTATCAGTTAGATTTTTCCATATAGAAACTCCTTCAAAATTCGGTTCAAAACAACTGTGTAATCAATTACATTTGAGCTCAGCTCAAGGGGTTTTTCTCATCAATGCTCAGAAACATAGCTATGCTGAAGTTCAAAGTCAAGCAAAGCTTAGGTGACCAAGGCAAGCTTCCCCAGGGTAGAGTTCATCTTATCTTCACAGCAAAGCAGAGCCACCTTTTCCATATGGTTACAGAGTTCCATGAACTAAAGAATAAATTGCAAAGTTGCTTAAGGACTAGATTCAGATAATAAGACAGTGTCACCATCACATCTAATTGGTCAGGGCATTAAAAAGCCCAGCATGTTTTTTGAATTAAATGACACTGCTACCTTTTGATAGAAGTTGCAAAGTGTTAGCCAATTTCTGTAATCTACACACTATCTTTAAGTTCTGAACCTTATTTTGATGTGTTTTATGTGAGTAAGGAAAACATATGTTGAAAGAAATGATATAAACTTGTCTGTTTTCAATTCCTTATGGATAAACCTTTGGATAGTCACCAATAAACCTTTCTGTGTCTTTTTATGAGTTGGTATTTTTACCCCATTCTTTATTTCTACCCACAAAAACATAAGTGACAGAAGTCTTGAAAAATTGACAGAGTGAGGTCGTAGGAGGAGAGTAGATATTTGAAACATTTCACTTGTTTCATCCCAATCCCTATATAAATGTCAACTTTGTCATATACAGAAGATTATCATGATTTACAGAACAAATACAATTATTAAAAATGGCATCTATCCAAACAATGGAATGATTGGTAATGCCACAAAATGTAGAAAAATGTTTATATTTCCTCTAAAAATCTAGCTATATATTCTTGGCTTAAACTAATCTTAGTGATACAGGTGTTTTCCTCAAGTCAACGTGTATAAGATAATAACAGTTGATATTCTAACCTCTGCTTGAACACAGTGATTAATGAACATGTTGCCTGGTAACAGAGTTAGCACATTTAATGATTGTTGTGGAGAAGTTAGTATCTTCATCTATCTTTTAAGAGGTACTTTGAATCAAATTAAAGTTTTGCTTTTCTATTAATATGGTTTTACTTTTAATACTTGTCAAAATTATGATAATAAGCTTTCTATAGCATCTCAAAAGTAGTAGTGACTTCAGAACACGCAAAGCTTTGCGGAATATTTTGAGCATCCTGGGAGGTAAGCGGGTTCCTTAGGAAAGATGTTCAATGGATTTGAATATTCTGCATGCTTTGTTTCCTTCTGTCCATCTTTCAGATTTAATGATTATGTTGTTTATCCTGTTTATATGACTTTTTTTCTCTACTTCAGAAATTTGGGGCAAAATTATGCTTAATTCTAGGTATATTTCTAGCATACTCTTGATATGATTATGAGCAATACAAATACATCATTGTTGACAATAGGAGGGCTATATTCTTTAGAAAGTTTTCTTTCCTCCATCATATGATTATCTTGTTTGCATCCCATGATAATGTAATGTTTATACGGATTTAGTAGAAAGGTTGTATAGTTTTAAAATATTCAATACTCTAAAAATTTGAGTAACCAAATCTTTAACATGCATACTGTAGCAATATGTTTATAGTTTATGGCATCAAAAACATTGTTTCGATGATGGAAAAAAGAAAAGTGCCATATGATTATGTTATATGTGACATAAAATAAAAGTAAAACCTCTCCAAAGTAAATTTCTATGAATAATTTCTGCTTAGTTTTCTTTAGTTTATCAATCTATTTGGTTTAATATAGGCAAGAGCTCAGTGTTACATACTATGCAGGGTTTACTACGGCACTGAGAATATCAGATTGACTAAAATGACAACTAGTGATGAAAAGAAGCTGAAATAAACTGGGTTCACATACAAGTCACATGATAATTTATATGTGGAAACTAAAAAGAAAAGCTGAATTTATAAAAGTAGAGAGGAGCAAGTGGCGACAAGAAGTCAGACGTGGTGGTGGACAGGGAAAGGGAAGATTTTGGTCAAAAATGCAATGTTCAGTTAAATAGAGAAATGAGTTTAGTTCTATGCATGGAATTGTGTCAATAATAAATAGCAAAGCATTGTATATTTCAAAATTACCTAAACAGTACATTTTATAAATGCACCACAAAAATTAAATACACGAGGTGATAGATTTGTTCATTTGCCTTACCCATTCTATGTCAACTTATGTCAAAAGGACACATTGTACTCTACAAATATATTGCATGCAATTAATATTTTTCAATTAGAAATTAATTTTTCACCATTTTATTAATACATATTGCAGCACGTAATGTATATTTTCATTGTATGGATTTGGTACACGTAGATAATACATCTTAGTTACATTTTCTCAGAACTCTTTTCTTCTCCCTCCTCCCTCCAGTTCTTGATTCTTTCCTGCTTGAGAGAGATCCATATTCCTGCTCTATATTATCTTTCATTTGTTGTGCTCTTTATATGTATATTTGAAATGGAAGCAAAATGATTCTAATAGGCAAATTTCAAAAATAAAAATTAGTGGGCTACAATAAGATTCAGGTAAGGTAGAAATCTGAATATCAGCTTTACTTAAGAATTTTAGCCTGGGCAAATATATCCCTATACAATGCTTCAGAGTCAATTCAGAAAAATTGGTCTAATACCTGACCTCACCCCATGTCCCTAATAGTGATTTCCTCTATTACACCATACATTCATACAATTTTCTTTTGCCATCAGTCTTTCAGAAAGTTAGTCATGCTTTGAGAGGCAGATTATGTTGGCAGATCCAAGTGTATTTACCTGGTCCTTATAGATCCTAAATAGTGACTTTGCTTTCATAACTTCCACTTTCTAAATCTAATCTCAACAGGCACATCATAAAGTAATACTATAATTTTTATCAGTAGGTCTTTGAAGTTACATTATATACAAATTGATTCCATTATAAGCATTCCTATAATCTTACATGTCATTAGAAAAGAGTTTTTTTTAAATTTGTTGTTGTAAGAAATATTTGTTTTTTAAAAAATATTGTTTATTTGGTATAATATTAAGATTTTTAAAAGAGCTTTATTGTCTGTAAAGCTATTCAGAATCTCTTTCATTATAACACTAAAGCATATATTTTCAGGACTAAAAACAATGTTTGTTAGACCGTTACAGTTTCATTTGATCATTCCTTCCTTAGTAAAGCTTCTCTTGCATATATTTCAAGCATTCTGTTCAAAAACAAAGACTTCTTATAAAGCTACAATGATTGAGACAGTGTGGTACTAGCAAAAGAACTGACCAACAAATCAATGCAACTGAAGAGAGTTCAAAAATAGGCTTACATAAATTATTCAACTGACCTTTTTTGAAGGGACAGGAATAATTCAGAGAAGGAAGGACAAGGTCTTTAACAAATGGAACTGTTACACTGGACATACCTGTGCAAAAAAATATTTTACACACAGAATTTACATAAAATTAATACAAATTATTTGTGAATCACATAACTAAATGTAAAAAGCAAAACTATAAAATAGGAAAATAACAGGAAAAATCTAGGTGATCTGAACTTTAATAACGAATTTTAGACAAAATACCAAGAGTACAATCCATGAAAAAAAAGCAAGTTGACAATAAAAATTTAAAATTCTTGTGCTCTACAGAAATACTAATAAGAGAACAAAAATCAAATTCATGGACCCAGAGAAAATATTTGAAAATAACAAATTTGATAATGAACTACTACTTAAAATATACAAACTTGCTCTTAAATCTCAACAGGAAAACAACCCAAATAAAAAAATGAATAAAATAGCCAAAAAGATCTTTCATCACAGATGAACTATAGGTAGAAAACAGTCATAGGCAAAGGTTCTCTGTATCTCATTTAGAAAATGCAAAATAAAATAAGGAAGTACCACTACTCACTTTATAAGAATGATCAAAATCCAAAGCACTGCTGTCATCAAATACTAGCAATAATGAAGAGCAACAGGAAATTTCTTTCATTATTGATGGAAATGCAAAAGTACTACAGGAATTTTGGGAGAAAGATTAAGGAAAAAAAATTTAAAGAGTGTTTAGATTATTTAATTTTCTTTTTAACAAAATTCTTACCAGATGACGCAGCAGTCATGATCCTTGTTATTTCCTCAAATGAGTTAAAAACTCATGTCTACATAAAAATGTGCACATGGTTGCTTATGACAGTTTTATTCATAAGTGCTAAAACTGGGAGGCACCGAGATAATTTACAGTGGTTAAATAAGATGTGGGCCGGGAATGGTGGCACTGCTGTAATCTCAGAACTCTGAAGGCTTAGGCAGGAGGATTGTTTCAAGTTCAAAACCAGCCTAGAGTAGAAAGTGAGCCAAAGCCAGCCTGAATTGGATAGCTAGACTCTGTCTCAAAATGACAAAATAATAATAATAATAATAATAATAATAATAAGATGTGGTATACCCATATAACAGAATCAATGCTAAAAATCATTTAATGAGCTACCAGGCCATGAAAAAACACAGAGGAATCTTAAGTATTGTACGTATTGCTAAACTGAAGAATCCTATCTGAAAAACTGCATGCTGTAATGATTGCAGCTCTCTCTGATATTATGGAAAAGACAAAACTATAGAAACAATAAAAATTAGTGATGTCAAAGGTTGGGGAAGAGAAAAATCAACAACAAACACACAGAACACAAGATTTTTAAGCCTGTGAAACTATTTTGTATGATACTGAGAGTAGATACATGTTATTTTACATTTGTAATAACTGGTACAAAATATAACACTAACAGTAAACTTAATAGAAATTTGTATCTCCACTTGGAAGGCAGCTTCCACTGACTGCTTGGGTCTACCAGTGTTTAGCAAAGAGTTAATTAAATGCATCTGTCCAATTCATATTTCATATTTCTAATGTGTCAGCCTCTCTGGAAAAAAAAGGGGTTTTTTGTTGGGTTTTGATGGGCCTGGGGTGTTTTGTTTTTTTGCTTAACACAGTCAATTCATGGGGCTTGAGGTGCATCCACGGTGGTCTGGGAGGGCCAACTGGATCGTGACAGTGTTAAAGATATTACCCTCTGGGAACTGCTGCAGCTTCATAACTATGATCGGAATAGAAGTGAGAGAAAATTTATAAGCAAACAAGCAGACAAGTTCAATTAAATGACTCATAGTTTGCTGAAAAAAGGGCAATAGGAATGTTCTATGGAGATTTTGCATTTGGTCGAACATGATCACTTAGGCATATAATCAGAGGATCCCTATGATGGGCCTGGGGTGAAGTAGTCCACATGCTTGTGGGAAAAAGGAATGGGTTAATGGACGCTGAGTCCAACATCAGGTCCCTGTAAGCTTGGGAAATAGCAGAAGAAGCAATGTGTGTATAATCTGACTTAATGATATAGGTCATCAAAAGGCAAGATTACATGTGGAGTTTAAACCTTTTAATCACCCTTTGCTCATGATACTATACCAGGCAGCTGCCATCTGAATTAGCCTTGTGAGAACTGCAAGGCTGCAACATGGTCGGATGTTTGTGGACAGAAAACAGGTGATGCCCAGAGACAGCTTACTTGATTACAGTTCACTGTATCTTTCTAATTAGATCAACTGAGGTCTGTGATTTACAGAAGCTTAGCTGATAAGATTGACTGAGCCCCAACTCTTTCTACCAAAGTAGGTTTGTTCCCTGAGAACTCAAGTACAGAGGAATCCTCAGGTCTAATTTATTTTAATTTAATAAACACTTGATAAATCACCATAGGAATCAGGCTTCCTCCATAGTCCACATTCCACTGCAGGCACAACAGAAAGCAGTGGGTTTGAAGGGAAACACGGCTTTAATACATGAATACACTGCACTGACTCTTGCAGCTGGGTAGGATGCATCATCTCCCATTGACTTGAGTGCACTAATAACCAAGGTTACACATTTTTGTCCTTTGTATCCTCTTTCCTCCCTAATGGAAGTACAGATACCTTCACTCAGGGTGAAATGTCTCCAAGTATATCAAATGCTTAAAATAATGCACCTGATCCAGCACTAAAACTTTTATCACTGTTTCTAGGAAGGAAAAGGCATTATTGCATTAAGAACTTGTAAAGGTCCACTGTACATATCTCATGAGGAAAGAGCAGGTATAAAAGTCACATTTGTGGGGAAGTTCCTTAACAGTTATAGTTGGTACTAATTTTTTTAAAATTATGCTTGGTTTTTATTTTTAAAGGTATGACTTTGTTTCTTTAATGAAGTTTTTATTCCTTTATTTTATCCACAGTTCATTCAAGATTCTTCAAGTTTAAATATTCTAATGATCTAGTTGTCTTGCTAAAATTTTCAGATAGAGACTGAATCTGCAACTGAACTGGGAGGTATGTTACCCTTCTATGCTGGATCTTAACCAAAAGTTTGAAAAGTGATGTTAAACTTCCATAAACTAAAATAAAAAGCATTTACATTCCCTCTAGAGTGGAAAATTCTGTGCTTATCATGTGCCATTCCACCACCCACCTTTTCAAAGAGACTATATTCTGGAAACAAAGCACATCTTTACAATATGTTTTAGAGTACACAAGATGGACTTGAAATAAAAGAATATGAATAGATCTTCCCATTCCATTCTCTTGGGTTTCACTCATTTGTCTTCACCTTCTGAAGGTTTGACTCCCAGAGATGCCTGTTCCTCTATAGATAAACTGGCTGAGAATTTAGAAACTAGTCTTCAATGTCTGCTATTCATATTCGTCTTCTTCATAGAGGTGACCACCCCTAGAAACATCCTTGGTAAACACCAGGATCTAACCACCTTGCAGAGTCTTACTCCTGGGCCATTTCCTGGCCCACAGAGACCAGAAGTGGCATTTGACTTCTACTAACCCACTGCTTTGTGGCAAAGAGAACCTAAGAGTGTGGTTAGCTCCAACCCAGACCCTTCTGGAAAATCCTCCAACTACTCCACACATAACAATCTCCTCCATCTCTAGACACAAACACCACACTGCCTTATATTGGTCTGTCTTATATTAGTGTCTTCTTACCTATGTAATGAAGTCTAGAGAGTCAGAGAAGCCCTTATGTCATCTAATATCCCTCAACACTCACTATTGCTTGGCAAATCATGGGAGCTTAACAAATGTCACCTGATTTTGGACATCTGTCATGGAATGCAGTTCACACCATGGGCACCGGATTATAACCAAACAGATCAGAACTTTTATTTTCTTTCCTAGTGGAACATCTGCATGAAAATTTCCCAAAGCTTCTACAGTTAAATAGAAGAGGCAAACACTTTTGTCATGAGGAATCCAAAAATGCAAATCAAAGTGTTAGTGAATATGAATTAAGTGGACAAGTTATTTGGAGTATTTGGAAACTTCAAATGAATATTTTTCTCTTCTTCTGTCTCGCTCTCCTCCCTTCTGTCTTCCTCTTTCACTCCCTCTTTGTTTGTCATCTACTCTGTCTTCAGGTCACTCCCTGTCCCTGTCTCTTTTTTCTCTCTCACTTACATATTCTTACACATAGACTGAATTATGATACATTAGGTAAAGTACAACCTACTTTAAAAGTTCAGCTTCCTGGGGTTTGGAGCGGCACTATCAATCGTGTGCATGATGCAGTGCAGACTGAGGGATGTCAGCTAACTAGTAGTCTGGCTCTGTCATTATTTACCCTGGTTATCAACTGCAGACTTTAATGTGCACTTGGCTTCAGAGCTGCAAATCATGACATGGAATAATATCAAGGCTCAAGGGGAACAGCAAATTGAGCTTA
The DNA here is from genome assembly GCA_004027295.1 of Dolichotis patagonum. Lineage (NCBI taxonomy): Eukaryota > Metazoa > Chordata > Mammalia > Rodentia > Caviidae > Dolichotis > Dolichotis patagonum. The sequence goes on from PVJX010000203.1 coordinate 72,986, forward strand.
ATCCTACGGAAGTGTATAAACCAATAATACTTGTCTCTTCGGTGAATTGCAATTGAGATTTTATCACTAGAGGTTGTTAACAAAGTTACGACAAAGCAATTTCCACCCTAACCCCAGGGCATGAGTCTCATGGGCTAGAACTCTAGGTTTATTTCATTTACATGCAGGTCAAACATCCAATTGATTTTTAACTATTTTATTATTTTTCAATAAAAAAAGAAAAAATAATAACAATTTTAAGGAACTGGTTCCCAAAAACAAGCTGTTCGGTCTCAGTAGAGTATTTCTTGGTCACATAGCTGCCACCCTGGAAGTAGAAGGTTGGACCCATGTTAGCAAAGGTCACAAGGGAGGGATCTCTCAAGGGGACTGCAAGATGTTATTAAGCCTGTAAAGATTTTGTTACCATTTTCACTGCTGAAAAGACTGCTTGTTCACTCTTTGGGGTTAAAAGAATAACAAACTTTAATAAGTCATCAGCCTTTTTGTACTTGAGCTTGAACTTGATTTATCAGGTTAACATATAGTTCAAGCAGATATTTAAAATTTAACTAGTTCACTAATTGGTTGGGCAAACCTAGGCAAATTTCCAAACTGCTCTGCAGTTTGGGTTCCTCGTGTTTTTTATTATTTTAGGCTAGTTAAGTTTTCAGTGATGACGATTTTAATTACACACTTGTAACCAATGTCTGATGATCAAATCAGGGTAACTACAGATTTTTGCAGTAAACAGATATTTTATGAATATCTAGGAGAGACAAGCTATAAAGCTTTAAACACAAAGTAATGATAAGGAGATAGAAACAATAATTAATTTATTTTTAACAGTTCCTATTGTATACAGGTATTGAAATAGAACACTATACCGCAAAGTAATTATAATCAAGTGTTAATGAAAATGTATATGTTTAATTGTCAGATATAAAAAAGTGTCTTTCACTCGGTGATCTTGAATGTTAAGTGAAATGCTGTCTTAAGAAACTCAGCGTGCGTAGTACTTGCTATATAAGACATCAGACATTGAAGGTTTGGGATCTGATCCTCACTATGGTCTTTGTTTCCTTTACATATTTTATTATACCTATCCAGATTTTCTGACCCTTTAACCTTAGCTTTAATTTAGTTATCCAAAATAAGTTTCATTTATGAAACAAGCCCAGAATAAGAGCATTGTCTGTTCAGAAAGATTATGCTCTTTGGCCAAATGAACACCTCAACCAATAGGATAGGAGAAATCATATGAAGATTTGGGAAAGTGCTAAGCAGGTGGAATAGCGTGAAACAGGTGAATGCTGAGACTTCGGTGTCCAAGATAACAATTACATTTTTGGTGCAATGTGATAAGACTTCAGCATAAACTAAGGAAAATCTGGCATTAATCTCCAATTAAACATTTAATTTAATTTAATTTGACCAAGGTCATGTCATACATTCTCATTTTCTGATTTCTTCATATATAAAATAGAATAGTGAAAGAATTAAGTAGCGTATCAAGTCGAACTGCTTACATTGTTAAAATACTAAATGAAATGCATTAATCATGAACAGAGACATCTATTGATCATCTCTAAAAGGAACTCTTATTTCAGGACATTTTTACTATCTCACTAAGCCCCACCAATTCTTTATGATAGTTACTATCCTCCCTTTGGTAAAAGTAGAAGAAAATGAGATACAAGAACATTAACAATAAAAATAAAACTCATTTGCACAGAAAAAAATCATGTTGGATTCAACCCTAGATCACCCTTGGTACTGTTTGCTCCCTCCCATACCAGTGAGATGATTAGAAAAAAGATTTTCACTCTGATAAACTCAGCAGTGATGATTCCTTGTTCACTTCTGTGAAATGGGATGGATGGAAGTTCTATGTGAGTTTCACCTTTATCAACCTTTTTTCTAAGGTAAGGACAAAGGAAAATATGATTCAACTGTGACTCATTTAGTGAGAGGTGGGGTTGTTTGTTAACAGGACCCCTGATACAGAGAAAAGTTAATGTATTTTCTCCCATAGTAATATGCCTTCAGGTTGATTAAGATTAAACTGTAATCATCTTCATCATTTAGCACAAAGAAATGGTGACAACTTATGTGCAGTAACCAAAAATCCTGTTTATTTTGCAAATTTTTCTATACCTGCACTTGGTAGTCTAGACAGAATGAAGCTTTGACATAACGTAAATGTTCTTGTATTGCTAAAACAGTGCTTTTAATTACTTCTTCTTAGAAAGGTTTTGATGCATAAAGCTAAATGTGTATTGATTATTTGAGGTCAGATATGATTTTTCAAGGAAGATTTCCTTAGATTTAACTTTCCAAAATAAAAATTTGTATGAATCTGCTTTTTAAGTCCTTCTATTCCAGAAAACCATACCTGGAAGTGAAATTGAATCTTGATAATTAAGTTACATGTAATTGCAGTATTCATGCATATGAATCATGATGAAATGAAATTTGTTAAAGATTTTCAACAATTACAGAATAAACTGATGAGATAAGTAATAAAAAAATTGAAGAACAATTCAGGAATTAATATAATAGGGACACTTTATGTGATGATTAAATGTTGCCGGCCAGGAGAAAGTTGTTCTACATAAACCAAGTACTTATATCCAACAAAATGACTGTTGCTGCTTAGAATGAGCAGTGAATTTTTAGCTATGCATAAATTCCTATACATGCACAAAACTGGTAATTTAAGATTTTCATTTTATAAATCACGTGATTCAAAAATCATTATGTTACCTATAAAAGGAGTAAGAATGGTCTAATGGATTTCATTTTTACATTGGTTTGTTTCACAAAATTATTTTCTGAGTTTCTGCAAGAGGACTTCACAGCACTCCTACTGTTGTCTAGAGGAAATAGGAACCTACAATATTAAATTAGAAATAGAAGCAGGTAGCAAAACTCATGTTTTGTTCAGCAGTACCAAACATGAAAGAATAAGAAAATTTGAACACATAAACAACGGAATCTATCATAATAAATCCAATAGCATAAAACGTTCTGAAATGCACATGCGGAAATTACAAATGAACCTGCTCAGGGGTGGTCTTAGCACTGCAGTTACAGTGTATATAATGTTACAAAATGCAATGCTCAATTTACTTTTACATTCATGTTACAGGAATAGTAGGAGTACTGAAGAAGGAATCAAGGACAACAATATATCCAAGATCTTCATAGTTCTTCAAAAATGGTAGTGAAATGATTAAGCATTCTTTGAAATGGAAGAGATTAGAGGGACTAGATTATGGAGTGAAGAAATGTCTTTTGGGGATGCAATGCTGCAGTGGGAGCTGCCTGCCAAGTGACTTTAGATAAGAAAGAGATGAATGGTGAAGAAATGTGAGCCTTCTCTCTTCTAAAATAAAACTCTGAAGGTTTTCTTTTTTCTCCCATAGTTTAAGTGTAATTCCAGAGACCTTTCCAGTTCAGTAATCTAATAATGCCTCTGGCACCACCTATCATTGGCTTCAAGGTAATTTTAGTTATCTGTCATTTCCCTCTTGGTCCAATAAACAAATACTTATTGAATAGTTCTCATCTTCATGAGACTTTGAAGGCATCATGCAGAAGAGAGAGGAAAGTGACAAGGCACTTCATTCAATGAATTATTATAAGAAGAACACCCTGTGTCACTCACAACACCAGAATCAGAAATAAGTGTACCGAATACCTGACTTACAGTATAAATGTTAGAAAAGCACACCTTCTGAGATGGAGTGGACCTGGAAACTACCTTACATTCACACAGAATATGTAGCTCTTCATATCACGTTTTCCCATTCATGAGATTTTCTAAGAAGAACCATATAAAAATGATGAGTATCTTTATTTGCTGTTTACCAGTGACTGATAACTTGGGAGTGTAGGTGCCTCATTCTTTTTAATAAAGAAATTAACAAAATGTTGAATCAAACAAAGTCCCTCAATAAACATTTCATTAAATGCCTTCTGAACATAACATAATACTAAACTGTCTGCTGGTGTTTGGTGAAATTTTTAAACATCCAAAGTGTTTTGATTAAATCATTTCAGTGATCAAATTAGTATTTTTCTATTATCTACATTATCTAAATACAGTGGATAAATATGACTTAAGAACTCCGTGGATAGATGATAGATAGATAGTGCATCCATATTTTACATATGGATCAAACATCAAGAAGAATATTATTTGTTTTCAAGGGTATACAATATAGAGGAATCTAACTTTGCAGTAGTTTGTTTCTTATTAAACTTACAGGATAAGCTTGAAATAACATTAACAGCTGTTACTTCTGAAGAGTTGATATTTTGTTTTAATGACATTATTCTTTCCTTTCCCCTAACTTTTTTGTAATTATGAAACATTTTACCATTTTGAAACAAATACAATGACTTTCCAAGATTATTTAGCTTTTCATATATACTTATAAAGTAGTTTCATGGACAAATTCTTCTAGGAAGAATGTTTCCATACAGCATTCATTCTCCATCATAACAGTTTTCTACCAGAGCTTCTTGCTTCAAGCACTTTAGGTGGAAAATTTTGCATCTCAGTAAGAGGTGTGGCTAAGGCTAAAAAATAGATTTGATTTAGACAAAACAAATACCTCCCCAGCTTGCCTCTACTCATAGGAGTTAACATACCTGGCCACTTAAGTAAATGGGAAATGGAGATGCAAGATGTCACTGTTTGAAAGGACTGGGACAAAGACTGCAGAGGCATATAGATTAGAAATTATGGATGGCAGTGAAATCAATTGTGAGAGTAAGTGTGTTTGTTTATCTTCTGAAAGAAAACTAATATTTTGAAAAAGGGAATGAGGCCTAGGTTTTTGCTCTGAAAACTTAGTTGATGAATGCATGGAATTAACCTGAGACATTATATATGCTCTTTCTCATAAAATGCACTTGATGCAAAAGCTAAATTGAGAAAAAAGTGAACCTTTACAAGTCTAGCATCCAATACCTAACTTGGGAGAATGTTAAGGGAGAACTCATTTAAATTCCTTCATTTTGTCTCTGAGAAAGAGTCAAAGAGATATTCCACTCCTCAATCCTCTGGTCCCCCTACTCCCCAGCTTGCAATGTCTCCTGAACATCTTCCTGTCTTCTGGCTGCCCTGTTGCCTTGAGTTCCCATTAGTTTCTGCTTGCCCTCTTGACCAAGAGACTATGTGATAAGCAATGAGGACCCAGCAGTGGCACAGAGAACAGGGCTTTAACTCAATGGCATGATTTACAGCTTCATAGATTTTATTATTTTTAAAACATTTATGTAACACTGGCTCAGGGAAATCAGGCTGCAGGTGCCAATATTATGAATGAGACAAATTCTTACTTGTTAGTTGCCATCATATACATTTCTCCATAAAGACACTGTGGCTCCCAACTTTATTAGTACACACAACAGTTTAGAATCAGGTTCTGTATGAATGGCCAAGTACTTTAACCCAACAGTCAGCACTGCTTGTGTACAGATGCGTTCTTTATTGATGAGACCAAGCAGCTGGAAATCACAAGGTAGCTTTTGAATTTATTTGATAGTTTCATTTTGTTCAGATAGTTGGTCATTGATAGAAATCTAAGAGAGAGTTCTATTTGAAAGGCAGATTAGCACTGTGATTAAGAGTTCTGAAATCAAAACTGGGGCTTTCAAATATGTTCTATCAGATTTAAAAACTAGATGCCATGGGCAACTAACTTATATCTCCTACCCCAATGTTCTTAACTGTAAAGTGAGTAGAATAACATTTTGTTATTCATTGTCACATGAAAACTGATGTGACAATGTCTGACTTATAGTAATCAAAAACCCTGGGCATTAACTTTTAGGTATAATAACAGCAGCAGATGATTCTGTCAGTAGTGGTACCATGTAGCAACATTTTTACTTAGTGTGATTGGAAGAAGAAACCATGACAAATCATTCTTTAATGATAAAATGAAAGTACTCTAAGGAGGGGGGTGGTGAATTGTAGTGTGAATAGTCCTTAGTTTGAAAGTAGAAACAGCTCGCTTTTTAATTCAAGGAGGAGAATGCATGTGATTCAAACAGCAGATGGACAGTGTTGAATGAAGTTGCATTGTCTATGAATCTAGCTCATGCCTGCTTCATCCAAAATCAGGGACACTCTGCACCTTCCATCACATTTACCCCTCTAACTGAATGGTAGAGGGTCAAACTTTCAATCATATAAACCATTCCATGATAGGATCATGAGTTTATTTTGAATTGGCCTCATTTTACTTAATTGATTAATTATGCAGAGCTAGGAAAGAAGTAAATGACATCCTTATGGTCACATTAGAGCATTTAAATATTACTAGCATGGCTCTACTGTAGGTAGGCACAGGGCTCATGGAACAAATCCCATATCCAGTTAAGGATCAAATATACCTCTATCCAGCTTCAGGCAGCTTGGTCTCCTAAAGTAGAATCTATAAACTTTATCTACTTAAAGAAATTTTTAAATATGAATTTACTTTCTAGAAACTATTTTCCTCAAAGGTCTCTGTCTGAATACTATATTTGGTTTCACCCATATCATGAATTTCACTTAATTCTTAGTGTCTTGCATCTTGACAAACTATACAATTGTTCATTTTATTCTTACTTTTACTTATGATAGTTACTTACTATAGTTTCTTCTGTTCCAAGGACTCACTGTGGACATATGGAGTTGAATCATTCCTTCATTTCAAAACCTATAGAAATTTATGTAAATACAATCACTTTGAAATCTCATCATACAATGTAAGAACCGTATTTCCCTATTTCACTAAATCCAGCAAAGGTAATTAGTTACACTGGGTTACTTAAATATGAAGAAGGAATGAGTGTAGAATTATGATCTACAGCTGAAATGGAAATTACATGAAAATTAGTAACCCTATTTGACCTTAGGTCTTAACATTTCTGGTTAAGTACTAAACTGTTTCATTTTCATATTGAGATTTCAAAATGTAACAATGAATTTCCTTGTCCTGAATAGCATAGAAATGCACAAATTAATACTCATTCCAAACCCAACATTTTTTACTAGTGTTTCATATTAATATTTCCTAAAGGTGACCTAGCTTGTGTATGGAATCTAATAAAAACTTGAGTTGTCATATGATTAGACACTGGATGAAGACAAGAAAAGTAACATATTATAACCAGAGAGTTGTAATGAGTGACTCAGAATGGTAACTTCTGAATTCAGAAATCTGAGTTTTAGTGCCTTTAGTGTTTGGTCTCCAAAACCAACATCTGTTTAATTGAAGCATTAAGATTTACCATCCTCTCTTTAGAAATGAGGAAGAGACTTTGTAAATAATAGAAAAATAGCTAAAAACTGTGTGAGGTCACAGGCATTATGGTACAGAAAGCCTACATTCTCCCAAGAACCTAACTTGAAATAGTTTTGTTTTATTTTGTGCCCCCCATACCGTTTTGAAAAGAGGAGCAATAGTGTCACAGAATGTCTCCAAAATATGACAAGCATAGTGTAGCGCCATAGGAAAAAATGAATATTGGTTGAACCATTTGAAAAGAAATACCTGTAGTTTGAAGTATGTGGGGTGGAACATAACTCCTGAGTTTAAATATTTGAAAGCCAGTCACAGAGATGAAAAACCAGGTTTATTTCGTGTGGTGACAGAGGGTGGCCTACATCACTGGTCAAAGACAGTCTGCAGTTTTTGTTTTAGCTCTTTACTAAAATCCTGCTCACTCAGATATGCCACGACCATATTTGCTTATGCAAAAGTATGAGAAACTGTGCTAATATTAAGAGAATCCTCTTCGCCATGCACTTTTAGAAATTAAAAGGAAGAAAGGATGAAACCTATGTCATTGTTTTTTGGGTTTTCTTTTTTCTAGTACCAGGAATCAAATTTACGACCTCACACTTGCCAAGCAGATGCTTATGCCATTGAACTAAATTTCTGGCCACGTTACTGTTATTTTAAAGCATAATAATTATGAAAGGCAAATCAGGCTCTGTCAGAATTATCAGTGTAACTCCATGAAACTTCATAATGCTGAGGGAGAAAAGGTGTCAACTAGGAACATTCTTTTACCTACAATAAATAATATCAAGAATGGAGAAATTAGAGAAAGTTTTCGGTTAAGATGATTCTTCTCTAAAACTTGTAGTAAAATTCCAGGTCGTACCCAAGAGAGTGGAAAAGATAAAAACAAATAAAACCAATGTGACATTCAGAATCTTATTTTAAACTTTAGAACTCCACTGTGTCCACACACCTGGGTTTATAAATGTCTCTAGTAAGATGATCCACACACTCATAAATATCTGTTTTGTGACTAACCAGCTATTCAGAGAAATATGTTGTGTACATTGCTACATACTATTTAATGTGGTTAAAACTGCAAAACAGAGTATGTGCCTTTTTTCACAATAACCATTACAAGCAAATTCTATAGTCTTTTAAGACACTGCTGTCCTAGGTTAGATCATCAAATATTTATATCCTCTTTTCTTCCCTTCCAAAATGGTGACCTCACGCTAGGTTTACAAAGAGGCTTTCTTTGGTTTGGTGTGCTGCCAGATTTTTTTTTTCTTCTGTTTTAACATTTAGTAGGGAAGTTGTCCTTGTGGTACAAGTGATGGTGTCAAGGGATGTAATTTTTCCAAATTACTGGTTTCGTTTAGCAAAATGGAGTTGGCTATCAGTAGCAATTCCTGACAACACCATGAGGTATGTTTAAACTTGCAAAGCAATTAGAAGACTCTCAAAGGAAATCCCATGTGCAGCCAATTTCCTGTAACAGTCAAGCCAAGATTTTAGAGCTGTGCCACAGAAAATGCTTTCAGCTCTTAGCTTTCAAAATTCACTTGTTTCTATTTCCTCATTCAGTCCTTGGAGGACTGGGCTACTGTTGTCATTCCATGTGTACACTGTGTGCATTGCTGGCCACCAGCCCTGTCTGCCTGAATCCTGGGGTTCTGAGTTCAAACAAAAAGCAGCATCACTGATCTTGATGCTGCCTCCCCGCCAGAAGTCACCATTGCTCATTGTTCTACATACTGCCTGCTCTTCAACTCATTCTTCCATGCCAGATACCTGCTAGTCCTTTATGGTTCAATTCCGTTATTGCATATGTAATAACATGACCCATAGTTGCCAAAAAAGAAACTGACCATTTATTTCCAGTGTTTTAGAAACTGTTCTCCACTAACACATCACTTTTTCTAGGCATTATTTCTATGGCCCAGCCTGTTTAGATACTTAATTCCTCCAAAGCAAATGAAATGTTTAACACATGGGTGCCAACCAAACTAAAGCTTCATGCAGCTAAGTTTCATAGGTCAAGGAGAGCTTGCAAGAAATGAAAGCCTACATTGAGATGCTTCAATGCACCTGGAAGCAAGTAGGTAAATTTTGAAGATAGGAAGAGGATCTGGGGACAGCGAGAGGTAGAAAGGTGGGGAAAGGAATGGGAAGTAAAAATGATCAATAATGTATGTGTTTCCCATGATGAATATGTCATTATGCGTGGCAAATATATGCTAACAAGAAGTAGGGTGTATTATTTATTTTATATTTGAAGAATTTAACATTAAAAAGGGTAAAAATATTTAAAATAAAAAATAATTTCTTCAAATTTTTTTCATTCCTTTACCATTCTTTAAAGTTCAAGTTCAAGGTCTGTTCTTGCAAACTAGTATGGTTTAAGGATAGTTGCCTTTCAACAATAGCAACTTGATGTCTCTAATATTTTACTAAATTAAATATGAAATCCTTAGATGACAAGAGGGACAGAAGTGGAGGGGAAGTGGATGAGAAAAGAAATAAGATGTATTGTGCATGTGTACAAACTCTCCACAAGGAATGTAACATGCATATATAATAAAATATGAAAATTAGAGAAAAATAGAAGAGAACTGCTGACATCTGATACAGAAATGAAAAACAGATCAAGTTCTTTTGAAAGGATCCATGTTCTCTCCAGTCACTTCTAGCATGTGAATAATCATTCCATGTAATCAACAGAGATATTGTACATATAACATATTTAAGACATACCCAATAATGTTTATCAGATAATCAAAATGAAAAAGAAACTGAATGAAATCTACATAGAAAATTTGACCTGTGTCAAAGTTTTCACTGGGATCATGTTTGTGACTTTCTTGCCTCAGAGTCTAGTGTCATTGCCTGTCCCTTTTTCTTTTGATCATATTTATTGACATACAACAAAACTCACTAAATAAATTATCGATTAAAGTGTACACATATAGTATGATAGAAAGTTCAGTAGCTGTAATTCATTAAACATCTTCCAAATATAAGTCATTATTCTAGAAATTTCGGGAACATTTGTTTGAATCTTCACAATATCCTCATTTTTTATAATTAGTATTTTGTACTGCTTTATAAAAGCATTGTCTATAGGTCATTTATGAGGTGAAAAGCTGAAATTCAAATCTTATTGTTGCATAGTACCATATCTCAGCTAAGTTATGTAATGTATCCTGGGGGAGTAAGTTTAACTCCAAGAGAAGGCAGGCAGCATGCTTAGAGAACCAGAAAGTTGAGTACCCAGAGTGAAGAAGCCACTTATCACACAGTCATTCAGCGTCCACATGGGTGAGAACAGCACTGATCAGGACTCACATTGTCCTTCCAACTATAAACAGAAAGATGTTTTCCCAATGATGAGTGTGTGTGTCTGCGGAATTGGGGGGCGGAGGGAGTGGGTGAGGGGAAAGGAGAGGCAGAGATTAATGTTGGTAAAATGATACTGTAGGGGAAGGTAGGGTGGCAGGAATTTTGTGGTGTTGCCAACAATAGAGGAACCAAAACTGGTAAGAAAAGTAGCTCTCAAGCATCACGGTTGGTGCACCTAACAGCTGTCTCTCAGAACGAACTGAGTTCACTGCTCTTATCTGGCTTATTATAAGAACTTGGTTTTACTTAAAGATATTTGAAATTATTCATAAATAATTCAGTGTTACTGGGAATGCAAAAACAATTGTGAGAACATTAAATTTCCATTAGCCATATTAAATGCAAGCCAACTGTCAAATGTTCTCTCGGGCATCTACTGAACATGGTGTTAGATTGTGCGGCGAAAGGAAGCCAGAATCACCAATGCAGAGTATAGTAAATTGTAGCTTTTGATTAAAATGGGAAACCTATTCCAAAGTGTTTAAGGATTCCAAAATAAAGAAAGAAAGAAAAGCACTATACTGCCTTATGAAAGAAGAAAACTGTCATTCAAGGTGACATGGATAGAAATGGAAGACATTATACTCAGAGAAATAAACGAGGCACAGAAAGAAAAACACTGTATGATCTCACTTCTTCCTGCGAATGTTAAAAAAAAAAATCAACTGGAAACCGAGTAGCAAGTTAAGGGCTAGAGGCTGGAGAAAAAGAGACTGGGATGGGGGAAGGGATTTTTGATCAAATGATACAAAGTTTCCCATTAGACTAAAGAAATGTTTCAGTAATCTATTACCTTGCACAGTAAGGCAGTTAATATTAATGTGTGTCTATTTCAAAATCACTAAAGGAATAAATTTTAACATGTTCTTCATAGAAAAATTGTAACTTGGTGAGGTACTAGATAAGATCTTTCTACAATGTACACATAGATCAAAACATCACATTTTAGCTCCAACTATACAGTTGCTACCTGTCAATTAAAAATAAATTAATTTTAAAACCATGAACTTTGGTAAAAGACACTGGTTTACAAAAATATTTAATACAAAATGACTGTGAATCAAACTGGCACAAAGGTAAAAATCGAGTCAGTTAAGTATACGGGAAAATTCTTTTATCTTTATAATCAAAAATATCTAAAGTTCCAGCGGGGAAGAAGATATCAGTTTATCTGCTCCTTTGACCCTGAAGAGAGTGTCAGTAACAACCAAAGAAAACTTTCTCTTTATAAAAAATCAGAGACAGAGAGGTCATAAGGCATCCACAAAGGAGAATTCCTGTTCATAACAGGAGAAATCAGCTTCAGCCTTTATGCACAGTGCATTTGTATAAGAGTACTTATCCAAGATGGCGAAAGATATAAACATGAAAGCATTACTGAAACTGAAATGACATTATGTGGCTCATTTTACTGATATGTGACATTTGTATGTGTGAGGTTCTGTTCTGAAATGTATGTGACAATACTGACACTGAGTTCCAGAGAGTATTGCGCTGCATTGAGCATCATAACTAATTTAATCAAATGAGAAACAGGAATGATTCTCTGCACCAATATCTACCACCAACTGCCCTTCCTAGCTTCCACAACACTTATTTTTGTTTTGTAATGCATTCATCACATTGCAGTGAGGATTTCCATCTTCCTTTTAATCAGTTTGTTAAAGGAGTAATTAAGAAATGGCAAATCTCATTCTTCAACTGGATAGCTAATGAGATTTGACATACATTTAAAGACTTAGCCACACCAAAATTCAAGTGATATAACGTTTCTATCACCCTAAGACCCCCTTTATTTTCATGTGCAGTGATCTCCAATGCTCACTTAGTCTCTTAGAAATGCTGACCTGATTTCTACCTTAATCTCTAGATGAAATCATACATCTATAACCTCTATATCTGACTTCTTTAACTTAATGATTTTGATATTCATCAGTGTTATTATATGAATCATTCAATTTTGTCCCTGAGTCCTTTTTTATTGTACAGATACACCAAAAATCATTAATCTATTCAAAACTTTACAGCTAACACCCAATCTTGTCTTATGGCAAGCATTAGTAAAGCAGGTAACTTGCTTTTCATTTCACTTAATGTGAATTAATATCTAACATCAGTTTCATTACATGTTTCATTCTACTAGAGTATGATGTCTAGCTCTTATGACAAATGTACATTTAATTATATAAGAAACTGCCAAATTATTTCCAAACTGCCAAACAGCTTCCAAAATTTGTTGTAGTACTACATTTATGACAGTAAGTATTCCAATTGCTCTATACCTAAACAGATGTTGAATGTTAATGGATTTTAATGCCTTGTGTGTTTTCATCATTCTAATAAAAGTTTAGTGTGGTATTTATTTATTGAGTTAGCTATTAGGCAAGAACTAGGACTTGAATTTGGGCTCTTCCCACCAAGTTTCATCACAAGTGGAGTGTTGCTACATTCTTGAAGAACCCAGACTGGGCTCAAATTTGTGATCCTCCTGCCTCAGTCTTCCTAAATGTTTGGATTACAGCTAGTGTCAACATGTCCAGTTACATTTGTGTTTCACTGATTATTAATGATATTAAACATCTTTTCTTTTGCTTACTTAACAGCAACCTTTGTTTAATAAAATGTTCTAGTATTTTCCCATTATATCAAATTACTTACCTTTTTACTATTTAACTTGAAGAACTGTGCATTTTTGTTACAAATCTTTTTAAAATATGTGGTTTTCAAATAATTTTTCCCAACATGTGTGTCTTTTCATTTAGTTTACAATATTTTTTCAAAAAGCAAGTATCTTTAATTCTAATTTGTTGATTTTTCTTTCATAGTTACATGTGTAAGTTTTCACTTGTCATCGTTTACTTTTCTACATTTGAATGTTCAATTATCCCAGGACCATTCATTTTGTATATTTTTGTTGAAGTATTTTGGCCCAATTATCAGAAATCATTGCAGGTCTGTTTCTCTCTTGTTCATTGATTAATCTACATTGTATCAATAAGTATGCCAATATAATATCTAGATTACTGCACTTTTATTGAAAATTCTGAAATGAGTTATTTTTGTTTTTTAAAATCATTTTGGCTAATTCAGATTCTTCATTGTTTATACACATTTTGGAAAGAACATGTAATTTTAACACAAGCTAGTTGATGAAAATGTGATTGTGTTGAACCTATGGATTAGTTTTAGGGAAACTATTTTACTTATGGAGCTTTTACAATTATAAACAGTATATGTGCTTCTTCTTAAGAAATTCATTTGAATTTTATTAGTTTATTATAGATGCATATAATAGTCCATAACAAACTTAGAAAGTTTACACATATATTTAATCTTATCCTTAACTTTAGCAGAGTTCTGATGATATTGTTAATGTACTTGGTTAAATTTAATCTTTAATTTTATAGCTAACATATAGAAAATTTATTAATTTCTTGAACTCATTTCCTTAGAATTTGCAAGTGGTTTATTTTATTTGCATCTTTGCAAAACCTTGGGACATTCTTTGAAAATTTTCCTTCAATACTGACACTTTTATATTATCTTTTGAAATATACTTTTTTATTTCTTTAGTTATTTGTACAGTATTGAATAGAACTAACAGAGAAAAAACACATAAACAAACTTATTATATACTTCTTATTATAAAGGGAACTTTATAATACTTCTTATTATAAAGGGAAAATTTTAACCATTAAGTATGACATTTCCTTCAAGAAAGTTTTCTTCTGAGCCTAATGATGACAGTGATTTGATCTGTGTGCTTTATTAACTAGTGGTCAACTTGTAACATGGAGATGAAGTGAATCAGCATGGTTCTGGGTGCGGAAGGACCACCTGAGGATTGTTGCCAGCAGCATGAAAGGAGAACTGGAAGAGATGATGTGGCATTGATTCTCCTGAAGAAGCTTGTCATGCTGGTTCTTCTGATATGAACTCAACTGTTCCCATCATCTGAAGAGTTTGGGTCCTCACTATTGCTGACGATAAGTGTGGTTTTTTCAGGGGCTCTCTAGTCCTATTTTTGAGTGTCTCTTCCTAGCTCCAGTGTGGATCCCTCTCCCTGATAGCACAGACCCTTCATCCTGCTGGCCCAGACTTTCTCACTCGCACCTCTGACCTTTGGGCTTTTCCAGTGCAGATGCTTGATACAGACTTACGTGAGACATTGTCGTGCAGGACTCATGCAGGACATTGCCGTGCAATCCAGCCCAGCAGCTGGATTCTTTTGGTCTCTAGAGCATGGACAGATCTGCTGCTATCTTCATTAAATTTTTTGGGTGAATATTATAATAGCCCTATAAATTATGTGTTCTATATTAAATCTATTCCCTCATATACCCTGACTACAACAATCTGCAAGTTGGAAAGGGCCTTTAAGATAACCCAACTCCATCCCTCTGCTGTTGTTGAAATCCCTTCTCAGCATCTTACCACATTTGTACCCAACTTCAACCTGTCCCCAGTGTACCCACAATTCACATTAGAGAGGTGATGCTTTCACCTGCAGCCCTGAAGTAAGCAGTTTGTTTCTACTGAACCAAAATGTGCCTCCTTTGAATTTTGCAACTTGGTTTTAGCCAAATTCAAAGTTCAAAACTTCCTATACTTAAAAAGTTTACTGTATCCCATACTTTGCACTTCCCCAGGCCAGCATTTCAGGGGTTTCAAAAAAAATCTTATCACCCCTGGCCACTAGAGCAAAATTTTCTATTGTCTATGTATTCATCAATGTGTAAAGTTGAGACTTAAAAAAATGCCTTCACTCTTTTATTGTTATTTCCATTTTTCTCTTTAAAATTAAAAAAAAGTGCTCAGCTACCATCTTGAAAACTTTAGAAGGAGGACTAGCTCTCTTCCCAAACTATGTTCCCAGGGGTTAACCAGGGGTTACTTTGGGGATCATGCCACAGATTCATTCTGTACCAAGTAAGGAGCATGATTATATCTCTATATTTTGGTGGACTGTCACACAAACTTTTGTACTTGTTTCACATAGGTTATGTTCAAAGGAGAAGAAAAAAAGATGAGAACACCATTTGGTTTTCATATTCATATAGTTGACTTCTAACAAAAGAAAGTTCCTTGAGTTCTTAAAAGTAGACAATGAAAAGTAATTCTCATAGCTTTGTGATCCTAATACTGCACTATAAATAGATCATTCCTTCACTTTAAAAATGGCTCATACCTAAATCCACATATTAAATAGTGTTAAGGCATTCTTGTCTGATACACATACATATTACTATAAACTTTCATAGAATGTTATAACCACTGAATTATATCTTCATTAAATCTGAGAATTGTAGAAGTCCAAATTCTTTAATAAGCCATCATTTTAAGAGGCCCACATTATGCAAAATATTGATATGTAAAATAAAATCACCTGTTAAAATCATTGCTCTTTCACTTTTTTGCAAAATGTGCTTTCTACTACCAAACCAGTAATTGCACTGAGACATGGAAGCAGTGATTGCTGAGTGATAATAGCAAGATTTTACATAGTGCAAGCTCTGGATTACATAGAATTGGCTGAGAATTGTAGCTCTACCATTTAGGAGTATTATAAAATTGGGAAAATCACTTAACCACACTGGAGCTTAGTTTTCATAGATAGCAGAGCTAGGCAATGGAAAGAATTGATGGTAAAGTAAAGAGAAACAGTAGGGAAAGTTTCTGTCACCAGGAAGCAGAATATGGGAGCTGCTATTGTTTCCAGTAATGAAGACAATGGGCAAAATCTCCTTACTTACTTTCAAAGAAAACTAAGAAAAATTGGTTTATTCAAAGAAAAGTTAGTTCATATGAGCCCTTCTTGTTTCCTGTGCACCAGGTTGTCACCCATCTCATCTGCTCCTCTTCACTAACAGCACTTTCCTCTACCAAACTAAACTCTAGAAGGAGAAGTCAAGTGAGCAAATGTGGAATCAGCATCTGCTCTGTCTTAGTCCCTTTATGAATAGCCCAGGTTGTAGATCATCAGCATCACTAATGGCTTTAGGAATTGGGGAATCTAATAGAAGTGATTAAGAACTGTATCTCAATATTGCATTTGTTCTGTAGGATCATTCTGCCTGCCTTTGAAGCCTATGATGGGAGGAAATTATGGAAACAAAACTAGAGGATGAATGATTTTTTGTGCATCTGTATGGTTATTTATTGTTTAAAAATGAACATACAAAAAATGAACACAGCTGAAATAGACAGTGGAACCTGTCTTCTTCATCACAGAATTTCTATGTTTTACAATTGTGATGTGTGTAGAATATAGTTGTGAAGAGATGAATGAAACAAAGCCAAGCCACAGGAAATAAGCAAGCCTTGTTGCATGTGCTGATGAAATATTAGATTGCTTTCCAGCTTATGTGAATGATCTACAAAAGAGTTCGCTGGTAGCAAAAACATTGGGAGATTTTTTTTCCCAAACTGATTAATTGAACATTTAACAGCTTGTTTTCATGTACAGTTTACCCAATTTATATAAGCAATTACTGAATTTGCATGTACAAATGGATGCAGCTGCAAAGCCTAAGGTATTTTTTATTAGATCTACTAAATTTGAATCAGAAAATAGGTTTAAAAGTAGCATTTGGTGTTACTTTCTCTGCTAAGTATAAACAGAGCTCAGCATCCTGTATTTGAAAAAGGGTACTGAGAAGGTCATTTTTACCAAATAAATTAATTGGGTTTGAAATGCATGAAATCTTATTTTACAGTGAAAATGCAAGAGAGGAACAAATCTTAATCATATCGTTCTTTGATCAAATCCTAACTCCTCAAGTGTCTAAAATTAATAATGTAGAAACAATCCATAGAAATGCAGGTAGTCCACAACAAAATGTGTTCACAGCTGCTATGTTGAAATATATTTCAACTTATATGTAAAGCTAATATCATTTTATTTTAAAAACACTTTTGTGTTTTCACACTGGAATTTAAGTGATGAAAATGACATTTCAATGCTGTATTTGATAACTCCATCGAATTTTGACTTAGTATGTACTGAGATATATAATTAGACTCTCTTCTGGATTTGCCAGAGACATCATCAATATATTGAATTGTATAAAGATGATATATAATTAATAAAAGATGTTCTTTTAAATTCCTAATAGCTTCCAGGACAAAAGAACTTCATAACACATTTATATTCACACTTCCAAAATCTTGACCATGTACTGAATACATTGAAATACTATTAGTGAATTCATGTTCTTGAAAGTTTGAGTCATATTTTACATAGTACATAACTCAATAAGGATCTAGCAGATTATCTTTAAAATAACTTGTACACAAAAGTGATAATTGTTGTTATTTGAAGTTTTTATAGCAAAGAAAAGTGTCCTAACATTCATATATTTTAAGTCATGTTAACGTATAGTAAGCTAAATGACTTGCAATTCCCTGGTTGTACAACTAACAGAGACTTTCAGTTCTAGACATTCTCACCTTTTTATCTTCATCAAAGTATATCAAAAAAAGAGACTCTTCAACCCATAAAACAAATCCAGTAATTTTCAACTTGTTTGAGGCTACTCTTATGAGAATTTATAAAGATCATTTGATCTTTCCAGCTAATATGAGTGATTCATTTTATTGTTTCTCTTGATAGAGAAATTACCTTAGAAGTTCTTGAGCATGGAGTTCTATTACTGTGCTTTTAGTGACTTTTGAGTTCCAGTTTCTCCTGTGATGTAAACATTTCATATTTAGTGGAATTCAGTGACAATTTATATACTTGGATTGACTTAACATCTCCAGACAGCATCAGTTAAATGGCATAGTGCCTTAAGGAACACTTGAATTAATTATGGAATCACACACACATAGTATGTGTATTAATTATGTATTAATTATGTATATTAATTATGGAATCACACACATAGTATGTGTATTAATTATGTGTATTGATTATGTATATTAATTATAGAACCACACACACATAGTATGTGTATGTGACTGTGTCATTGTTATTTCTCCAGACTTTATTTATTTATTCATTCATATTTTTAGTAACTGCTATTATTTTTCATAAAAAATGGCTTGCACTGTTGGGCAAGCATAAGTATGTTAGATACCACACAAATGGAAGTATTTTTATTCTAGTCCTGTAACTTGCAAGGGAACCCTATAAGATAGGCATTAGCATTATCACTAATTTAAAAATAAGAAAATATTGAGGTCCAGCAAAGAGGAATAATTTGCTCATGATCTCACATCAAATAAGTAGTCAATTGGGGATGTAGTAATAGGACTTGAAATGCACTCATGCACTTGATATCTGTGCATGTCTTTCCTCACATATTAATGTAAAGCTTGAGTTTTTCAGCTATTAATGTGTATTCCAACTGAAAAATTACAGATTTGAATGAAAACTTTTATAATTTTAAAGTGTATAAAGTGTCCTACTTTTTGAATTTTCTTTTTTGTTTTTAGATTACTCTTCTGAATTTCAAATCATAATTTTAAATTAATCATATTAAAATAAGTAAATGATCTGAAACCATTCAAATTCTTTGAAAGTTATATCATCTCTAATATACATCCTAGATTTTATAAAAATTTTTGCATTCATAATTAAAGCAATTAGTTGTATTCTAAATCACAATTATTGCACCTGAATGTGAGTCATTAATATTGAAATCTTGTTTGTGCTTATTATACCCTTGTATAATGAAAAGAATGTATTATAGTCTTAAAGTACCAAGTACCAATAATCTACACCCTAGGATATATGACATGGAGTTGTAACCTCCTGACACCTCAAAGGAACCTTCTAATTTCAAATACCATGTGTACCTGAGAACTACATCTCCAACTGTGTTTTTAAAAATCTTTCCTACATCCACTGTTACTTTCATGTATTCACACCTGTTTTGGTATCTTTACAATATTTTTTAATTTGCAAAATTGTTATCAACTGGTTAAAAAATATGTGCCAAAAATTTGAATTAAATAATATGGGGACTGTTTGTAAGCAGCCTCATTTGTTCATATCTGATTTGTTTCTTCCCCAGAAACTATGTCCTATGGCTACATCGCTGATTTCCTGTGTCTGGTATACACAAAGTTGTACATTTGCCTGCTCTGTGTGGCCATCAACACTGTCTGCCTAGACCATATCAGGTTAAGCTGTCACCAGAAGCTGACAGTATGTGATTATTCCCTATTCTCTTGCTTATTCATGCCAAAATCCCTCTTTAGAAGCAAACTTTTCAACTATCATTTGATGTTTATATAAAGACATGAATGGGTACTGAACTTTACAGAAACAACCTAGCAATCAGGTATTGAACAGACAGTAATTTTTCCCATATTGTTGCAACAGAATATACTCAAAGCACTGTACATTTCATTGTAATAAAAGTAAAGTGACTTTCATTGAATCTATTCTCCTTTATTAAGTTAATTTTTTAGTGGACTTTAAACATACATAATGATCACATTCATCATAGGAAAACTGAATCTGTACATAATACATTTAGATTCCTCCTTTCTCCCCAGTCCTTTCCTCTGCCTTTAACTTCCCTTCCCCTCCTTATTTATAAAAGGTTTGTTTCCATTTTTTCCTTCCATTTTCCTTTTTTCTCATTTTCCTTTTTCCTTTACCTGTCACTCCCTTTTATTCCCTTTCCGTTTATTTAATAATCTTAAAAATGAACAGTACTAACCTCTCTCTTTTTTTATGCTTATAATTTCCAGTATATTTATCAGAAATAAATGAACCCCAAAGTATATAAGAAAGATCGCCAGGGATTTAGCTCAGTGGCACAAGCACCTGCCTGGCATTTGTAAGGTACAGAGTTCAATCCCTGGTACAAAAAAAAAATCATTCCTTATAGGCTCATGACAATTTGATTTTTATCTATTTATTTTGGGACTATTAGAGACAATGTTTCTCTATGTAGTACAGGCTGAACTTGAACTCACTTTGTAGCCCATGCTGGCCTCAAACTCACAGCAATCCCCCACCTCTGCCTCCAGAGTGCTGAGATTACAGGTGTGCACCACCACGCCCAACCTGTAGGGTTTGTTTGTTTTTTTAATAGAGCCATCAAAAAGTTTTTCTATGGATGAAATCTGTTCAGATTCTGAAATTTTTTAAGTAAGTGCATGGAGTGGGATATAGTTTTGGTTACTGTTACTGACAAGAGAGTTGTACTGCCTTTGAAGTAAAATTTAGAAAGCTCTAGTATATTTAGTTTATGCATGAATTAAAAAGTCTGTTAAAATCTTCATTAGAAGACTTGAATGAATTGTTAAGTCTCTACATTTTTAAAAACTATTTACCAAAGTGAAAGCTGTGAGAATTGGATTATGTAAATAAAATTTTGTCTATGTGTTTATTATATATATATATATATATATGAGTAAGATGTTATTTATTTTTTATGAGTAACATTTTAAATAATTTCTGAAATATAGACACATAATGTGTGTGTTGCAGAGAAATACACAGGAAAAAAACTGAATTACCTAATTCGATGTGAAATTCACATTTGTATTTTAAAATAGCTAGTGTTATTGTCATTTCCCTCTCCATTATAGTGTCATTGAGGCATTTATTCTTTCCTACTTACCCTGTTTTCAACTAACAAAAGCGACTCTGATCTCTTGAGATACTCAGTCTTTAACTTTCTGCTTACTGTGATTGACAGCTGGATTATTGAAGGTCGTGGGAGTCTCAATGACACTCATAAATAAATTTGTTTCATCACATAATTAAGTAGTTTAGCCCTTCAAGATTTAATATAGAATATCAGCTTGTAATTATCACCAGCTGACATACATATACAAGCCTTGATTATCTGTGCAAAGAACAGGTTAGAATTTTGTTTTGCCTTGTTTTCCATTCATGTAAAATTCTATTCTCTGTACAACTCAGGCTCTATGATCAAGATAAACAAATTCAAGTAAAGCTCTACCACTGCAGTTTTCCATCACTTATTACTCAAACTCTATCCTAAAACAAGATCAATCTGCATGATCTGAATATTTAAATTTAAATGACTAGATACAGAAAAAAGAGAAAAGAGAAAAAAGCACGAAAGAAAAAAAATGTTAGTTTAAGAGATACACTGAATTATATCCAAGCTATCTATGAATATTACTCATCATTCCTGTTGCTATCCTCACTTTTAATCATTGAGTTCCAAGAATTCTGAAAAACAAATTTGTTAGACAACAATGTTTTAAATTTGAAGAGTGTATCTCAGATTGACTACAGAAGGAAATACGTATTTTTAATTGAATTTTCCCAAGCCATATATTTCATGGGCAAACCTGCATTCACAAAGGTTACATAGATACTGTGTCAAATGACTCTCTGTCCTTGACTCATATCGCCACAATCTAGGGAGTCCTCTGAGAGCAGCATCTCAAAAGTGATTCTCTGGGCTGGGCCTGGTGGCACAGACAATAATCCCAGCCCCTGGAAGGCTGAGGCAAAAGTATTGCAAATTTAAGGTCAGCCTGGAGGACGCCCTAATGTGAATGTATAAATGAAAGACCACATTCCCCACGACACCTAAACCTGCAAACTTAGTTTACAAACATGACTTTGATTTCTTGAATTGAAAAAGGTAAAATACCCTTCCCTCAATATTGTCAATGGTCACCAATGTCAAATACGATGCCAGGTCTCATAAAATCAGCAAGATAAAAGTGTACTGTTTGCCTCTTGTGGCCTTTCTCTATAAGATCTAAAAGCAAAACAGAACATCAAAATCTGCATCCACCACAGATTTTTCATTTTTCATTAAAATTTTTTAAAACTATGCAATTTTGTGCCCAGAATTTTATTGACTTCATCAACTGTACTCAAGAACTTTTCGTTGAATATGCTGGAACACTTCAAACTCCTTGTTAGTATCAAACCACCATTTTCTACAAAAGTATAGCAGAAGCTGATGTGAGTGATTTATACATATCTCAATAATTATTCATGTCTTTACTCAACAAAAGCTTTTTGAATTTGAAAAGATGTCAAGAACTATTCTAGGTAGGCAAATTCTTGGCACTAGGGAGTGGTGGTGAACAAAGAAAAAACATTACCTGCTTTTATGAGCTGGTTATTTAATCCCCACTTGGAGATGTGAAAACAAAGATTGACAATAACTCAGTAACTTTCTTAAAGTGTTCTAGATTCTTTCCACTTTCTGATGCAGTTCTGGAAGTGTTTTATCATGAATATCTTTAATTGTGCTATCATGGCAGCATTGAGAGCCTGAATCAACTCAAAATATTTACCTTTAAATGTTACAGGTGACACTGAGAATACTTCCCCAAATCATTATGTGCTCAAAGACAGGGCTCTGGGAAGGAGATTGGCCCATGAGTGCACCATACTCATCAGCGTGCTCTTGAGAATGGACCTGGTCAGGGAATGCAGCTCACTGGGTGGTGACCTGGAAGCATATATTTATCTCTTGAGCTTCTCCTTTTCCCTTTCGGTCTCTTGATTGCCATGACATAGCAACTTCTCTCCCTCCTGGCCGTTTCACCATTCACTTCTTGTCCTGGAACCTACAAAGTATGTACAGAAATTTCTAAAACTGTGAGCCAAAATTGTGGATGACAGGTATTATGCCTCATTGATGAGAAAGTGGTTAAGGCAGCTTTTCAGAGTTTTGTCAAGGAGTCATTACCATTATTGTTACCAGACCATGGAAGTGGTTAGTGGACATAGTTTGGAAAGGCTGGATATAGCACATAGAAGAGCTGTAGAATTTTATAAGCCAAGCTCAATAAGATAAACTGGCTAGAGCTCAAAAGACCAGAATGCTGACAAATTCAGACAGAACAGATGTTCAGAAGGCTTCAGTTGGGACTAAGGACTCCACTGAAACCATGTGTGTTACACACTGGCAGAAAAATTGTCCTTGTTTTGCTCATGTCCTGAGGCTCTACAGGAGATTGAGAATAAGGCTAGTAGATTAATTAATCTGACGGAGAAAAATTCAAGGTTGTCTAAGGTTCAAGTGGTGGGTACAGCTTGCTGCTTTTAGTGGGATTTTATAGTGAGAATCAGGAGCTAAAAGCCTATCTGCAAAGTTTTTCATTTCCCCAGAAATCAAGTACCTGAGCAGTTAGAGCAGAAGAGTGCTTGGTTGCTAAAAAGATTAACATTAAAAAGAA
Source organism: Dolichotis patagonum (assembly GCA_004027295.1). Classification (NCBI taxonomy): domain Eukaryota; kingdom Metazoa; phylum Chordata; class Mammalia; order Rodentia; family Caviidae; genus Dolichotis; species Dolichotis patagonum. The sequence continues at coordinate 96,793 of PVJX010000203.1, forward strand.
GTCAAGTACTTTGCATCAGCAACACACTAGAAAATATGGTTTGACAGCAGCACAGAAATCTACAAGGCTCCACCCATCTCAAACTCAAGGGTACAAGGGTATAAAGCGTTCATCTGAGCAATGAGCCCCAAAGGGCCACTTAGGAAATTAGTCCTGCAGGATTCTGTTCACAGTCCTCAGCCATCCAGGCATTTAGTAGCCTCTGAAGCCATGATTTAGGGTATAAACAATATAATTTTCATTAGTTGGCTCATATATAGTTATCATTTATGAAAAATAAATGATGCAAAAGGGGATTCAATATTAATTTCCTCTTTCCTGAAGAACTGGTGGAAATTCTTGGGGTTTTTTTTTCCTTCCTCTATAAAGAATCTGATGAACTTCCATGTACTGTACACTGTTTTTGCCTTGTTTAATCTACATCAGAATCTCATTGTGCTTATAGACCCTTATTTTCAACCTATTTATAAATTTTCTGAAGGTAACCTTAAATAGAAGCTTACCAACGAATTTCCTCAAAGACTTGTTTTATATAATGTCTCCTATTCTTTTGTCATTACCCAAGAAACGGCCTAGTTTTTCTAATTTGGTGTCCTGGTTTCTATTGCCAGTTCCTTCATCCTACTTTGCTACCACCCTTCCAATTACTCCTGACATATTGTGGTGACCTTGAAATCTATATTCCCCTGATTTAACACAATTTCTCCATCTTAGCTGAAACTGATGCTTCATTGGGGTGGAAATGCTGCTTTCTTTAAACCCACTTGTACAGAAAATATTTTACATCTCGTGACATAAGATAGATACCATGCAGATGACACTTTTTCAAATTATTTTTCAAAGTGCAGAACATACCTTACAAGGATCTGTCACTGTGATTAACAACTAGGTGAACTTCTTTTTAGTGTAATTCAACCAATACATGCATCTCCATTTGCCAATATTTAAATTACTTAAGATCACTCTACTAGTTAGTAAATATTTATGTAGGCCTTAATATATGTCAGGCACTGTAATAAACCCTTAAATATTTGCAAAATGTATGCTTTATTTAACATAATTTCCCAATAAAGTGAGGCTTAACTAGAAAACTTCGTGACTGTTACATAATGAAGCATAAAATCACAGGCTCATGAGGCAGAAGAGATCTCAAAATTCTTTGGGTCCAGTGCCCTGAGAAATTTTGAGGTTGCAATGTCAAGTAAACAACCTGACTATGGTTAAATCATGGAGATAATATTGTCTTTTGCATCGAACTGTGGAAAACACAAGGATGGTATCTTAGTTACTTTTTTCATTGCTGAGACAAAATAAGTGACATCAAAATTAAAGAGAGAAAGGTTTATTTGGCTCACAAGTTGTGGAGGTTTCAGTATATAATCAGCTGGCTCCAAGGCGAGGTGGCATGGCAGAGGATCAACAGTTCCAGGTGGAGGAAGACGGCAAAATTAACAAGATCATAAAAGGGAGGAACAAGCCTCTTTTCCACCCTTACATTGTAAACAGGCTACCAGCCCTGGCAGGGATGTAGCACTCTCATCACCCTACCCTCCTCTTGCACAGGGCTCAGCATGTTTATAAAGTGAAATCCCGGCCTCCTGCTGAGGCACTTAATTAAACTTCTACTAAAATTCTACTAAAATATATATACTTGAGAATCCAACTCTTACAGATGTACTTTCCTGGGCAAGTGAAAAGTGGGGAAAGGGGGTAAATCTGCGGCTGTGTCCTGTGTCTTCTTTATTCTATGGAGAGCTCTTTACCAACTTTGGATGAAATCAAGATTCCACCCTTAAATTCTGGATTGTTCTCTTAAAGTCTCACAACTATAGAGAAATTTTAGTTTTTGTTTTTTCAGCTCCTGTTTAAAAGAAAAGGAATTTAGATCAACTCTGAATCAAATAATCACTCTCATATAATCTACTATTGCCATGATAAATGTGTCCTTAAATAATGTTGGTTACCAGTCAAACAAGAAAGAAAAGATACATTGCCCTAAAGACAAGATTTGCTGATTCTTAAAGTAGGAAGCATTATTAGGGGAAGAAAAGAAAGTTAAAATTCCATTAAACATTTCGTTTTACAGTTGTGCCATACCTACTTAATGGCAGTTGCTTAGATTTATTTTGGTCACTGGTTGTGTGGTTAATTTAGAATCTAAAGATCTCTGTGCTCCAGGACAAATGCACACACACTCGAAGGAAATATTTCTAAGAGTTCTGATTCTTTTGTTAAGAAATTAAAATGTATTTGATGATTAGTGATCATGTATCACTTCGGCTGTCATTATCTCTTTTGTGCAGGTGCACATATTAAAGTACCCAGTTCTTATTGACATTGAATAAACTTAAATACTCATGTTAAACAAAGAAGATTTTCTATCATTTCATCTCTTTTGTGAAGTAATTAAAAGGGAATAGTTTATCAGTCCTCCTGGGTACTCCACTTAGACACATTACAATTCTTAAAGATGTGTACACTTTTTAATGAACTTAGTTTGTTTATACAACAGAAAACATTTTGTTATCTAATAAGTAAGTCTCCACTTACCAACATACAGCTAATAAGCCTATAATAGCATTTTAAGAGAAACAGCATGAATAAACTCCTAGCTAAAGATGTGCTTTGGTGAGTTGATTCATATGTTATTTTAATAAGAGCATGTGTAAGAAGCTAAAATTAAAATTCTGTAAGTTTATTACTATACCTAATATACAGGAATCTCTTTCATCTAGTTAATATACAATCTTTTTCTTTGAAATGCTAATTATTGGTTTGTAAATGCAGCTGAGAAGAAAAGTACAAAAAAGCATCGTAAGATACAAGTTCTAATTGCAAAACTCAAGTATTTAGATGGACAATACGTATAAAGACATGTTTGTGTCATGCTGCTCAAGGGAAGGTGGGGCCGAGAAATATTGTCTTATTACCCTGAGAATTTGATTTTTAGTCTTTTCTATCCTCTATTAATTAAGTGTTCTCATCTTGCGCTCCTTAAGCTCTTCCTGCTTTATGAAGTGACTGTGATCTATATCTAGATATGTACCCCTTTATAAAGAAATCTATGAAGTTACTCTGGATATTACCAATAGTTCCTTAATACCATCAGCATTTAGGAGAGTTGAATGAAGTTTTCCTTTACCAGTGTTCCTTCTCAGAAAAGCAGAAATTTAGTACACTAAATCTGTGCTTAGAACAGACTTGATCGACTTGACCTGAGCCCCAAACTACAGCACATACACTGGATACACAGTGTGTATCTGTTCTCAGTATAAATATACAACAAAGAATAGGTATTCCTGATATTTTTCAAATATATGCTCATTTATAAACATGTCATAACTTTGTACCTTAAATACCCACATCGCACAGTGCAAACGAGTAAAATGCAAATGTACATACCCGCTTAGCATTCAGTATGCATTAAATGATAAACTAGGCTAAAAAATAACAAACACCTCATTGAGTAATTTGAAAAGAGGAAATAATCTCTAAAAATAATTGCCATTGATCTTTTTAATTGCAATTGAGCTTGCAAATTGCATTCCAAATAATTTATGGATGGTGCCTGATCAACCCCATGAAAAATCATTTTCACAAATTCTGATTTCTTTTTTTTCTTTTTTTCCCGTCCCTCTGGAATAGACTACCAGAACATTTAAAAGTGTCCAGGCTTCTGAAAAACTCCCTGGTATTTCAGCATACAGCTTCAGGCATCTGATTCCTGAAAGAATAGCTAAGGTTCCTGTGATGAGTTTAGGAGCTAAACAAGCAACCACTTTGGTTCATACTTCATACCAAAGCCCTGTAAGAAAGGTCCCCTGTATTCTAGTACACACTGCACTCCATCAGCTATCACAAACCTCCAAAGAGTGTCCTGCCAAATTAACTGAAATGTATTGAACCTTGATGATTCAAAGATGTTATACACCTACACTGGGAAAATAGTAATTTATCACAAGAAGAAATTTCCAATTTCCTTCTGTTAGTTTTGTAACCATATTAATATTTTTAAAATCATTTAAACATTTTATAATACTTTAATTTCCTCATTGTGATTCTATCATGTCATTGATGGGCTTTAATATAACAGTAATTAACAACTAAACATCTGTGAGTTCATCCATACATAAAAATGTTTTCTTTCCTAAACATTTCCCATGTCAGGCACTGGAAAGGAACATATAAGTCTCAAAGCCCCCATTGTCTCTAAAAGAGCCTTCATTTGTGGAAAATTTCCAATTTTCTTTTGAATTACTATTTAATTGACAATTAAATATTAGAGATATTAAACCAGTACAACCTTTTTTTGAAATACATGACCATTGTGATGGTTACCTGATGCTAATTGACATATGTATTATCTTGTATACCTTTATATTGTGAGAAAACTCAAAACCCACTGTTTGAGCAATGTTCAGGACCGTATTATATATTATTGTGTTAACCATAGTTACTGTGTTTATTATCAGTCTCTTGAACCTGGAGGCTATTATGCTCCATGAAGTAACGGAAGCACCTGACTCAGGTGGATAAGGGAGGGAGGTCAGTGCTTCTCTCACCATCTGCCCTACAGACTCTTAGGTCCAACCTCTGCTCCTTGGTCCCTGGCAGCACTGCATCACAGAACCTACAAAGGAGCTTCTTCCTCCTCTCTAAAGCTGTCCCTGGACCTTCATCCTCTTTAGTCACCTAAGTTCTCTCTACTGCAGATTCTCAGAGTTGCGACTGCTTCTGGGTTCTCTGTGACTCTCCCCGTTCACCACCCAGTCCATCCCCATCTGTTTATTACTGAGCCATATAATTGACATTTACAGAAGGCCACGGGGCATCCTGGGACCCACCTGGTCAACTGGGTTCAGGGCTCCTGCTGCACAACGTGATCTGATCTTCTCTGCTCTGGCGTCTAGCCCTCACCTGTGCCCCGTGCTCCGTTATCTACCTTGCTCCTTTGACACTCCATTTCACACTGTCTGTTCACTGTCTTTTGGCTCTTTGTTTATTTTCCTCTAATTTCCCAAACAATTCCTAGAGGGTACAAATTGCACTGTATTACCATTTTGTAAAACTACCAGCCAATAGTAAAACTTGAGTGCCTTATGCTTTAATTTCCTATTAGTAATGACAATCCGTAATGCCTTAAAGAGATATGGCATAAAAATAATATGAAATCTCACAGCTGCAAGAGATATTATAGGTAATATCACTTAATGTACATATGGAAAAATAGAAATCAAGAGTTATCTGAGACAAACATCAAAGTGGATTCCCCCCCCCCCCGGCTTTTAGCCTAGCATGAATTTCAGTAAAATGAACTGGTCATTCACCTAAGGTTCTCATGTCAAAACAAGTCATTGAGAAGGAATTCTGTTTAATTATTTAACTTATTTTAAAAATACATTGTTTATTTTCTATTAATTCCAGAAGAACAGACCTTTAGGGCATTAAAATTATTTTAACAGTTGTCCATTATTCCAAAAATACCTGAATATCATAATGAACTCCAGATAAGTTACTAAGAAAGGCAGTGGATTATTATATATAATTCTGCAGCTCTTATTATTTTATAACTATATTTTCAAGACAGATATTCTGTGCAAAGCATCTATTTGCTTACCACTTTCATCTTCTCTGAAATACTAATTAACAGGGCAATAATTAATGATGAAAAATGGGGATAAAATTAAAATACAATGACTATTTCGAGTATTAGCTGTGGTGGCAGTAAGTGCACACTCGAAGCACATGAAGTCTCTAACCACAGACTGTATAATTGTTATCTCCATGGAAGAATGGCAGTTTGAACTGACAAGAACAAATATTAACTTCCAGGATGAATCATCAGCTATAATGTTATTAGACCAAATAACATATTGGAGTTAAAAAACAATTTCAGTAATTTATAAATGTTGAGAGTTTATTTATTAGGCAAATATGTATTTAAGGCTTCTTGTATACCAGGCATGAGCCCAGGCTCAGAAAAATAACACACAATAAAAACCTTTCTTCCTTGGCCTCTCATTCCAGTGGAGAGACAAGGTGAATATACAAGGTGAGTCCACTTTGTGATGATAGGCAGTGACAAGTGTTTGACACAGGTAGCAAGGCAGGAAATCACAGGCAGGAGGCATTATTAGTGACACAAATGCATCCAACCATGAGGCCTCTTCCTTCAAAGAAGAGGCCCTAAGTGCATACAGGAAGAACTGCAAGTTTCTGGGGTAGATTTTCACATTTTCATGGAATACTCCTCACCTGGTGCACATCGGTGTTGAGGTAGAGCTAGCCCACGTCAAGCTTCGTGGTTCACAATGGGGATACAACATTCCAACCTGTGATCCAAGATGAAAGAACGGTAAACTCTGTGTCACTTAGGACGCATCCTTCTGCTAACCTCAGTCCAGTTCAGATAGTGTGTGTGCTAGTCGGCTTTCTCAAGCTGGGGCAAAATACCTGATACACACTGCTTAAAGGAAGAGTGGTTTATTCTGGCTTGTGGTTCAGTGGCTTTAGTCCATGGATGGACTAAAACGGAAACTCATGGGGGAAGGGCTTGACAGAACAACGATGCTCACATAATGGCAATCAGGAAGCAGAGAGAGAAAAGAGACGGTAGACAGGGAGAGATACCTTCCAAAGTTATCTATTTAGTGATACACACCTGTGAACAGGCTGCATCTCCCAAGAATGCTTTTAGCTATGAACTCATCAGTGGATCAAACCACTGCTGAGAATAATGTTGCCAGGATCCAGTCACTTTAAAAAACCCGAACACATTGAGATATGTAGGGTACTTCTACATCTAAATCTTAATACTGTTTATTTCCATAGAAGCCACTTCATTGAATTATTGAAAAAGATGTCAGTTTCTGTTGCATCATTTCAACTAATAAACAAAATGAATACCCCTGCCAGAGGCCCCAGCTAGCACACGGCATACAGAAAGACACGCTGAGGGGCCATCAGAGACCTTCAGTTCATCTGGCATGTTTTGGTTCTAGACAAAAAATAAGTCCCTCATATTTTATTTTAGGAAAAATGATGCAAATATTAACATTATAATAAGGAAATGGAAAAAAAACATGGTTTTGGGCATTAATACCTTTCTAGGAAATCAAAGATGATGGAGTAATGTTATGACTCTGAGGATTTTTTTAAATATACAATAAAGATAAAAGCATCCAGAAGTTTGTTAAATACAGCTATCACCATGATAGCACTGTCACTTTTTAATTAGCTATTCCAATGGGATTGTGGTGATTTAAATAGACAATTATGGTTCACAGATAATATAGTACCGGGGTGTGTGGTATGATATAAATAATAAAAAGAATTTTTAAAAATTAAAGACTAAAAATTAAATATTTCTTGCATAAAGTTTGTAAGATCTGAAGAAACATTACCTAAAAAGACAAGAGGAAAAAGAACTGATTAGTTATGTGAATTTAAATTTCTATGGTATGTGATATTGTACAAGTAAAAATGACTTTTTTGTGTTCAAAATTACCTGAGTTACAGGACATGTAACAATGTATCCCTATGGGTGAGTGTTTTTGTTGTTATTGATATAGATCATGTTTAAATTCATGGAGAAATCTCAATTCAAGGAGGAAAATACAGATTTTACAGGTTGTAGGAAAAAAAATTGGCATTGAAATACACTGTTTGGAAATTTGATGAACAATTAACAGGCAAGAAATATTTAATGAATAAAAATATCTTACATAGGAAGTCAAACACAAAAAAAGTGAAAAAAATCAGAATACTGAGTAAAAAGTATTTCTGTGGCATTCCAAAACCCTAATTTTGAGATCAGACAACAAATGACAGGGAAACGAATGGTATTGCATATTTCAAACATCATGAGATGATTTTCAAAGAAGTTTCATATAAGTAACGCTTATATTTCTTTCTGTGAATCTTTCCTTTTATAAACACTTGTAGGGAGAGATTCTCCCGTGCCCTACTGTGGAAACAGCAATCGCATCACTAACAGAGAGCATCACAGTGCTGCATTGAAAGCTGGTCATAAAGCAACCCCATCACCCCTCTTCAGTGCTCAAAATATTTTTTTAAATCAAGAAAACTATTGGTAACTGTGAACATCATTTTTCAACAAATTTTCAATTTTTCTGTTTCAAATTCTTACCACAGACAGTATGTTAATTTGTTATACTTCTGTTTTACAAAAAAAAAAAAAAAAACTTTTCAATAGGAGAAACAAAAGTATAACATAAACACTGTTAAAGCCCCTGGCCTCTACTTGTTGCATTAAATCTAAGACTGATTACCCAAATACAGAAAAGATTAACTCATTGTTTTATAACAAACAAAAAAGTAACTTTGCATTCTCCATTGAATTAGCACTACATTTGTTTCTGAATAAATGTTTTCTTATTATCTCTGGTGATTCCCAGTAGAAATCAAATAATCAAAATTCAATTTGAGAGGACAATTTACTGATTTCAAAACTTTCTATTAAATGTTAATAGTTCTCGGGTTATACAAACAAATACACACTTATACTATATGTGAAAGTTCCCATTATCCTTAAAAGGAAACATTTTGAATGATCTCTTTCCAAAAGTTTGTTTGCAGTCTGTAGGTTTACACTGGCAATGTTCAAATCTCCTTTAATGAGCCAAGATGAATGGTTCAGAAGTCCAAATTATGACCTGAGTTGTGCTTTATAGAAGAAATATATAAATTTTTCTACAACCTGTATTTGTTTTAAAGAGCATTCCTATTCTAACTTTCAATGAGTTATGAATTTATTGACAAAATAAAGGCCAATTGAAATATATCATCTGAATAACCAGAACACAAATGTGTTAATAATTACTATTAATCATATTAAACATAAACTTATACAATCTGATCTAAATTATGTTAAGAGTAGTGTTAAATTGGAAAAATAGAATGATAATACTCTTTAATATATCTGAGATATACTGGGGTTTTCCTCCATTATTTACGTTTTTCAGTTTTGTTGTTTGGGGGATGTTTTGTTTTGTTTTGTTTTGTTGAACTGAGGATTGAACCCAGGGTTTTCACACTAAGCTACAGCATTAGACCTATTTTATCTTGATGCAAGTCCTTGCTGAGTTGGTAAGTTTTCCAGGCTGGTCTCAAGATTGTGATCCTTCAGCCTCAGCTTCTTAGAGGGTTGATATTACAGACATGCATCAACATACTGGGCTCATTGCTAGACTTTCAAACATTATAGGACAACAGAAAAGTTCTCTTGTGAGTAAGGCAACTGCAAATATTTTTGAACTTGTGTTTCTTTTAATCTACATTTTAACAAAAATATTTACTGATACATAATTTACTTCTAATAAAATTATCATATTTAAAGCATAAATCTGTTGATTTTGACAGATGTGCACACCTGTCAAATCACCACATATTGTGAATTTTTGCTTGAAGGATTTGAAGAATGAAATGGTCATTTAGTAAAATGAAAAATTATCTAGAAGTTTCAGTTTAGAAGTGGAGAAAGGATGAATAGTTCAGCTATGGGTAGCTTCAGTTGAAGATGCTGACTAAAATACTGAGTTGTATGGGTGACATGTAAAGCCATGAGATCATGAAATCATCAAAGAAGTGAGTGCAGAGAGAAATGAAAGTGGTTTATGGAATAAATGTTCATCTGACAATGACGGGAGGGAAGACAACTCAGTGACAGAAAATGAGCACCAGAAACGTAGGGAGAAAGCATGAGAAAGAGGCACGCTGAGAACCTGGTGAAATATACCAAAGGGAGGGGTAATCAACTATGACAAATGCTGCAGGGAGCTCCAGTGATGAGAGGAATGAGCATGGAGTTACAACATAGAGGTTACTTTTGTTACTACTGTAGGGAGATATGAAAAGCATATTACTTTATAATGAAAACTCTCACGTAAAATATAGCAGGATTTATTTTTTGCTAGTGCATATACAGTGTTTGTGCTCTGAGGTTTAGTACAGTTAAGGTTTTTATTTCATATTCAAAGTAAGTCAAACAAATCAACTTTTATGTTACCATATAGATTGCAAGTGTGATAAAAATCCATAATAGAAAAGTTTGTGTATAGATTACCATATATGAATGACCTGCTCAACATCAATGAGTCAGGTATTCACAAAGATTTATAAAAAAATAGGATATTACATAACCATTAAAAACAAAAATAAGTAATGCAAAAGATGAAAAGTCTATTTAGAGGTACAGATGTCATTTGAGGTTTTTTTTACAAAAAAATGATCAAAAAGATGAGCAAATTTATTCATTTTCATGTATTGGTTTGCTCTTAACATATTTTCATTACAGAGAAATATGTATGTATGCATTTCAAAATAACCAATGATCGGTAGCATACCAATATTCTACACTATGAACTGGAGATTTTAATTATAGAATTTCTTATGAAAATAGATAAGTTATTACATGTATAATCCAAAGACTAAGAATATGAAGAAACCTTAGTTTACAATCTAACCCCAATACAGTTTCTACCACTGTGATATGATCTCCAAGTTATTTTATTTCTCTTTTTAAATTTCCTCTTTTATATATAGGGATAATAAATCTACTTATGTCTCAAGATTCTTATAAAAATTGTACAGAGATAATATGTATAGCATGTAACAAAATTCCTGGTATACGCTAACACTAGATAATCTTCACTGTTATTATTAGTGGTTGACTCAGTAAAGAACCTTGGAAATCCTTTTGTTACCCAAAGAAAATCAAATGCCATGTCTTAGAATTTCTTCTCAGCCTATAGAGGTCGTAGAATGTCTGCCGTCCATTCCAGCTCTGAAGCCATATTTTCTTTTCCATAGCCTCAGGAGAAAGCATTCTGGGAATCAATACTCAAGACATTAAAAATAAGACTACATGCTGCATTGAAGACTCCACATTGAGTACATGATACTGTTTAAAAAGGCCAGATTATTTTTTATCAGATCTGAAAGGGCCTCAGAATTCAAGAAAGTCACCCAAATAAAATAAAATTATTTCTGCAGGTACATGGAGATTCTAGTCACTATCAGTAATGAAAGATGAGAATATCAGAAACTACTATGCTGGGAGAAAAAAAACCTTTATCTTATCCTGTCTTAGTGTTAAATCTCTATAAGTGTGATTTTTATAAATACATATGGCTTTTTTTAAAGCCTTCTTACTTAACTTCCATGGTCCTAGACTCCTCATCTTTGTTACCAACCCAGTGCATCAGTGTTTTAGGTGCTGCCATAGTGCCAACTCAAGCACCCTTTGTTCTATAGGATAATCTTCAGAACAAGCTGTGATCCTGATTTTAATAACAGTTTCACACATATGGTACTTGTTATATCCAATTGGGTAACAAAGTTTTTTTATTCAAATACACATCTTAACTTTTATGGTGGATAATAAGCTGCTTGAGAACAGAAATAAATTTGACTTATTGATGTCTTGCTTAACAGCTCCAACCAGAGTGTTTGCACATAGTACTCAATAAAGTGATGTGAATGCATTTTCTGGAAATACTATGGATATTATTAATTCCCTGAATCTCAACTGAAGGTGAAGCTCAAGGTTGTTTAAGAGGAGAAGGGAGACAGAAAAAGAGAAAGACAGAGACAGTGACAAACAGGGACAGAGACAGAAAGAGAGAGACAGAGACAGAGAGAGAAAGAGAATGATTCTTAATGTTTAGCTCATGATGTGACAAAGTAACAATTTCAGTTGGAATAGAGAAATTGAAGAAAAGTGTTAGACAAAAGGAAAGCTGAATGGTATAGAGGATGCCACTGATAAGAATAAAGTACAAGATTCATTACTAAAAGAAGCACTGTGGGGACTTTCAATGCAATTGATAGTAGGTGAGATCGAGATCATGAGCATGAACAAATGCCCCGCATGAAATAATGAACCAGAGTTAACAAGGCAGTACGCTAACAAGGAGAGAAGAATTATGTGCAGTGCTTGAGGGGATAATAGGATTTGAAAAGAGAAACTTAAAGAGAAAGTGAATGAGCCGGTGAGGAGCTGTATAAAAATTTTATCTGAAATAGTTTAAAAGATAGCTTTTGTATTTATATGCAAAGCAAAAATAGTGCACTATTAAGACAGAAAGTTATAAATAACGATGAGAATTTGGTTTAAACTTTCAAAAAGTACATTCATCTATCAAAATGCCTCTTTGGAGTTGCATTTTGGAATCTGCACACTTGAGCAGAGATCAGAGATGAAACAGCTAAGTAAGAGGTATGTGGTTCTATAAATGTCACCTCTCGGATGGATGAGAAGAGTCCCATAGGGTCAGGATTCTGGGATAAAAATAATGTTACCAAGGTAGATAGCCATCCAAAAAATGATCATAGTTTATCTGTTTCACTTAAAATTTGTTTTCTAGTGTTCTTGGTCTTCTGGGGATGGGAAGTGTCCACAGCATACTGGATGCCTAAGAGCAAGTGGCATTCTTGACCTTCTTCTCTCCAATTCCTGCAGTGTTTTCCAGGCATCCACGAGGCCCTGACACCCTCATCCTATGTTGTCTTTTATGTACACAGAATCTCCTGCTTTGAGATTTAAAGACCAAATCCTCTATTTGCCATACTGCTTCTTTTGGTTTTCAGGTTCAGGGTCACCTTATGTCCAGTGGTAGCTGCCTTTATTAGGTTCAGGACAGGTGCAATAGTTTCCTACTCAGGTGATCTCAGGATTCTCACTTGTGAAAAATTTATCTTTGCAGTAACTACAGAAGATGCAGTACAACACATGGCTCATTAAGTTGGTGGCTACCTTTGTACAAATTGGCTGTTGCACAAAATAGTTATTGATTTCTGAAGTTCCATACCCTTTTCAACACTGTAAGTACTAGAAACTACAGAATAGCTCAACTGTGCAGTTGAGATTGTGCTTACTTTCTCAGATTCACTTTCAGGATCATAAAATACAGAACTAACTCTCTCCTTATTAATAGACATTGATTTGCCTTCTTATTGTGATTTTTACAAGTAGCAAGTCTATTTATAAATGGTCCATGAGGATGTTACATTTTATTTATCCAGAAATAAAATTTTACATTGCACTTATAAAATTTCATTTGTGTCTGAGGCACTGATGAGATGGTGGTGCAGGATGAGAAGATGAACGTACACCATCATATCCTGCCATAAGTGAAATCCTCCTCATGAGCAAAATTGGAGGATGACAGCCAGCTTCAGGATGTGCTTTCTCCCACTTTCTCTACCTTATACTAGTTATTCATTTATCCCTAATTGTTGTTGCTGAGTAAAAGGACTTCATTATTAATTTATAGAATACACTGCTTATAAAGTCTGTGAAATAATCATTTAATTTGTCCTAGTCAACTTTTGGAAGTCAGGAAATTACTCAGTCTTGCTGCATCCCAAGCAATCGTTGTGTGTGTGCGTGTGTGTGTGTGTGTGTGTGTGCGCTTTTTTAAAAGATTTTATTTTCAATAAGACCAGAAAACTTTTGTTGTAACTTCTAGTGGTAGCTACACAAATACAGACTACAACCCCAATGAATACACTGAAGTCGTAACTCCGGATGCCTCATTATGTGATTCCAGAACTAACGAGGTAAAATTATGTCATCAGAGTGAACCTTAATCCAAATTTCTGATGTGCTTATAGCAAGGAGATACTTGGATAAGGGATGATGGTCTGAAGAAACAAAGGAGAAGACTGAATCTCTGAGCTAGGGAAAAGGACCTGGAGCAAAGCTTCCCTCTAAGCCAACTGGAAAGACCAAGCCTGTTACATCTCATCCTTAGACTTTTGACTTCAAGAACTGCAAGAAAATAAATTCCAATTGTTTAAACCACCCAATCTGTGATAATTTGTCACAGCAACCCTAGATTTTAAAAAAAATTTCTAGTAAATAAAGACATAAATTATGTGAAAATTCACATAAAACTTTTTGAAAGCTGGACTAAAAAATACTTGCTGAGGTATAAGAGATGGTGCAAGTACAAGAATCAGTAAACTGGTGGATAGGTCATCTGAGTTTACTCAATCAGAAAAGCAAAAAACACTAAATTGAACAAGAAGAAAGTTTATATGACCTGTGAGAGACTATCAAGCATAAAATATATATACAGATAACCAATACCAAGAAGAAAGGAAAGAAAAAGGAAAAACAATATTTCAGGAAATAATAGCTAAAATTCGATCTACACATAGAAGAAGCTTACCAAATTCCAGTCAGAATAAAAATCAAAGGGATCACCACTAACATACATTATGACATAATTGTTGAAAGCACACCAAAAAAAATCATGAAATCATCAAGAAAAAGGAAACAGAACATATTCAGTAAAATTAGCAGCAGTCTTCCAACAAGAAACAATGAAGGGTAATCAGTGGGTTTGCTATTAATAATTACTGCTCTTTGTACATATCAAAAATCAATATACTAGAGGTAATAATATATGAATATCTCAAACTGCATATACACAAATAGATTCAAAAATTGCTTGCTCATAACAAATAAAAACCCATACCACATATACCCATACCTACCAAATGTACCCATGCCCATATGAAATATACAACATCTGTCTATACTGAAATTGTTCAAACATTCATCAATAGTGAGAATTTTTAATGGTTTATCAAGGCACAATTCATAAAACACACAATTTACTAATATAATGTGTGCAGATCTCTGTGGCTTTTTTCCTGCAATGGTATATACACAAGGTTGTTAACTATGACCACAGTCAATTTTAGAACATTTTCTTCACCCCAAAAAGAAACCCTGAACCCATCAGCATTCACTGCCCATGAGCACTCCCTCCTAGTTTTAGCTGCAAATGGCTGTATGCATTGACTCTGTAGAAGGATTTAGTCTAGACGTTTAATAAAAACTTAACCAGATGTTTGGAGTCTACCTTCTTTTATTTAACACAGTGTTTTTTAAGACTTCTCCATGCTATGTTAGATGTGTCAGTACTTCAATTGTTTTTGTTACTGGAAGAAAAATAAATCATTTTTTAAAATCCATTTTATGGAAGCAGCAATGTATTTTCAGTTCATTCAATAGATTTTCATTAATTTCTTCATTAGTTGAAATGGATTATATTCACTTCATCTGGGTCATATGCAAGATTTTATGTGGACATTTTTTCCATTGGATTTGGGTGTATTCCTAGGAGTAAAGTTACTCAGTCACATGATAAACCAACACTTGACCTTTCAAATAGTTGCCAAATTATTTTACAAAGTGGCTACACTCTTTTGAACAAGCAGTATGTGAAGATTCTAATGTTTCATATTCTACAATGTTATTTTTTCTCTCTAGATACTCTAATAGATACAAAACTGTTATCTCCTTTTTAAGTGATTTTTATTTCCCTAATGACTAGTAGTAGCAAACATCTTTTCCAGTCTTATTGTTGGCATGTGTATAGTACTTAAACAAAGATCTATTTATTTCTTTGGCATATTTTAAAAATTAGGTTACTATATTTGCATTTTCATTTAATTGTGAAGTTTGCTCTTTTTCTTTTTCCTTTTTTTTTTTTTTTTTTTTTTTTTTTTTGGGGTACTGGGAATCAAACTCATGACTTTGCACTTGCCAGGCAGGCACTTAGTGACTAAGCTAAATCCCCAGCCTACAAAGTTTTAAATATCCCAGATTTAAATCATTTTAGGTTGTAGACATTTTCTTCTCTTTGGAGTTTATCTTAATTTTTTACTTTCTTATGGTACCTTTCAAAGAACAATAGCTTCTAATTTTGATGAAATGAAATACTTTTGATAAGTTGCTTATGCTTTTGCTATCCCAAGTAACTCCTGTCTAATCAAAGACTAAGAAGCTATTCCTATGCTTCTGGTAACAGTTTTATACCTTTTATATATATGTTTGATCCTTTTAAATTTAATTTTCATATACAATATGAGGTGGGGGTCAGATTTATAGAGAGTCCTTCTGGACCTTCTCAGCATCCAGGAAGTCTATATCTGTAATCCCAGGTAAAAGTTATTGGAATTCCAATAAATTAACCTCAATCTACCACTTCCAGTGCAACCCATGGTAAGAATAAAGACACTAAGGCATATTTATAGTTATGGGGAGCCAAGGGGTCCTAAATCCAGCCAGAATGAAGCTTCTTTGGAACAAAGCCTCTACCCAGGGTGTAACACAGATTTTAGTAATTAGTGAAGGGAGGTGTTTGAGGATGAGTGACTCTGAGAATGGAGGGAAATATGTGAGTACTGTGAGCTGGGCTACCTAGGAGACCTGAAAACAACTCTGCAATATGCAGGGAGTAGGATGTGCAGAAAGACTTATCTGCATAACACAATTGAGGTAGCATTTACTGTTTTGAGGGTCAGTACTTCAGTTCTGAGGTGAAAACTTTTCTGCCCTGGGAAGTCATAGCCTCTAATCTCCAGGCTAATTCCAGCTGACTGCACTGGAGCCATGGCTTCTCATCCCACCCTCAACAGTGTTTGGGAGTCATGGGGCAAGGGAACAATGACTGTCTCCTAGATTCAAAGACCGTGCATCAGCACCTCAGTTACCCCTATTTACATCACTTAGAGCCAATTGAAGGGAAAAGCAAATGGCCTAGCCAGCTCTGTGCATAGCAGTGGAAATAGCCAGTTTTAGCCAAAGTGAAGATAACTGCTCTTTGTTCAAGGAAAGTCATCCAGGTGGTCCTCTACACAGATTCATCTTTCTATATACAGATAGTCAGTTGTCCCAGCACCAAGTGGTGAAAGGCTATTCTTTATTCCAGGTAGGTTTTGGTTTCTTTGTTGAAAATCAACTGTGTTTAAATGTATAGCTTATTTCTGCATTCATAGTGTTATTCCATTTGTCTATTTATATACATTATGTCATTTCCATATTATCTTGATCAATATAAATTTGGACTAATTTTTTTTTTGAGACAGAGTCTCAATACACAGTTCAGGCTAACTTTGAACTCCCTATGTAGCCCAGGCTGGCCTTGAACTTAGTCATTCTCCTGCCTCAATATCCTGAGTACTAAGATTCCAGGCATGTGCCAACACACCTAGCTAATTTGTCATGTCTTTCCAACCTATTATAGCTGCTGGACAAGCTGCCCCTACTTCTCTCTGGTGCCCTGTCATATAGAGCATTATTTTCCATACTTGACTTTCAGTTCATAAACCTTCTTTCAGGTTGATTATATTTCCTATACAGAGCATTTTGATGGACCTATCTCCTGATCTACTCTCTCTGTGGTTCTTTTTGTTAATGTATCAAGGCCATTTATGTTAGAGACTATAGCCAACCTGCTCTGCCTCATCTCTGCTATGCTATTTTCTGCCATTGGTTGTCTATTTTTTCTCCTTCATTCCATGTCTGCCCCTTTCATTGAGGCCTCTCTGTGACTGTTCCTGAAACCCTGGTGTTTTTTTCTCTCTCTCTAGGGTGTCCTTCAGTATTTTGTAGGGTCTTGTGGTCATGAACTCCCCCAGTTTCTCTTTGTCATGGAAGCATCTTGTTTCTCCATTAATTTTGAGAGATAATTTTGCAGGGTACATCAATCTGGGTTGGAGGTTATTTTCTTTCAGGGCTTGGAATACTTCTTGATTTGATGGTATGTGGTGAGATGTCTGCCATGATTTTGATGGATTTTCTTTTATAGGTGATCTATTTCTTTTCTCTGACAGCTTTTAATATTCTGTTCTTGTGATGAATTTCTGGGATCTTGATTATTATATATCTGGGTGTAGATCTGTTTTGGTTGTAGCTAGCTGGAGTTCTCTATGCCTCATACACATGAATATCATTTCCTTTTCCTATGCTTGGCAAGTTTTCCTTAATTATTTCTGTGAGTAGCCTTTGTATTTCATTTGTGTTTATCCTTGCTTCTTCACTCACATTTTTTATTCTTAAATTATAGATCCTCTTGCCTTCTAGCCTTTACATTGTTACTTCCTGGTTCCTTGTTATTTTAAGAGATCTTTCCTTTCACAATCATACATTGCAAACCTATCTTCAAGTTTTGATAGTTTATCTTTAGTTTCTTTCAAGTAATTTTGCCAGCTTTCCATGGAGTTTTTGAATTTCCTGGTAATCTGTTTGAATCTGTTTCATGTGTTCTAGATTTCTTTTAATATTCCTTGTCAAAGGTTTCCCTCCTTTTTCTGTTGTTCCTCCATTCTTCCATATGTGTCTTCTTGAGAAGTTCTTAGCATTTCTTTTATTAATCTTTTTATAGCTTGCTTTACTTGTATTAGTGTTTCTGTTTTGAGTTCTTATATAATGTCACAAAGATATTTCTTTATGTCAGCTGATGCTGTTTCTAATAGTGCATGTTTGCTGCCCTCAATCTCTTCTGTGTTTACCTCTCCTGGACCCATATTCCCTGGGTTGGTAGCTGGAGACTTTTTCTTGTTTCTTTCTCTTGTCATGCTTCTGGTTTCTTCCAGACCGGTGTATGGTGGAGGTCCAAGGCCCTTTCTGTATTGGTTACAATTACTCTGCAACATGCTGGCTAGGGATTTCTGGCCTCTCAAGTTTGCTGTTGATTATGGAGGCACAACCAGGGGTGGTGAAGGCTGGCCCCTACCCTCCTAGCCAGTTAATCCCCCAGGGTCTTCACCACATTAGTGTGTGCCACATAGATGGAACTGCTTTGGGACAGTTTTGATGCAATTTCATACCTGGCTATTGGGTCCCGCCCAGGTGTGTGACCCAGCCCAAGCAGATCCCACTAATCTTCTCCATGCCAGGAGTGGACAACTGAAGCTGCTACAGTTCCAGTTTCAGGCCCGTTCTGTATAATTCCAATATGTTGTCCAAGCAGTCACTCCCTCCCACAAGAGGACCAAATTCCAAGCACTCACTGAGGGCTAGAGCATGTCTCCACACCATTCTCCACTGTGACACGTCCTCCCACCAAGGGCCTTGGGCTCGCCAACCACTGATTTCAGTGCAACTTTGACTCATCTGACCCCAGGGTGTCTAGCACAGCATGGGACTGGCCCTGGTGAGAATGCATTTGGCTCCAGCCTTCCATCCATATTTTTCTTTTCTTTTCTTTTTTCCTTAGTTTCTTCCTAGGTGATAAGAATCCCTTTCCTTTAGTCTGGTCTTCTCCATGGTGTTAGATTCTAGCATTTGAGCTGTTTCTCTCAGAGGCTCTTTACCTTGCTACTTATTGATCTGCCATCTTCTCTCCATCCAACAATGTATCATAGTTTTAAGAGTTTAAAATTTGCATTTCTTTCACTAAAATTATTTCTAATGGAAAGCTACTCTAAGTGAATTTTTTTTGTTCATTATTACTGCAAAGCAGTTAATTTGTTTTTGTGTATTGATTTTTTATGCTGCAACATTCCTGGACCCATTAATTTGCTTTAACACTGTAATAGGTTTATTTTAATTTTCTATGTACAAGACAAGGTAACCTGCAAGTGACAATAATTTTGCTCATTCTTTTTAATGTGGATGGCTGTTATTCCTTTTCCTTGATAGGCTGTAGAGTATTAATTGATTCTAAGGTGCTAATCTAGTCTCTACTGGGATAAATTCCTCTTAGTCTTGTTGTAAAATTATTTTATATGATCACTTTGTTTGCCACTACTGTGTGAATTTTTTTCTGTGTTTATTTTTCAGATATATTGGGTAGTATGATTTTGCTATACCTTTGGGGGGGTTTTGTTTTTTTGTTTTGTTTTGTTTTGTTTTGTTTTGCTTTGCTTTGCTTTTCTGTTATGAGATAACACTGGCCACATGGAAAGCTTAGCAGTGGGTCCTCTTCTATTTTTTTGAAAAGGAAAGGATTGGCAGTAATTCTTTGTGTCTGTTAAAATTTATTAGTGAAACCAACTGGCTTTGGGTTTTTCTTCCTGGAAAGTATTGTGGTTACTAAGTCAATGTCATTGTTAGGTCAATACAACTTTTCTACTTCCTCTTGGGTCAATTTCAAAAGGTTTATGGAAGCTTGTTTTTTTTTTTTTATTTAAGTCATCCAATTTATTTGCACACAGTTGTGCATATGCTATCCCTCAATTGATTTCTATTTGTGCAAGACTGGAAGATTGGTTCGCTCTTCCACTCATGAATTTAGAAAGGAGCTTTTTCTGAATTTTATTTTCTCAGTGCAGAAAAAAATCTATCAGTTTTCTTCTCTTTTCAATTAATAAACTTTTGGTTTTGTCATTTTTCTCTATGGATTTTTCATTGTGTAGTTCATTAACATTTACTCAGATATTTATTTTGTCCTCCCTACTTAATACCTTATGCTTAGTTTGTTCTTCATTATTCATTGTTTGAAGGCACACAATTATATTATCATGGAAGTCTTTATTTTTTTCTTAACATAGACATTTTCTACTCTAAGTTTCACTTTAAATATTGTATAGTAGATTTCATAATCTTGACACGTACATTTTAATTTCCAAGTATTTAAAGTTTCTGTTGTAATTTCACATTTTACCCATTGCTTATTTGAGGTTGCATTACCATCCACATACATGTGACTTTGTCAAGCATTTTTCCTTTGTCAATTTCTAATTTTACACTATTATATTCAGAAATTAATTATTATTAGTTTAAGCTTTTCTTAATGGCTATGATTTATTTTGGAAAACGACTTGTGAATTTGAAGAGTCTGAATATTTTATTGATGTTGGATAAAGTGTTCTGTAAGAATCAGTTTTAGTTCATAGTAAGTAAGTTATCATAAGTTGATCATGATATATGTCTCTGGGGGACAGAATGCTTAAGGAAGTGCCCTTAAAGAATTTATAATCTAACTGCAGAAGCAAGAACTTGAAAAATTAATGTTCAAAAGAGCATAATATTTGCATTATAAATTACAGATAGAGAAAATAATTATTTGGAAATATCCAATAAACTGAAATGTATAGTATTTAGATAAGGAATATTTTAATAGAGTAGGGCTAGAGTTTCGGGCTTGAGAGATTGGCAGGATTTATAAGTCATATAAGCAAAGAAGTGATTGTGAGTAAGTCATTAAAAATGATGTTTTAGAAGCCTTATGGTTAGTATAAATCAATCTTGGAATAAGAAGCTTAAGAGAGTTGACGATAACAATAGTTGTAAAATATGAAATAATGGAGGAAAAGCAAGCAACTAATTTGGAAATAGAATGAAAATTGTGTGAAAGTGTTAATTCAATAATTTGATGAATCTACACATGTACTAATCACCTTGTGCTTCATGGTGCCATCTTTTTGCTCATACCTTCAACCTCGTGCATTCATTTCCATCTATTTGAATAGTATTCAATTTACAGCCTAAACCTCTGAGGACAAATATTACTTACCTGACCTCCAAAGGTATCTACTTTCAAATAAGGCTGTTATAAAAACTGGTATCCCTGTTTCCAGTCTAAATGAATAATCTTATATTTTCTCATATTCCCTTAAAAACATTCATATTAATTCTGTTGAATAGATATTTACTCTTAACTCTAGGAAATCACTAACAATGAAAAGATTTTACCTACAAACATAATATTTTCATGTGCTCCATCTTAGGATGTCACTTTCTTAGGTAGTTTCAGAAAGCCCTGAGATGTACAACTTTGCTAGAAGCTGACCCCTGTACCCCGTTCCTGTACTGATTGAAGGGGAGGCTACAGGACACCACCCAATTGAACTGTGCAACTTTAATATTTGAAAGGAATAAAGACCACAAGATCTCAGGCTCTCCTCCACATCTGTGTGCCTTGATTTACATAACAGATTTGTTCTAAATTGTTTCTGTTTGTCTCTTAACACAGCAGGCCACATATGGAGGCCTAATGAACAAATTTAATGAACTGGTGATCCATTTGTAAAGGACAAATTGGTTTGTAACTTAAAGAATTACTCCCAACATTTATTTACAACTTTACATGTGCACAGATGCATGGTTGGATACAGTTCTTATCCATATTGAGCACATTTAATGTATTTGCATCCAAACAAACTTTATTTTTCCCTTGATTTTGATTATCTTCTATTTGAAACAAAAGCACTCTGTTACTAAAATGCTAGATTTATTATATAACATATATGTATGCATGTGTGAGTTCATTATTTTAGATTTGTTACTATAGCACATAGCAAGAAACTTTCAATCTATTAATTTGAATGTGTGTGCATGGCTACACTTGAATGAATATGTTATAAAAAATGGGAGACAGAGGTAAATACTTTATTTTGAAAATGTTTTAATACAAATTTCTCTTTTTAATGACAAACTTGACATTTTACCTGGCCAGCTCTTAAATTTTTTGTACTAATGCTAAGACTAATATTCCAAAAGAAACAATATTAAAGGTAAGACATGAAAAGGATGGCAAATACAAGGTTCTGAGTTCAATCCCCAGTACCAAAAAAAATGACATCAAAATCAGACTTTATGTCACGCCAAATTGGAGAATAGTGGCTCTCTTTGCTTATACAGGCAGTAACCTCAAGGTTGTCTAGGATTTCAGCCATAATTTTGCATGTACATTGATTCTGATTGCATTTTCTATACTGGTTTCTTGGAAAAATTAAAAATATTTATTTTTTGTTGTAATTTAAGACTCATAACCTTGAAAGTTTGTTCTTTTTTACTTACTTACTTTTATACAGCTACTCAATAATACATCTATATGTAGAATTCTCTGGTGCTTTATACAGTTCCCTCCTCTTTCCTTTCTCTCTTCCTCTCCCATTCTCCCTCTTCCCATTTCCTCTTCTCTGTCTCTTTCTTTCTTCTACTCTCCAAATCTCTCTGCTCTTCCTGTGTCTGTTTGTTCCATTTTTTTCACCTTTTCTGTCTCTGTGTCTTTTGTATGTATTTGTGTACCTGTATGTCTTTCTCTAGGTCTCTATTTCTCTCAATCTCTGCATATAACTTAACTTGCTACATATTGTTATATATGTAAAACATAAGAGTTTATGTATACATTATATATAGTTACATATGTACAAATGTGTCAATTAGTTTTACATGTTGGCCTGATTAGGTGGCCAGGTATTATTTTGAAGTCTCTTTGACTGTGACAGGATTTATGGATAAGATCAAGATGTGAATCAGATAACCCTCCCTATTGATGGTGCCCTCATCCAGACCCTTAAAAACCTAAACAGAACAAGAAGTCTGAGAATCAATGACTTTTGTCTCTGCCTATCTCTAAGTTAGGACATTGGCCATCTCCCACCTTCAGGCCCAAACAGCTTTCCTGTCTACAGATCTCTTTCTTGCTTCATTTATATTATTGGTTCTGGTTCTCTGGGGAACCCAGACTAATATGCTAATCCTACACATCCTGTTAATTCACATATGAATATTCATATTTCACACACACCAGATAGATACCATTGGAATTTCTAGCTACTTAGGACCTTCTTTTTCTTACTGGTTTGACAAACAGGACTGTCTGTAGCTCTCGGTAAAGATCCAATATAACTAAATGGAATTGTAAAATTGTATCTTCCAAGCCAATAACATGACATGTGTAGTGCTTGACAGTTGGATTCTGCTTTACATAGTAAACATAGCCTGGAAATTAATCTTATATTTTTTCCTTTAAAAGAAATTAACAGCTATGACACTCAACTACACATCATTCTATCTCTACCATTCTCATAAATCTTGCTTCTTCTCCTGAGTTCTGTCTCTGCACTGTGTTGCTAGGCATTCCTTGACTTGGGTGGATTTAAATAAGCATATGGAGGAGTACGTGTTCTTGCCTTCCTCCACAAAGGCCAACATCTCTTCATCCAGGTTCACTGCTCACTTCAGTGCAATGCAATGAAAGCATTTTTTCCACAATACTTGAAATATTTAGAGATGTTATTTTTCAAAAGAATGTGTAAAAAGAGATTTAAGATAAATAAAATTTAATGTAAAAAGATATATTTTATTTTAACTGTAACTTTGGATACAGTAATTACTTCATAAACTTTCAAGAATAAATTCTAATGTTAAATTTCATGGTTCAAAATTTCTTTACACATTTTCTGTGAAACTGGTACTTTCCATTGGCGTCCATTTATTTTATTCCCATTTCATGGGAATTGAATTTCTTGTGGGGAATAATATTTCCCATGCTTAGATTTCAGAATTAACTGTTCAAAAATATTTATGAGACACAGGTGAAAGAAACTACTCAGCTAGGCTAGGTATGATAAATTCAGCAGTGATAGTGAAGGCTTAGCTTTTAAATACCTTTATAGAACCCACCCAATTATCTCACATACACTTTCTCCTCCACTTCTTCCCTCTCTTCCATTTGATCTTCCTTGGAAACTAAAGGACAGCAGCACAATGATTTATATATTCCAAAGCTCTTCATTTGGCCAATATGACACAGAAATATGGGTGGATAGAAGAAATGGCTGACAACAGTTAACTTTGAAACATTATTATAGTTTTTCCACATCAAATGGTACAAAGGGAAGGGGAACTTCTCAAATTCAGCAAATATTTGAATATTCCTGCTTATGTTTTCATTATGTAGATTTACAGGAGAATTACAATACATAAAAAGGTTTACTTTTAAACTTGATTTTTTTTGTACTGGAGATTGAACTCACAACAGTGTGCTTGCCAGGCAGGCATTTAAGACACTGAGCTAAATCCCCGGCCAAACTTAAAATTTTTTAAACAATTTTTTCTAGTTATTAAAGTTTCCAAGCAAAGTGTATACTTCAGAAGTTCTCTTTTGCTAATAATTACCATTTTTTAAAACAATACATAAATAAATAAAATAATAAATAAATAAACCCCCATTTATAAGGGTACTAAATATTCCATGGTCTGCCACACTAATACCTAATACTTTCTTTCACATTTTTTCTCTTTTCCTTGCTACCTTTCTTTTTGTGTTTGCCTCACATTGCTGAGGTAACTGAAGAAGTGCAGCCCCCTTCTTAGAAGAGGTAATACTCCCTTACACCTGTGGATGTATGTAGGGGTCAGCAGTGCCTGTCCTGTAGACAGCAGGGATGGGTAGGACCACAGCAACAAGTCCTCCAAAGACCTGGAAGGAAATTGGAACACTGAGCACTGTGAGACATTTGTAGCCACAAAAAAAAAAAAGTTCTAGACAGACACAGCAGTATGAGAGCACACTGAGCACACCCTGATGCTCCTGTTAATGGGGTTGATTTCTGTTGGAGTTTACCTTTGTAGTCTTTTGACATGACACTTGGTTCCCTCAACAAAAATATAGCAAGTGAGGGACAAATAGAGTGACTGACTGTACTATGATGAACTTCAAAAAATGGGCAAGATTTTCAGTCTCGGCAATCCTACCTGACCCGTTACCTGCTCACTCAGTCCCTCCATAAAGTATTTGCTGATATTTGTACACAGGAATGGAATCAAGTTCAACTTGCAAGAAGCTGCACTGTCCTGGTTTTCCCTGAAATTCTATACAGCAGGTATTATCACAAACAAACTTCATTTTAACATCCTTGAGCAATGTGAAGAAGAGGGGTGAGAAAGATCTACTTACGTTGGAACCATTAGAAAAATTCTCTTCTCATCGCAGAAGGGACTCATTGTGAAATCTGTACATAATATTTCCCACATTTCCAGTACCATCAACTCAGCAAATATGGTACAATTGGAAATGTTTGGAACCTGGCACAGATTCTTATATAAAATTATAGGGAAAAAATTTTTGTGACCAGAAAAATTTCACTCAGAAACAAAGCAAAACAAAGCAATAACAACAAAAACAACGATTTGCACTTCTTCAGTGGAGTAACAAGAGATCTTTAAAAAGCAAACTGACATTAGAAGGAAAGTCCAGTTTAAAAAGATCATAAATGAAAGCCATACTTTCCCCCTTTTGGATTGGTTGTTTCCCAAAACAAAATGTGCAATTTAGGAAGAATTTGTAGGAAATTTCTGAGATCATATTTTATGCAAATCATAATCATTCCATATGTTGTTTGACTTGTTTATAAGGTTTATGAACAGCTATTTAGAAAAATGCATCCCTAACGGGATCTGGAAAAAATACACTTTTAAAAAGAAGCCCATATGTCACTGCTAACAGATATATTTTTCCAAAATATAGTGACTCCCTTTGAGCTTGTAAAATCTTTGGATTTATTTCTCCACAAATTAATTTTCCTTACTTACCTTGGGTTTGATACTATATTAAAAGGCAAGATATTTTATCTTTTAAACTGGAATTTATTAGGCATTACATTTAGTTATTCCTTCCTGTCCATTATTTGTTGTAGGAAAACACTTAAATTATTTTTTCACCCACATTTATCACTTGTTATACTACAGAAGATAACACGTTTTAAAGACAAGCCTTCCTGAGGGTACCACACAAAACAGACACATTAATGAAAGGAACAGAAAGGAGGATGTAGAAATGATCCCAAGCATCTTTAGATCTCTGACCCTTGACAAAGGGGCCAGTAATATATGCTGAGCAAACTGGTTAACCAAGTGCATAAGAATGAATCTAGAATCATATCACTCACCTTGTACTAAACCAAAATCAAATGTATCCATGATCTAGAAATTAATACAGAATCATTGAATTTTCGGGAAGAAAAATACTGGTAAGATTCTTGACAACATAAGCATAGGCAAGGACTTCTTAAACAGAACCCTAATTGCACAAGAAATAATACTTAATGGTCAGAAAATAAGATTATATCAAATTAAAATCTTCTTCACAAATATATATATATATTTACATTTATATGAATTTCTCAGTGTAGATGAAATTACTAGCCTGCCTTATAGGCATCTACATGACTTAACTGAAGAACAGGTATCTTGCTGTCTTCCACTTATTCCATACTAATTTGTACCCATTAAATATAAGAATCATGGTGTAAAATTCAGGGCTCTCCTTCCTTCTATCATAAATTCATATGTTCCACAGTTGCCAGGCTGGAGAACATTAGACAAATTGAAGAAAGACAATAATTGCCATTTTTGCAATATGTCACACAGTTTTTGGAGCCTGCATGACCTGCTGGGGCTAATGGTATCAAGATCTGCAAATGGGAAGATTACGTTACTCAATGCTGTTGTTTCTGTGGATACAGAGAAGACACCACTACAGGCTGAATTTCACCATCCCCCTGCCCCCATTTATATGGCAAAATCCTAAACCCAGATTGTGAGTGCATTTGACATAAGGCCTTTAGTTAGATGATTAAAATAAAATGAGATCATTAGGGTGGATGCAATTTAATCTTCTATGTGTCCTTATAAGAAGAGCAACTTAGAACACAGATAGACAAATGGAAGACCATATGGAGACTCATGGAGAGAATGCCCATTTACAACCCAAGGAAAGGAGCTTTAGAGAAACAGTTCTGTGAACATCTTGACCTTGGACTTCCAGCCTCTAGAACTATGAGAGTGCAAATGTCTGTTGTTAAAGTTGCCCATTCTGGTGCCTTGCCACACTGGAGGAGTGAAACGTGAGAAGAAACTGCAGAGGACAAAGGGAACAGAAACCATTTCTTCTTGGTTGTCAGATAAAGATCAGACCCACAAACTTACATATCACATGGTTTCTCTTATGTGAGAAACCTAGAGTAAAAATAAAGGTCAAAACCAAAGATAATAGGAAATAGGAAGATAAATGGTTCTCCAAGGTTAAAGGGATCAGATAGAGCAGCGGGGAAGGAGGGAAGGGAGAGAGAAAAGAAATTGGAGTGTGTTATGTACCTGTACCAACTCCACGAAAAGAATGTAACCATTATGTACTGCAAACATGTACTAATAAAAAGGGAGGGGATCAAGAGATAGATGGAGGGGGGAGAAGAAAAAAGAAACTAAAATGTGGTATTAGGGCTGGGGATTTAACCCTGCGGCATAAGGGACTGCCTGGCAAGTGAGTGGTCCTGAGTTCGATCTCCAGTACCAAAAATAAAATAAAATAAAATGATGTTATCTATATGTAGCACCTTCTTACAAGGAATGCAAACATTACATACTACACCCATGTGTTAATGTCTGTAACAAGTTAAAATTTTTTTAATGTACACAGATCAAGAAAGAGGAAGCTCAGCTTTCTTTTACAAGTCTCTACAGAGACTCACAACCAATAAGTCATTTGTTATACCTCCACAGGAAAAGAAGACTAAAACACTGTAGCATACAACTTTGTAACTTGCTTCCCCTGAGAATTTCAAATATAATCCTATTGACACTAAAATATGCATTAAAACAAAAATATACTCCTTCTGCGGAGCTCAAGGGTTTTAGCTATGGCTCTGAGCCAGATAATAGAAAAATATATCTTAGAATTACTACTTTGGGGGTATGCATATTTTTATATGTTGATATTCAGCTGAATAATTTATTTAGCAAAAGGAGTCTCCAGGGATGGCAAGAATAACACAGATTTTATTCTCAGATATGAATCAAAATTGTACCAACTCTTCAGGTATTCTTGATTTCTACCACAAATATTTTCAAGGCATAAGAATAATCTCTACAAGTCTTGATACTAACTTTAAGAGCTCCTATAGATGACAGACAAAAAGTATACATTTATCTACCAATAAACTTTTATAAGAGATGAAGTTTGACTGTAGGTTTATCATTATAAGTATCATCATGATCATAATTATCAGTATTATTTTTGTGTTACAAGGAATCATACCCAGTGTCTTGCTAGGTAAGTGCTCTACCACTAAAATATACCCCAGATCTTGAATTTATGTTTTCTTTATCCTGATGATGATAAAATAAATTTAATAGATTAAATTATCAATGAATGAGATTTCTTATAAAAATGATTAAAGGTAAGCAAAAATATACAGTTTTTAAAATACTACAAAGTAAAGTATGCCCTTCTATCACTGAATAACAAAATACTAAAAAACTTGGCACCAAAATGCAATACAGTATTTTCTCAAGGTCTTCATAGTCTTCAAGAGATCACAATGGCAAGGTGGGTGATATGCAATTCTATCTAGGATTCAAGATTTTCTGCAAATTTCATGCAGCTGTAAAAACTGAGGCCTGTGTCTTTGCCAGCTGTCCCCTAGAGACTATCTGATTTTGAGATCTCCTGCAATTCAAGTCAACAGGACCTGTCACTTTATGGTAGCTGATCTCTTCTAGGTCAAGAAGAGATTCTGTTTCCAGGACAAGACTGAGTCTTCTATACCAAAACATCACCTGGATGTGACCCTTGCCATACTCCTGGTTAGAGGCTAGTCACAAATCCTGTCTTTGTTCAAGGGGCAGTCATTCCACAAGGGTGGGACCCTTCATGGGCCACCTGTTAGTGCCCAGCACTGCAGATGGAAGGATACTATTGTGAAGGTTTTGCAAAACACGTCATGTAACTCAAGGTACTCTACTGGAGAAACAAGTGAAGGTTTAGAATAAGGAAGGGAGAAGTTCTGAAATGAAGATAAGACACAATTGCTATAACTAAAGTTCCAGAAACAAATAAATGACATAAGGACAATAGGAAGGTGAGAAAGCAGAACTGAGGCAGAACAGTACAGAAATAGCAAAGATCTTAAGTGTAATAACTAAAATTCATATTGAGATTTTTTTTAATTCCAAAAGTAAAAGGCACAGCATTTAACAAATGGCATGGAATGCAACCTGTTATGATTTAGATATGGCTTGTATGTCCTTTTAGGTATGGTTTGTACGTACTTTCCATGCATTGAAAAGTAACCCCAAGATGTAAATAAGAAACTGACAATGATGTTTTAATGTTATTAGTCTGACAATAAAGTTTAGAGGTGGAATCTTTGGGAAGTGATAAGGATTAGATAAAGTGATTAGGGTGAGATCACCAGGATTAAATACTGATGACTTCCAAGGAAGATGGACAAACACCAGAAAAGCAACACAAAGGCATGCACCATCACTTACCCTGTGATGTTTTGTGCCACCTTGAGATTCTACAAGTGGCAAGACCATCACTAGATGCAGCCTCTCAATTTCATACCTCTAGAATTGTGAACCAAAATGAACCTCTTTTTTTCTTATAAGGTACATTCACATACATTGTTATGGCAATTAAAAAGAACCACGTGATATAACACATGATAAAAATTATAAATAAAAGTACTGTAAAAGGATGATGAAACTGTAAAGCAAAGAGACAAGCCCAAGATTGCTTTTGAGTGTACCTCAAGGAGAATGTAGAAACACTGAAATGGAAGACACAATCAACAATGCAAAATAACAGGGAAACTCACAAACAAAAAATACTACAGAACAAAAGATGATTGAAAACTAAATTGTTTAAATTTTTAAATTATTACAGTAAAAGACACATTGCTATTAATTTTTCTCAAAATACACTTCCTCACTCTGAACACACATTCACCATTGTTGCTCTTTTCTGAAACACTTCTGGAAGTCCTTTTCATGTCTTTAAGAGATGTGATAAAAGACACTATGCATGTTGCTGCCAAGTTCCATCCACTGGAAAGGCAGACTTGTAAAAACATGACAGTGTCCTCACTATATCTAGCACTGTGCAACTTCTGGCTCTTCCTCAAAGTCAAAATGACCGTGCAAGTTTAACACTTGACATTGATGAAGAACTTCAAGACAACCACAAATGTGCAACTAAAAATGATCACAAAGAAGACCTTTCAGAATTGCTTCACAAAGTGGCAAAAAAAATGCAATTGTGTTCGATGTAAGACAGAGTATTTTAAGGAGAAATAATAGTGATGAGATTTTTACTGATAAGATTATTTAAATTTAAAGACACATTTTCTGAACACATTTTGTGCATACACTATGATTCCAAAAAATTAAATATGGAAAATACTATATATTTTAATTATAGAAACTAAAGAAAAATATTTTACAAATACATTAGCTTGAAAATTTTTAAAGAATAAAGATCAAAACAATTTATAACTCTCTACTCCTAATTTCCAGAGATGATAGCATGTCATTTCTAAAGTAGTTAAAGTAAAAAATGACTTAACAAGGGGCTGGGGATTTAGCTCAGCGGCATAAGCGCCTGCCTTGCAAGCAGGCAGTCGTGAGTTCAATCCCTGGTACCGATTAAAAAAAAAATTTAAAAAATGACTTAACAAAAGTTTATAGTAAGCTAAGTTGTTATTGACATGTAAGGATAGCCAAAAAAGCATCTTAAATAAGCACATGCAGAATATAAATTTTTATGTCCTTGAAAGAAACTATATTAAGAAATTCAAAAGTAAAATAATGCAATTGAGAATTAAACTTAAACTTAAAAAAAAGAACAAAATAACAGGCAAACATTTAAAAAAGACCAGCAATGGTAAATATGGGTAAATAAAGGCTAAATTATATAATTTTGAAAATAAATGTTTATTAAGTACAGGTGTCTCTCAATATAGAAGTGAGTGCTCTGAGTAATAAAATATAATTAGTTTCCCTACAGAAGCCAAAATATGATCTAAGTCTTGACAATACTATGTAAGTAAATAAGCATATAAACAACAATAAAGAAATAATTTGTATTACTTCTTTCTAAAACACTGCACAGTTAAGTAGATCACTACACAAATGATCAAGCAAAACAGAAAAAACAAAAACAATGACATAACAGAAGATAGTATACTAAATTTCAAAAAGTCAACGATTCTCACTTTAAGTTGCCACATTTGAAGTAATATCAACACTCCACTTCAGGAATGATGGAAGTAGGCTTAGGGAAGGTAGGGATGGTGACAGAATTTTGGTTCAGATTCAGACCTCTCCCTCTAACAAATGCTTATGAGATATATATCCCCTAAATGACAAGTTAGGTGAAGTCTTTTATGTATTAGATAGGGATGGTTAACCAAAAAAGAGAAATTTGCTGTCAACATGAAGATTCAAGTGTGTTACAAAATGTCATCATGGTTTTTTATGCTACAACATTGTATATGGTTTGATTTCTAAATTTTCCATGTAAAATATGTAACTGTTTGCTGATATTCTACAGGTATTCAAATGTTAACGCAGCCGTGGTTGTTAAAAAAATAATGGTCCTTGTTACACCAGTGCCTCCTTCATAAATGCCTGTTCAAAATATAACATATCCCTACATCATGGACTCCCTTACAGTCCCCAAAGACAGACCATCATTAAATGTACCACTCTTGCCTTAAGACATTTTTAATAAAAAAGTGGGGGACCTATGCCCCCAGAGTACACCAGATGAACTACAAACACTGGAGCCCATTACTTGCCCCTCCCACTCCACTTCCTCTGGTGAGATGGAAGGACCTCCTTAGTCAACAATGGCGACCCAGGGTAGAGGATTCGCTTGTGTCTTTGCAGAAACAGCCCCTCACCCCATGTGCATCCCTCATGCGAGGTCCGGCCTGCCACTGCCACTGACCTCGGAGATGGATCAACTGACATTCAGTGACAGTTGCCTAGGGGGTGGACCAACTCAATGCAGGAGTAGGCGCATCCCTAACACCACCACCACCCCCATCACATGGGGAGCCATTAAAGCATGCTGCAGCCAAGCCCAAAATCTCCTCCCTATTCTGCCCAGGCTACTACTGAGCTGCCACCACAGGAGCCACCACTGCTGTCTCCCTTGCCCGATAAACAGTGACTACCCTGGCTCTCAATAAACTATCCAGCTCTGCCACTGAGACCTTCTGAGTGCAACAACAGAAAAATGCCTACACTCACATGGCCTTACTAAACCTTCAGCAACAGACTGACCTGTTAGACACTGAGTTACAAGACTTATGGCATGTTGCTACTACAGCCTGTGACCAATGCAATGCTTCTTTAGTGCTTTGAATTACTCCAAAACTGACCAACCTGTCAGCTGCACGTCTTTTACTTCGTGACTGGATTTTGGGTCCATACAACAGCACCTATTGGAATTTATCTCTACAGCTCACCAACCAAATACAGACAATTGACTCCATCCAAATGCCAGTACTCACTGATATTATCCTCACTGACCTCTTACATAACCTACAACATTTTTTTTTTTTGCCTTCTAATCTCCTCACTCTGGGACTCCTGGGATTACCAAGATTTATTGGTTTTTATGTCTTATGGATGTTATGCACCTGGGTCCACACCCTACATTCTCAACATTCTCCATACAATTGGTATTAATAAAAAAAGAAGGGGAATCTGTGGGAGGTCGAGGTCCTGAGGTCTGGCTGGCTGCCCTGGCAGAAGAGAGAGTCTGAGCACACTCAGACTCCCCATTCCTTGGCACACCAAGTAGAGCATCCCTGCCAGGGCTGCCCGCTCAGAGCCCAACCCACAGTGCATCCCCGCCTTCCCTAAGTCTACTGCCACCCTTCCTGAAGCTCAATCCCACCCTTCTCTTAGCTCACTTCCGCCCTCCCTCTTCAGTCTACATATAATCCTGCACTTCCTTAATAAAATCAGATCTGCATCTGTGCCATCAGCCTGATCTCCGGAGTCTTCTCTCCGTCGCTCCTTGCCAGTCCCCTGCAGCCCAAAAAAGGCTGCAGTTTACACTACAGATAATCAATTTTTTAATGAATGAAATAAAGAATAAATAACAATTTTTTTCCAATGTACTGACCGGTGAAAATTTGTACAGATTGTTACTCATGAATGCATTTTCCGATATACAGCTGTGATAATGCCAAAGCTCTATGCTGCTAGAAAATAAAATGTCTGAAAAAAGTCATGCAAGGAATACCCCAGAACTCTCAGGCACAGATCATTAGACATGAGTATAGGCTCTCTCCTTAGAGTCTTGTCGAATGATTATTCATAAATTTTCATAGAAAGGAACTTTGTCCTGATTCTTCTCATAACAGTCCAAAAGGTCTTCTCAGATTCATGTTTTACATATTGCATACTGAGGATGAAGTAGTTGCTCCCTTCCTCCAGCACCACTATACTGTCATTTTTTCCTGCGCCATATTTCCATTTCCAGCCTCTGCTACCTATTTCCCTACCACATCACATCAACACTGACAGACGGTTGCAAGAGGCAATAGAACTGAATATTTACTCTGCAGGTTCCCAAACACCATTCCAAAAGTAACTTGGGAAGCATGTGATGTATGAATACACTGTAAATCGAGATTCTTTTACTTTACCAATTATGTCCACATAAACACACAGTCATAGGTATAGATTATATCTGTATTATTATATCTGAAACTTTTATTGTTTGTACAATTTCAGTTTTTCAAAAGCTTTAATTAAAATAACGAGATGTGTGCATGTATGCATTCATTAAAAAACTTCAAACATTCGAATGGAGAAATACTAGCACAAGGACATAATCATTTGAGGTTATGTAGCATCTTTTACTTAAATATCAAAGAAAACTGTCAGCATATCTATTTCTTTGGACTTAGGCATGATATTGATATTCATTTGCTTTTTTATTGAAGATTTGTCAATTCAGACTCAATAATGCTCAGATCAGTCAGAAGGTGAAGATATTTCTTAGCCTAAATGAACATGTGAAGAAACTATTTTTTTCCCTCTGCTTCGGAAAGGGCTTTCTCAGAAGACCTGTGGGCAGATGCTTTTGTTCCTTCATAAAAAACTACTGAATAGGCTTTGTGCCAGAAGCTGTTCTGAGGTGCTAGAATTAGAGAAAAAACAATAGATAAAATCACTCCTGACTGACTCTTGAGGATCATCCCTCTATAAGAAAATAAGCACAACAAACCAACTATAGAGTATGTGGAGTCATGATTAGTAAACTGGAGAAAGACACATAAACAGGTTGGAGTATCCCAAGGGGCTGACTCACAAATGGATGGGCTGTGTAGCTTAATCAGGAAGGCACCCTTGGGAAAGAGCTCAAAGCCTGGCCACACCTAAGCACATTCCATTGTTCTTGGGCAGACATGTTGGGGGTAGAAATGGGAATAGTTATAAGGAGAAGGAGTGCCCAAGTAAATGACCACAGCTGATACAATGAAATTCAGAGGTTTAAGGAGTAACAAATGGAACATCCGGATGCAGTCATGGGGAGCAAAGTGGACCTGCATGGCATGATGGATGCTGGAGGATGAAGCAGGAAGGAAACAACTCTCCCTAAGGCAAACAGCTGGAGCAGCCATGCTCTTAGCTTTCTCTTAACCTGACACAAAAACCAAGGGGTTGAGAATCAGAGGCATTGATGAGGATTGGCTCACAGTGCAGGAGGCCCAAGGGATAGGATTTAAGAAATTGCAAAGAAATGTGAATTGAAGAAAGTAGTAGAGAAATGAGGGCCTGGCAGGAGGCCCAGTCTCAAGGTCCCAGGGAGATAGTGTTAAGGATCTTAAATGATGGCACATGTATTGATAATTAGTTTACATTGGTGTATATTACATCAACTAGGTGTATCTTCTGGAGAACTTTCGCTGATTTTTCTACACTTACAAAAATCAAACATAGTTCCTGCTTCTATTTTCAACTTCCACAGAGAAATCATCCTGTTCCTCTTTTCTAGGGGTTCCTTTCTCAAGTTGTCTCAACACTCTTTCCTGTTTAACTCATCTTATTTGCCTCTTCCACTTCTCTCCACTGTGTCCTTGTTGGTGTCCTTCTGAAAGCTTGCCCCAGTGTGCTTTATATAGAAAACCTTTACTCAATTGATTAAATCTTGTTAATAAACTCACCTTATATTTAAGGGCTGGTAATAGCCTTATTATTTTATGGTCTTTTGAGTTACTATAAATATTATCATGTTACCATAAATATATGACTTAAATTAAGGCTGCCTCTTGAAATTTAAATAATTGCTGCCCAGACTCCTATTTCTCAGCTTTTGGAAACTGGAGCCTGGAAGCCCCAAAGACCCAAAGCTTCAATGCCTACCTCTACAGGTGTACTCCATGTTTTCCCAGATCATTCCCAAAGGGCCTCCAGCTAAGCAGAGCAAACTAGCAGGAAATGACCAAGTTGGAAGAGTTTACCAGCAGACTTAGTGGCCAGAGTGTGGCCACAATTCCTTCAAGGAGTCAAGTAGTATCAAATGTTCTTCACTTCTGAACTCACCTTAACCCATTGGCTCATGCTCTTGCCTGCGTTCAGGCATGCAGCATCGGTTGTGTTACTTCTGTCTTCATTATGGATCCTCACATTCTCTTTATTGCTATTTTTCTTCTTTCTTTCTACAGAACAATGAATACATCTTGTTTGTTTTGTCATGCAGAAAAACATCCCTTTCTCTGACACTTTGTGGGGTTGGGAGTTCACAAACTTTTACCTTGATTTACCCAAAGAAAAGAAGGTAATTTTTACAAATATGATTTCACCCCCTAAAATGAATTCAGAAGCCTGCTGTAGAGCTAAACATGTAGCCTCTACCTTACAAATAAGTGCATAAGTGTCAAATATTGGCAAATAGTTTTTGAATCTCATTTAAAAGTGCAATATGTTCTTAGTATTTGAAGATGACTACACTAAGCAAAAATAATGGGAAATAAAAAACTCAATTCCCTCAGATTTTCTGCACTCAAACTTCCAAGCAATTAACTTGCATGCTTGCATGACCCTTTTTTTCTGAATTGGTAGAATGCATAAGTTGCTCAGGTATCACATAGAGGCAACCTAGGACATTTGTCTTGATTTCCTTATTCCCTCAGGTACTATTGCCAAATAAATATATGCACTCCATAAAACCCATGTCATAAATATAGACAGCTGAATCATAACGCTAACAGGATTTCGATCTTTTTTCCAAAAAATGTGCAAACCAATTTAGTTCCAATCCAGGTGGGGCAGGGGGGCCCTAAAACTTATTTCTAGTATGCATCTTATTTTATTATATAGGAATGTTGAAAAACAATATGAGCTCAGACACTGGGTAGGCAAACCATCCAGAGACTCAGTCATGCCCATACCCTCTCCTGAGGACTATAATTCTGCACCCACCCCCTCATGAGTCCCTAAATTTCTAGTCAATATCAAATGACCAATAAAAACTTAGAATCTGTTCTGCACAGAGCCCTGTACTTGGTATCCTAAAACAAATACTAAATTATAAAACACAGTTTTCACTCAAAATCATATAATGTGTTACAATATTAAGATTGATATGTAGAAATTCACAGAGTTTGGATATTATAAGTGGTATTCACCAGACTGCATTACCAACCTCAGAAAGAAGTGAAATGATGACAGTGCTGTGCATAGAGAAGTCAGTGTGTGCAAACATTTGTGCACAAGTACAAGCATATGTACTCATGCATGTATG
Organism: Dolichotis patagonum; assembly: GCA_004027295.1. NCBI lineage: Eukaryota > Metazoa > Chordata > Mammalia > Rodentia > Caviidae > Dolichotis > Dolichotis patagonum. The sequence continues at coordinate 133,896 of PVJX010000203.1, forward strand.
TGCATATTTGTGTTGGCATGCATGCATATTATATGATCATGTGAGAAAAAAATATCTTTAAGAGACAACACAATATGTGCACACTAGTCAGAATGCTCAACAAATGGCCATTTTAGAAGGCAATGCATTTAAGGGAAATTTTATTTTAATCTTAACAAAGGAGTTAGCTATAAGATTGATATGCATTCAATTTGCATGTTGGGATGCTCTAATAAAGACTATAGTACACATAGGTCTGAGAGTGCCTTGGATTCTGCAGCAATGGGCAAATGGTGCAGAATTAATCCAGGATCATTTTATCCCATTTTGATAACTTATTCACCAAAGTCATCTTTTCTACAATCCTCTATAGCTTATGATTTAAAATGCACATACATTTTCACTTACCTCCATTCTTTCTTTGTGGGAATTAAACATTCCTGCAATCTCAATTCCTAGTTTTGAAAAATTTTAAGAGAATGACATAGAGAATTCAGGTGTATGATTTCTGCTCTTGTGATTATTAGAGTGTCAATTTGATTGGCTTTGGAACCCAACTGGATTATTGGTGAAACACACTCAGTAGTCCATAGAGGTGCAGTCATGAAGGATTCCTGGGTCCTTTTTATCTGGAAATGTTGCATCGTTCTGATTCCAGCCACTGTAAGCTAATGTCTTTGCTTCATTATTCCATTCTGCCATGATGTCTATTCCTTGGAGCCAGTCAGTTATGGAAAGAACTCCCCAAAACTATGAAGCAAATTAAACCTCTCCTCCTGTAAGTTATGAATGTTGGTATTGTGTATCACCATAATAAAGCTTTTTATTGCCTATTTACTTTGTTTTTCTCAACCAGATTCACACACACACACACACACACACACACACACACACACACACCTATCTCTCTAATATGTACTATTTTAGCCACCATATGCTCTATTTCATCTGTTTCATATCTGAATTCTTTGAAAATAGAGTTGATGCTCTTCATCTTCACCCTGATCTTCCTGCCCCTCCTTTGGTTCTAGAAGAACTTTCAACATGAAGTGATACCAGGACTACACAGGCATTGCCCATGCATTTATTTTACTTTTCAAATTATTTGACTCAGATATGCTGCTTAAAATTGTTGAATGCCTTTCTCTTCTGAGGTGTCTCTTCTCTTGATTTCTACAACACTATTTCCTTCCTGCTTTATTCTGACTCTTAGTCTCTCTTGCAACTTCATTTTTCTCAATTGTAAATACTGGTGTTTCCAAGGATTTGGTCCTTCGAAGTCTTCCTGTCTCAGCCCAGTGGATTCTTACATACTAGTTATTTACCCTGTCTGTGCCACACTTTCCTACTTCATATGGCTTAATGATAAAATATTAACTTCAAATTGCTTTTGATGGATTTTTAAAACTCTAATGACTTGAAAGTGGGTTGCACAGAAGACAATACTGATTTATTTTTAGGGTGCTATAACAGTCAGTGATGTTATGTAAGACATCATTTGGTCATGAGTCATCAAATAGTAAAACTAGAAAACTATATAACTTAAAATCCCTTAGTCTGAATATACAATTCATTTGGCATCCTGAGTTCATATACATTTCTTTAACACACATAATCTCTATTTGAAGAAAATTCAAAGAAGAACACTAGGATATCTCAATGTGTCATTTTTTTAAAATTCTAAGCAGGAAAATCCAAATATATAAGAAACAAAATATTGTCTCTTTATGACATATTAAAAAAATTTCCAATAATTATTTTATTTTTTAGTGTTAACATGTATAGATCAGCCTTTCAATATCCTGTAGTCAATCTCAACCTTTTCAAAGAGAAAGAGGAGGTAGTTCTTCATATTACCACACTCTGAGGTTTGGAACAAGAAATCTACTGGGTAGCACATTTTCATTCATTGTTAGACTGCAAAGTCAGGGTGGCACAAAATGTGCCAAATGAGCAAAAAATTTCAAACCTCATGGATTATGCATTTTCAAAGTTAGAGAATCTATCTTATAATGATTATGACCTTACAAGAAGAAAATAAAATATTTAATAAAATTATAAATAAAAAATAGAAAAAAAACAGAAACATTTTAGTAAACATAAGAGAAAGAGAACATGAGAAACTTTCTGGAATGATAGGCTTATTATCTTAATGATAGGACTAGATTCCTAGATGTTTACTAATGTGAAATCTCATCAAACTCTACCCTTTAAAATACGTAGGTAATTGCAAATGAATTCTACTTCAATAAAACTGTAAGTGTATTTTAAACATGACAAACAAAATATCTAAGAAATTCCTGGCTAAAGAGTATAGTTTGATGAACTATCCTTCAAGTAACTTCCCCAAAAAGGATCATATGGACTAATAAAACACTGGAAAGTATCAAATTTCATATATTATTACCAATAACAAAGAAAAGAAAGCAGCTACATCTAGTGAATTTTGCTTTGGTGGATGCATTAGAAATTGATTTCTTTTACTTTAAGTAGTACAAGTCCTTCAGCATAGACTGGAAGATTGGCATAGAAATCTAATTCTACCACATATTCACTAAAGTGATCACTTCAATCTTATGTGAAATATTACTGGAAAAAGCAGAAAGAACTCTACAACAAATTTATTTTATGAATCTAACCTACTGTTTAAATTTGTTAATTATTGAGGAAGAAAACATTTTAAAATCTCAAATCAATATCATTCCATAAAGGTTAAAAATAGTAAAATATTGAGTAAAAATTAAATTTATGTATAAATATACACACATTGAACATTTTATGTATAACATGATTATAATGTGTGTACAACATAAATGTTTATTATTAAATATACATAAAATATACACTAGTTAATTTTCAAATGAGAGTTATTTCAAGAATGCAAGGACAGTCTAACAGTTTTAATTTTTTTTATTTTAAAGAGAAAAAAACAAAACAAAGGAAATCAAAACAGAACAATGCAAGTAACACAAGATTTCAAAACAAGATAACAGGAAATCAACAGTAGCTACCATACTGTCTCTTGCTTTCTTCAAAATCAAACAAAACAAAATAGTGTAAAACCAATCAAAAGAATGAAAGCATTATGGGACTTCAAAACAAGACAATAGGAAATCAACAATGGATACTATAATGTCTCTTTTTTTCTTCAAAATAGCTGTCTATACCTTCACACATAATGAAATAAAATAATAAAAAACAGACTAAAACCAATCAACACAAAAGAATAAAAGCATTATAGGACTTCAGAATCAGATCACAGAAAATGAACAATAGTTACTATAATGTCTCATTTTCTTCAAATCAGTCATTCATACTATCACACATAATAAAATCAAATTAATCACAACAGAATAAAACCAATCAAAAGAAAAAAAAGCATTATAGGATTTAAAAACAAGATGATAGGAAATCAGCAATGGCTACCACAATGTCTCATTTTCTTCAAAATAGCTATTCATACTATAACATATTAAAATCAAACAAAACAAAACAAAACAGAATAAAACCAATTAAACAAAAGAATGAAAGCATTATAGGACTTCAAAAGAAGATAATAGGAAACCAACCATGGTTACCATAAAATATCCCATTAGGTTCTTGTGTTGAATTTGTGTGCTCTTGATTATTATATGTTTGGGTATGGATTTACTTTTGTTCTACATTGCCCCCAACAGTGGAGCAGTGTTCCTTTTTCCACCGGAGCCTTGACAACATTTGTTATCAGTTGATTCCTTGATGGCAGCTATTCTTTCCGGAGTGAGATGAAATTTCAATGTTGTTTTAATTTGCATTTCTTGAATGATCAGTGATGGTGAACATTTCTGCATGTATTTATTTGCCATTTGCATATCTTCATCTGAGAACTGTGTGTTCATCCCAGATGCCCATTTTTGGAGATGGTCTTTGAATTTGAGGGGGTTGATGTTTCTCAATTCTTTATGTGTTCTTGATATAAGTCCTTTGTTTGAGGGGTTGCTGGCTAAAATTCTTTCCCATTTGGTGGGTTTTCTTTTCACTCTGATGGTGATTTCTACTGAAGTGCAAAAACTTTTCAATAATATGAAATCCCAGTTGTTGATTCTTTGAAGTGTTTCCTGTGCAGTTTGTGTTTTGTTCATGAATTCTCTAGCTACTTTTATGTCTCCAAGACTTCTACCTACCTTGTCTTCTAGTAGATTTAGTGCTTCTGTTTTAATATTTATATCTTTGGTCGGCTTATACTATAGTTTTGTGCATGATAATAGGCATGGGTGTAGTTTCAGTCTTCAACATGTGGAGAGCCAATTTTTCCAACACTATTTATTGAAGAGGCTATCCTTCCAGTGAACATGTTTAGCCCCTTGTCAAATATCAGGTGGCTGAGTGTCTTTGTAGCTGTGTTTCCATCTTCTAATCTGTTCCATTGATCCTCAGGTCTATTTCTTTGCCAGTGCCATGCTGATTTTATCACTGTAGCTTTGTAGTACAGTTTCAAGTCAGAAATTGAGGTGCCTCCTGCCTTGCCTTTGTTGCCCAGAATTGCCTTTACTATTCTAGGTTTCTTCCATTTCCAAATGAATTTTAGGAGTGTTTTCTCTAGATTTGTGAGGTATGTTAATGGTATTTTGATTGGGATTGCATTAAATCTGTTTAATAGTTTTGGGAGTATGGCTATTTTCACAATGTTGGTTCTTCCTAACCAAGAGCAAGGAATATCCTTTCATTTTCTAATATCTTTTTCAATCTCCCTTTTTAGCATAGTATAATTTTCAGCATATAGGTCTTTTAATTCTTAGTCAAGTTTTTTCCTAAGTATTTCATTTTCTTAGATGCTATTGTGAAAGGCTATATTTCCATAATTTCTCTTAGGGAGTTTTTTGTTTGTGTACAAGAATGCTATGGATTTTTGAGCATTTGACTTTGTATCCAGCTACACTGCTGAATTTGTTTATTACTTCTAGTAGTCTTTTAATGGAGTTTTTTGGGTCTTCTATACAGAGTATTACATCATCTGCAAATAGTAATAATTTAGCTTCTTCCTTTACAACTTTATTCCTTCTATTTTTCTCTCTTGTCTGATTGTCCTGGCTAGTACTTCCAGAACAATATTGAATAGGAGTGGTGATAGTGGACATCCTTTTTTTGTTACTGATTGTAGAGTGAAAGATTTCAGCTTTTGTCCATTTAGTATAATGTTGGCTGTTGGTTTGTCATAGAAGACCTTTATGAGATTGAGGTAGACACAATGTATTCTGAGTTTCTGGAGGGTTTTTAATCATGAACATGTATTGTACTTTATTGAAAGCTTTTTCTGCATCTATTGAGATGACCATGTGGTTTTTATTTTTGGCTCTGTTGATGTGGTGTATTACGTTCTTTGATTTGCATATGTTAAACCATCCCTGCATTCCTGGGATGAACCCCCCTTGGTCATGATGTATAATCTTCTTGATGATTTGCTGCATTCTGTTTGCCAGTATTTTGAGTCTTTGCATCAATGTTCATTAGTGAGATTGGCCTATAGTTCTCCTTTCTGGTTGGGTCTTTCTCTGAGTTTGGTATGAGAGTAATACTTGCCTCCAGGAATGAGTTAGGGAGGATTGCTTCTTTTTCAATTTCATTGGAGAGTTTAAGGACTATTGGCATCAGATCTTCTCTAAATTTCTTTTAAAATTCAGCTGTGAATCCATCAGGACCTGGGCTTTTCTTTGTTGGTAAGTTTTTAATTATGTTTTCAGTTTCAATAGCTGATATTGGGTTATTCAAAATCACTATATCTTCTTGGTTGAGCTTTGGCAGTTCATATGTCTCTAGAACTCTATCCATTTCTTCTATGTTTTCCACTCTATGTGAGTAGAGATTTTCAAAGTAAGTATTCATGATCTTTTGAATTTGCATGGGACCTCTAGTAATTTCCCTCTTTTCAGTCCCTATTGTGTGCATTTGGGTTTTTTCTTTCTTTTTCTTTATAAGGTTAGCTAAAGGTTTGTCAATTTTATTTATTTTCTCAGAAAATCAGCTTTTTGATTCATTAATTCTTTGTAATTTTTTTAGTGTGAAATGCATTGATTTTCTACTCTAATATTTACAATTTCTTCTCTTCTATGAGCTTTGGGTTTAACTTGTTCTTCTTTTTCTAGAAGCTTGAGATGAAGCATTAGGTTGTTTATTTGTGCTCATTCTGTTTTCTTGATATGAAAATTTATTGCTATATATTTCTCTTTTAATACTGTTTTCACTGCATACCACAGATTACAATATGTTGTTTCTGCATTTTCTTTGAATTGTAGCTATTGTTTTATTTCTTCTTGAATTTCTTCCTCTAGCTTGTTGGTTGTTCACAAGGTTGTTATTTAAGTTCCATGCATTTATGCAGATTTTGCAATTTCTTTTGCCATTAATATCCAATTTCAGTGCACTATGGTCAGATATTATGAATGGGATAATTTCAATACCTTTGCATTTACTTAAGATTGTTTTATGGGATAATATATTATCCATTTTGGAGAATGTCCCATGCACAACTGAGAAGAATGTGTATTCTGATGTGGTTGGGTGGAACACTCTGTAAAAATCTACTAAGTCTAATTGCTTACAGGTCTGATTCAGTTTTATTATTTCTTTGCTGAATTTTTGTCTAGTTGATCTATCTCTTTGTGACAATGGGTATTAAGGTCCCCTGTTACAATTGTGTTCTTGTGTATTTGGGTTTTCATGTCCATTACTATTTGTCTTATATAATTGAGTGCTTCTGTATTTGGTATATATATATTTATAATTCTTTCTTCTTTCTCTTGAATTTTTCCACTAACCAGTATGTAGTGGCCTTCTTTATCTCTTTTAATGATTTTAGGTTTGAAGTTTACTTTGTCAGAAAATAGAATAGTTACTCCTGCTTTTTCTCTGGGTTCCTGTTGCATGGAATACTGTTTTCCATCCTTCACTTTTAATCTATGAGATTCCTTTTGGGTCAGATGTGTTTCTTGTATACAACATATTGTTGGATCATGTTTCTTGATCCATTCTGTCTACCTATTTCTTTTGATAGGTGAATTGAGGCCATTTATATTTATGGATATAACTGATATGTACTGGTTCGTCTTTGCCATGTTATGCTCTAGTTGTTTTCTTTCTGCTTTTCCCCATTGTTTAATTGCCTGTCCCACCTGGTGGTTTATTTTTGTGTTTGTTCTGGAAACTTTGGTCATTTTTATCTCTATCTAGTATGTCTTTAAATACTCTTTCTAGGGTTGGTTTGGTTGACATGAATTTCTTCAGTTGTTCTTTGTCATGGAAATATCTTGTTTTTCCATTAAATTTGAATGACAGTTTTGCTGGGTACATCAGTCCAGGTTAAAGGTGTTTTCTTTCAGGACTTGAAATACCACATTCCAAGCTCCTCTTGACTTGAGAGTTTGTGCTGAAAATTTTGCCATGATTCTAATGGGCTTTCCTTGATATGTGAGTTATGTCTGTTCTCTAACATCTTTTAGTATTCTGTTTTTATGCTGCATGTCTGAGACCTTAATTATTATATGTCTGGATATAGATTTATGTTGGTTGTGATTGTTTGGCATTCTATATGCCTCAGTTATCTGTATATTAGATTTTTCCCCATGTTTGGGAAATTTTCTGCTATTACTTCCATGAATAGTTTAGTTACATCATTTGCATTGACTCCTGCATCTTCAGTGATGCCTATTATTCTTATATTGTTTGTCTTGGCATCATCTTGAAACTGCTGGATTGTCATTTCAAGCTGCTTTGTTGTTTTTATAAGTTCTACCCTTTCATGATCACTATCTGCTATCCTGTCCTCAAGGTCTAAAATTCTATCTTCAGCTTTATTTAAACAGTTTTACCAGCTTTCAGTAGAATTTTTTGTTTCTTGGTTGTCTCTTTGAGTTTGTTTCATGAATTCTGCTTGTTCTTTTTTTATTTTATTTTAAAGGTAGTAGAAATACAACAGAACAAGACAGAACAAAGCCAATTGAGGCAGTGCAGTGAATTCGGTACAGAACTTCACAGCAGGTTACCAGTATAACAGTAATAGATACCCTAGTATATCTCATTATCTTCACAATAGTTGTCTAGTCAATTAAATATAGCAAAATCAAACCAAAGACAGAACATTATAAAATAAATCAAAAGAGAACATTGAATAGAGTAAAGCAAATAATTATAATGAAACAAAACTGAAAAGAACGCTTGCTTTCAAAGAGAAGATAGAGGAGACCCCCCATATTTGCTATGTTGCATACAGTCATCCTGCCAAGAGATGCTCAGACCTCTGTCCCCAGTTACTAACAGGCAGGGGGAGTTGGGGATGTTTAATTGCAAGCGTGAACACCAATAGGTTCAAGATTCACTGCTGGATCTCCTCCTGGCTCACACCAGAGGAAGGTGCTTATAAAGAGGGCAGGCAAATTGTTTCTTTGTGCAGGCTCCTGGGTTCTGCCACGGCCATGTCTGTTTGTTCTTTATATTGTTCATTCAAGGTTTCTATCAGTTTCCCATGCTCCTGTACTTTTTCATATATTTCTTCTTTAGCTACACTGAGCAACTCCTTTATTAAGGATGTTATTTCTGTCTTTACATGACAGATTACTTCTAATTTGATTTCCTGTATAGCCTCATGGAGTTTTTTTTTTTTATTTCACTTGCTATATTTTCAGTGTGTTACTTTTAAAGTCCTCTATTTCAATGTCTCCTGTACTTGCTCCTGATGAACTAGATGTTTGAGATTGCATTTTGGTTTTTCACTGTGACATTTTCTCCTTTTGATTTAATATTTGATCCTCCACTTCCACTAGTGTAAATTGTTGGTAGTGTGTATTTTGGGGTCCTACTGTAAGGTTGATGTTTGTCCAATTGCTGGGTCCCACAATGAAGAGGTGGGTCAGTCACCTGAATTCTGCCTGCAGGGCCTGTTGGGTGAGTCCTATATTCTTGTCAGCCTAGGAGTACTGATGGAAATCAATCCCTAGTTCCTGCTGTTATTATGTCTGCAGGTTGTTCAGAGTCACCAGATCTCCCTGTTTATATAGTGTTTGTCCTGGCTAGGACCCTACTGTGTCTCTGGGTGTCCCACAGCCCACTTAATTTTCTCCAGGTTGGGGGAGGCCTTATTGGCACCCCCCCTCAACCTACCTGATATTCTCTGTGTAGAGGAAGGACTCTCCCACCCACTTGCCAAGATTGCCAATGGCCTACTTCTAGAGGGGGCTTTGCTATTCTTCCTGTTTACCCACTGAAGGTGGTAAACTCTATTCCTATTTTAGGGGCAAACTCACCTCACTGATGGAACTTGTTGAGTTCTTCTGTTTGGATAAGGGGTTACTGAGTCTCCCCTAGATATTGCATGGTTAATACACCAGTGCAAGGGTCTTGGGAGAGGTATGGGAGCCAAAGATCAACAGCAGTACTAGGTCCAGGAGCTGGTGGGGACCCAATGTCAGCAGTGGGACTGTGCGGGCATGTGTAGCCAGCTGGAGTTCCTAGGTCCTGAGTTGGGTGGCCAGGACTGTGAGGACACGGGAGGGGCCCAGTTTTGGCCCAGCCCACTTGCACTGCTGGCTGGAGTTCCCATGTCCTACAAGGTGGTCTGCCAGAAAGGCGGGGGTCATGAGAGGGGCCCAGGTCAAGCCCGTTCCTGTGCGTATGGCTGCCTGGAGTTCCCAGGTCCTGCAAGGTGGTCTGGTGGGATGGCGGGGGTCATGGGAGTAGCCTGGGTATAACCCGGCCCAGCGGGCCAATGGTTGGAGTTCCCAGGCCCTGCAAGGTGGTCTGCTATGACTGCAGGGGTCACAGGAGGCTCCAGGGTCTAGCCCAGCCCCGTGCGCACCACTGGTTGGAGTACCCAAGTCCCATGAGGTGGTCTGCTGGGTGGTCTGAGGGGTCAAGGGTCTAGCCTGGCCCCCTGTGGGCCACTGGAGTTTCTGGGTCCTGCGAGGTGGTCTGCCAGGATGATGGGTGTCCCCTTGTTATTTTTAAGAAATCTTTCCTTTCATGATCACTAGCTGCAATCCTGTCTTTAAGGTCTAAAAGTCTATCTTCAATCTTTTTCAAGTGGTTTTGCCAGCTTCTGATTGACTTTTTAATTTCCTGGATATCTCTTTGAATCTGTTTCATGCATTGTAATTCCTTTCTATAGTGTTCATTCAAGGTTTTATCATTTTCCTATGCTACTCTTTTTTATCTATGTCTTTAGATACACTGAACAATTCTTTCATTATGTTTGTGATTTCTTATTTTACTTGATACATTATTGCTGATTTTATTACTTTTACAGTCTGATGAAGTTGTATCTTTATTTCAATTGTTAGCCTCTCAGAGATTTCAGGTAAGTGACTTCCAGACCCCAGGTTTACAAGAAGGTTTAGCAGGGCATGAGGCAGGCTTCTCCAGACCTGTGCAGCCACACTGGGGCTTCCCTGATGACCAAGGGTGTGTGGTGGTGGGGCTGCTTCTCTAGGCCTGTCACTGGAACTCCCACAATGGTGGCAGGCACACAGGGATGTGTTTGTCTGGTTCTCCCAATGGGTGATAGCTGCCTAAAGGAAACAAGAGCCTCTAATGGTGCCTGGTGGGTGCATGGGGCTTATGTGGCTGCATGTCCCTGCCCTCACTGGCTGCCCACAGGAAGTAAGCCTTCTGATGGTGGCAGCCAGTGGACAGAGGTTGATATGTCTTAGTCTGACATTTTGGGGGCAAAATATTACTCAATTTTTAATCCTTTCACACAATCAAAATTCTAAAATAAAATATTTTTTCTGTAGACAAGATTACAGTAATATGTATAAAAATACATTAGCTTCCCAATTTCAATACAGAATTTCAATAATGTAAATGTATAAAATATTACAATTGTAAATTTTCTGAAAATCTCACTGAATGCTGACAAAGTACTGTGCTTTCAGACAATTTCTTGATAAGAAAAGACAATTTTTGTTGGAATCTGTTGCTAGAATCTTGGAGACCTGGCATTGATAGAAGCAAGATTGACCCATTCTTCAAGAGCCAAGCACAGATATCACTCCTGCAAAGAGAAACACCATTTTCATTGGTCTGTCCTGAAAGTACGGAAGTGGAAAGAGAAGAGGGGCAAAATAAGGTTGACATCCAGAAAAAAAATCATCCTATTCAGTTTAGGTGTTTAATCACTCTTCAAGACTCATCATGTATTCAAAATTATATTCTTGCATATAAAATGAGAAATGATATATACTGCTCAAATCTCCACCCATTGAGAGACTTCGCTGAACCACTGTTCTTTAGAGAAAATGATAAAAAGGCTATAATACAGTCACCACTACCACCACTACCCACACCCCCAAAAATCTTTCTTTTTAGGTACAACAAATTATAAACATTTTGTGAACATGATGCAAAGTCAAATTATGCTCTATCATTAATACTGAAAACCTTTCATGAGGTCAAGTATGAGTTAAGGATGAGGCACCTCAGGTTAAAAGCACTTGATACAGGAGTCTCCTCCATCCACCTATTGATGTAATGTACTCTTATCCTTCAGTCTGAATCCCAAATGTACCATGGTCATTAACAAGTACATATAATTATCACTGTATCCAAGGGTCTTACGGCATGTCAAATCCTACAACATCAAAATCATGATTAATGTATGGGTCGGTGTCCAGGTATTTGAAAGAAGCTAGTAGCAGCCAATAGGCAATATTTTCATAAATGGAACATTTTCTCAGCCACAGAAAATGCTTGTATCTTTGGTAGGGAATTTATTCCAGTAATACAGCTTATAGTTTCACATTCACAATGAACAAATAATTAAGGCAGGTGAACAATTCTCTCCGAATTACCAGCTTCAGTTTGAACTTTTAGAATAAATTACAGTAGTGAATTTGTTAGTCCTTTCTTTTCTCTGTGAAACAAGAAATCAAGCAAGGTTTTTGTGCTAAGATCTTAACAGGAAGTAGTGTCATTTCAGCATGAGAGATGAATAAAAATAAATGAAAGAAATGAAGTGAAGCAAGAAAGACTGTAGAAGGAAAAAATAATTTGAGGTGGTAAATCACTCAGGTGGATAAAACCTCAGAGAGGAGATAGGTCTTGCTAACACTCCACCTCAGAGTGGTGTAACCTCAGAGAAGACCCATAAAGGGAGAAAGTATTTGTCTAAAGTTTCTATTCTGTGGGTCCTTTTGGTAAACACACCCTACACAGTGTTTGTTATTTTGTACTTCAAATTCTAATGGATAGGAAGATAGTCAAATATCCCTCTACTAACATGGTACTTGTGATTTAAGGAGAGATAGGAGGGTACTGTAAGTCCATGGTTCCTATTGGTTGGACCTTGGTGATCCTACATCAGTAGACACCACTGTGGCCACTGATCCTCACCTCCAAGAAGGCAGAGGGCCAAAGGGATAGAGCAATGAGACAGTGCAGATGGGACTTGAAATTTTCCACCAAGCCTATAGCAGAGACTTATGTTGCAGCTGGAAACAAGATTATGTAAACTCTTGTAAGCTAGATGCAGTAAAACTCATAAAAATTCTATGAACATTATAAACAATTTTGAATTAGTATTGTGCTCATCATTGGATATGGATTCTTCTATAGGCCCATAAAATTCCTTCAATATTCTGACTTACCTTTTTCCATATAGTATCATGCAAGCAGGAAAGAATGACACAAGAAATTAATGAGAGAGAGAGAAGAGAAAGAGAGAAACAGAGACAGAGACAGAGACAGAGACAGAGAGAGAGACAGGGAGGAAGAAAGAGACAAAGAGAAAGACAAGAAATAAAGAATTCATGAGTTGATTATTGCACACCTTCTGAGTAGCAGTTATAGAGAGTGGAGGAAATTTGGCACACATTGCTTCATTTTATTCTCATTTCATCTTGTATCTAAATATCAGCATTGAGATATGTAAATGAAGAAGTCTGTGTTGGTTAGATTGTCTTATACCTAAGTTTTACAACTGACACATAAACCATGTTACTGACTACAAGTTTATCTATCCTAAATTTGGACTAAGTAATCTCTGACATTTCTACAGGTAATATCTATCTTCCTTCTCTAAACTAGTTTATCATACAATATATATAAACTTATTAACATATTCAATAACATGTGCATATATTTTGAAAGAAAATAAATTTGTTTTCAATTATCAGCTAGATTGAAAATGAAAAAGCATAGGCTGTCATTGATCACACTTGGAGGATGGATACGGAGAGCTAAAAGTGACTGCTGATTTCCAGGAAAGCTTTTTGCCAAGGTCAAGCAGCAGCTGTAAAATGCCATAATGGCCCCCTCTCCGAGTGACTATTGCTTTCTTTCTAATAACACCTTAGAAACACTTTGCTATTTCCACCTAGAAATTGGATACCCAATTGCTAAACTGCCTTTAACTCATAGCAGCACCTAATCCTTAATTAATCCTCACTTTCACTAATCCCTCCAAACAGCAAGCAATTCACAACTGATCCCTGCCTTCTCTAGGCCCACAGCATATTTCTCACCTAACAAAAAGATTCTCTCCCCCTTGTTGTTGAAAGTCCTCCTTAGTTCCTATGTTCTCTCTAGCTGTACCAGAACAAATAACTAATTACAGGTTGTTCTTAGTGAACACAGCGAAGGTATGCTTTGTACAAAAGCTCATAGTACCTAAAACAACCTGATACACATGTTCAAAAACATTATTCAGTCATTTATCTCAGTAGAAATCATATGTATATATTTATTTTATATATGTATATATATATATTTTTTTTTTGAGATGTGGTCTCCTAGTGTAGCTCAGCCTAGCTTTGCACTCCTTATATATCCTAGGCTGTCCTAGAACTTGTGGTGATCCTCCTGCTTCAGCCTCCTGAATGCTGCAATTACGGGGATGCACCAGCACATATGACTATAAATCATATTTTAACCAATCATCTCATTTGATTTAAGCCAATTATCTGATAAAGCTCCTGCTGGTATTACAAAAATAACAAATTCTTAGTTACCACATAGTATAATGACTGCAATACTTTTATACTGTCTTGCACAAAAAAAACCATTGCTTCCCAATAAAAATTGATGGTCAATAAAATCTTCACTACTAATAGTAATGTTCTCACATGCTGTCTAGCTCCATCATATAAATCAAATTTCTATATTGCATCATAAATATATACTTGTACTAAACCTATGTAACACTCCACCTACAAATTCCTTGAATGCTAGATATATAAGAAAATTTTATCATTTCACAATTGAAAAAGTCAAGAGATTGTATATTATACAGATAACACCATGGAAACTCAGAAAGCATAGTAATTCATCCCAGGATACCCAGAATCATGGGTATTCACATAACATCTGACTTCTAGTCAAGAGCTCTTTCTATTATGACATTCTAATATATTTGACATTTGAAGATTTAGAAGATCATAAAGATTGTTTCAAAATTTTGTAAAAGGTAAAATCATGCTGTTATTGATCATATGTCTTGAATAAAATAATATGAAATGTAATTGTTAAACATGTTATTGCTAATAACATGTTTGAAAAGTTCCAAAATGAGGTTATCTTGTTTCTGTTTATTATATAATTATTAAGAAGCATAACAAAAACATATGTAATGAATAGGGCATGATTGCACTTGTTGATTTAGAATTTTCTTCTGTTGATCTGTATATTTTATTGTCTATAAAACTTTTAACAAAAGATTTTCAACATATCCCTCATATTAATATAGAGAAAACATGCAATTGTGGATAATAGTAACACTAAAAGGTTATTTTAATTTTCATTGTTATCATATTGCAAAAGTATTTCTGCTTTCACTCTAATCACTATGCAAAAAAGATTAGAAGTTCATCTATTTAACTGTTATCTTGTTGAACCCTGTTTTGAATTAGTGAGGAGCTTTGTCACTTTTCATTACAAAAGTTAATTTTTAAGAACAAATTAAATATTTTTAACAATTTGAAACAAGACAGATTTCTAAAGCTTATCATATGACAGAATCTCAATAAAGTGCTACCGCATATTCATAAACTGCATTAATTTGTATTTTATTTGTAGATCTCTCTAAAACTTAAGAGTAAAGTCTGCTGCAAATTAGTTTCTCTATAACTTTGAAATGCTAGCTATATTTTTGAGATGGCATTCAGTATCTCATTTTGGAAAGCATCCATTTCCCCTAGAGATTTACACACACAAACACTAAGTTCCCATTAAACCCATTTATGTGCTGGTATGAAGTTGACAATTCTCGAAATATTTCCCAGTTTTTATATTGTAGTCATATCCAATTTCTTCAGTCTTACTTAATTACAATACTCTTTAGAGCAACACCACATACACATACATGCACACATATGAAAGGATATACACAAACACACATGTATATACATATACATGTTCACAAATGTACCCATTTTTATGCACAAACTCATTGTGCATGCATGGTTAAAAACACACACAGTCAGTTTCCACACACCATTCTGGTCATGTAGTATTCACTGTCTCCACTTCCTTCGCACCTGCCCAGACCATCTCATAGTCTTTTTCAATCAATGTTTAGCTCAGAAGTTGTCCTCTCCATTAAGTGTTCCCAATATCTCCAATGTAGATTGGCCCTCTATTCCTGGTGGTGTCTGATTTCTCAACATTTCTCCAAATAGATAGATAGATAGATAGATAGATAGATAGATAGATTACATTGTGATTATCTGAGTGTCTTTTTTTCACTAAACCAACAGACTCTTTTGGTGGAATATTGACCACATCTGAACAATATCAACTACAAGTCTGTATCAAACATAGACTTTTGAACAAATACCATATCACGGGTAGTTTTTCTTATCCCAATTTTTAAAAAGAAAATTAACATCTGAAAGGTTTAAAAAGATTTCTGTGCACTGATTAATGGGCTATGTAACCAAATGCCCCTGAGCTCTAATCATTGATTATAAAATACAGTTTGTTTTATGGCCAGATAAATGCTCTTTCAGAAAATTTTTCACTTATTTCTAAAAGTTATTGAAGGAGCATTCCACATGTCCCCATAAAGTATCCCAAGACCTGGATCACTGCATGGTGGCCACAACTGGTCTTCTCC
This sequence comes from Dolichotis patagonum, assembly GCA_004027295.1. Taxonomy (NCBI): domain Eukaryota; kingdom Metazoa; phylum Chordata; class Mammalia; order Rodentia; family Caviidae; genus Dolichotis; species Dolichotis patagonum. The sequence continues at coordinate 149,950 of PVJX010000203.1, forward strand.
CATGAATCTTCAGGGACAAATCTTATTTATGTTATAATAACCACAGGCAAATCACTCATGTCTAGTGTGTCTCCAGAATGATGTAAGTTACACACAAAGGGGGGTAATTGGAACCTTGTGAACTGTACACAACTGTAATTGTGAAGCAAATCACTTAGGCTTCCCTTCCACACTCAGCAAGGGAAATAATTTTGGCAGGTGGCCCGAGAGCCACATGAAGTCTTTATCTTTCTATGCCTTCATGCATCTTGGGGCCAAGCAATGCCTCCATTCCACTCCTCATTATACATTCCTCATTTGTGTCTTTGGGGTTTTCCAAAGACACAAACAATTTTCCTGGTAAATTTCCTGGTAAAGTTATGGGGATTTTACCAATGGGAATTTCAAAACCTATAGAAACCACATTACAGCTAAAATTTCCTTAGGAAGAATTTTTCTTACATATGTGGAAATCTTGCTCTTTGCTATCTTAAAGCCTTCAACTGAGTAGATAAGCCCCACCCATACTAGGAAGAGTAGTCTGTTTCATCTGATCTATTGATTTAAATGTCAATTTCAAATAAAAGCACCCTTCTTGATGTGACAACATGGTCCCAGGCTCCTCCAATGATAACAGTCGAGTTCATATCAGGAAAGCAAGCATGACAAGCTTTGCCAGGAGAACTAACAACACCACCTCTTCCTCTCCAGTTTTCCTCCTTACATGGTCGGCAATAATCCTCAGGGGGGCTTTCCACACTCAGCATCATGCTGACTCAGTTCAGCTGTGTGTTACGAGTTGACCACCAGCTGTCAATCCACCACAATGCTTTATTAGGAAATTGTATTTGTATGGGAAATTTGCTTATGTTTTGCTTTGCTTTTTTTTTTTTTTTTTTTGAGGAGGGATGATAGAGTGTTAGAGATTGAACCCAGGACTTTCCTTTGGGCTATATCCTCAGCTAGTTTATTGGTGAGATGGGATCTTTCTAAATTGTTCAGGATAGTCTTAAAGTTGTGATCTTCCTGCCTTATCTTCTCATGGTAGATAAGCCTTTAAGGAGAAAGAGCACTTGACATGAGGACAATTCAAATCATGAAAGGTCATCCTTGCCACAATGTTTAGCCTTTTTATGAGACCATAAAACAGGGTTAGAGGGCAAACCCTCTATCAGGACCAGTCATTCTGTCCCTTGGCTCTTGAGAACCTCCTCTGAAGTCAGTGCTGTCTAGTAAACATTAATGGAAAATTCAAAGACTGTCACACTTTGTGCTCACTCTCATAGTTCCACACGTGGTATTTTCTCAAGATCTCCTTGTAGCACATTTTCCCATTTTGTTTCTTTGAGAGTCTTTTTGCAAGTTGCCACAAAGGAATATATAGTCCCAACTTGGGACAGCTCTTCCAACATTCCAAATGTACAAGTAAGCCTACTACTTGTGGCTCTGGTCTTGGGAGGAGTTCTGATTTACACATGTGGTTCCAGAAAAATGTATAATATAACTCCATGTGTACTATGAAAATTGTCCAGATTTTCATGAAAAACATGTAAAACCAGGCATAATGGGGCAAGCTTATAATAGTTCTCTGGAAGGCTGAGGCAAGAAGACTACAAGTTTGAGCCCAGTCTGAGCAACTTAGTGACTTGGCAAGATGATACCTCAGAATAAAATAAGTTAATCAATTAACTAAACAAATAAAGTTTGGGGATGTAGCTCAGTGTGAAGGCTCTGTGTTCAATCTCCAGTATCACACACAACAAAAATCTCATTGATCATGAAGGATTCAACACAAAGCAGCTGAGGGAGATACATCAACAGGAACAAAGTATCAAGATCACATATTTGGACATATTATTTATCCTGGTAGACACCTCATCCCTGGCACTTGAATTGATAACTTCATTTTCAATTATCTTTATTGGGCTTCTCTGAGCTTTTGAGTCAGAGGATTTAATTTCCCCAGTTTTCCCTCTTGAAAGATAGGCACATTCCTCTCACTGGACTTTGCTAGAGACCCCACACATCCTTACAAAACATCAAAGGTACTTCTGCACTAAATCATATAACTCAAGGACAAGGCACTTTGCATTTCACACTGATCCTGCTGCAGATAATTCTCTTGATCTTGGCTCCAATTAAAATTGAAAACTTTCCAGCTGTAATGAGTTAGTATTTCCAGTGCAGAATATAGTAGTTCTAAAATCCTACCAGGCCCAAATTCCTACACTATTTTTCAATGATGGCTGTTAGTATAATGTGTAGTAGCTCTTGCCCTTTCATAAGTCAAGTGAAGATTCCAAATTAATGTGATCATGCTAATCACTTTCAAAATATCACTGATCTGAAGACCCATGTGTTTTTTCCTCTGTCCCTATGGAATTATGTATCTCATTTTAGTAAAGAGATTAATTTGCACTTCCTGGTCACCAGGTCCAATTGACATAGTGCCATCTAGAGAACAGTACAATAATTTACAGAATTTCAATATAATCAGGATACCTACTTGCTACATTGTGAGCAAGAACAGAATTAGGATAGTTCTATAATTATACTTAATATGAACTTCTGTCCTGGTTATATACAGGAAAGTTGTTCTGATACTCTATGAGATTCAAGAATCATTTATAGTCTAGTATGAATATTGTAGTCAAGATTCTATTTCTTACAGTTCTTAAAAATTCTACTTGTGTCATTCTTCAAGAAGTGTTTGCCCTGTTGTCTTGGTTACTTTTCTCTAATTGCTGAGACAAAATATCAGACAAAGTTAAAGAGGGAAAGGTTTATTTGGTTTACAGTTTGTAGAGGTTTCAGTCCATAACTGGCTGTCTCCAAAGCAGAGTGACACATGGAAAGAGGGGCAACAATGCATGGTGGCAGAAAACAGCAAAGCAAGTTGGGAAAAAGACAATAGTCTTTCTGTCCCTTATATTGCATGCAGGCTGTTCACTCTAGTGCAGGTATAACAGTCATACCCTTAATTCCAGCATTATACACTCTAGATCTAACTACCTTTGAAAAACTCAAACCCATGATTACATGTGGCTTTGGGGAGACATCCTGAACCACAAGCCATAACGTTCTGTCCATGTCCCTCAAAGACTCACACACATTCCTTTATGCAAAAGTCATTTAGTCCAACTTAAAGAGTTGCCAAAGTCCTAACAGTTTCAGCCTTGCTGAAAAGTCCAAGTCCAAGTTCTCTTCTGGGCTTTAAGGCAAACTCTTAGCTGTGAGCCTTTGTGCAAATGAAACTTAAACATTTCCAACATTCAATGACACGAGATAGACAATTCCATTCCAAAGCTACAAATGGAATACAAACGAATGGGACCAAAGCAATGTGAAAATCTAGGACAAAAATTAAGTCCTGTAGTTCCATATGCACCATCTGAAGCAATCTGTGACAAGATGTAAACTCCAAAAGGCATAGTCAGCTATACCCCTACAGCACTTCTGGTGGTTGTGGCTCCCACGGCTTTTCTCTTGGGCCTGCTCTGCTCCCTCTTTGCAGTTTTCCTCAGACAATCCACAATATTGGCTCCTCCAAACTTCTGGGGTCCCCACTGTGCCTTTGGCTTCATGTGCTTTCCTCTCAGAGGTACACTGCCTGACCTCCCAGGCCTTCTTCTGAAATCTGAGTGGAGGTCTTTCTGACCTAACAACTCTTCCATTCTATATACACCTAAAGCCATTATCACATGGATGATACCAAGGTCTAATGCCAGCTTGAGCAGTAAACAGGCTTCCCTTTCTCTTAGCTATAGGGTTTGAGTGCCTGGATTGCTGAACAGTCTGAAGCTGATTCTGAGGAACAAATTTCTATACTGCTACCATTCTGGAACACAGTGCTCTGGGGCTTACTTTCCAAACAAATGTCTTTCACTTTTGCAATTTCAGATCTGCAAAAGGTGGAGTCCTGCTGCTTCTCATAATGTCCTCAGGCCATCTTTTCTATTCTCCTGTTCCTTCTTAGCAATAAAGATCTCCTTTGCAGTCCAGTTTTATTGGAGTTTCCTTTCTAGCCAAATTCACAGTGTTTTAAATCATTCTTCTGAACCCTTTGCTCTTGATTCTAAACATAATCTGGCTAGAAGTCCCCAACAGCAGCCATGCCATCACTTCAACTTTCAATTGCCTTGAAATTTTTTCTGCCACATTCCTTAGTTGACCACCCTTAATCTCAGTCTCAGGCAAAGTCTCTGTACATAAGCAAAATTCATACAAACTTTCTGTCAAGAAATAACACACATCATTTGGAGTCCAACAGTCAATGCAGTCCTTCCCAGCAAGAACCTCCTGAACCTGGTCTTTACTGACCCTGTGGTCTCCTGAGTTCTGGCCAGAATCTGCCATGTAGTACAGCCTGAGTTCCAGCTCTACTTTTTCAGCTGGCATCTCTGAACCTTTCCTAACTCCTCCCATAAGCTATGCACAAAGGCTCCTGAATCACATGGTCAGGTATAGTTACAACAACAACCTCACTTCCTCAATACCAAAGTCTGTCTTAGTCTCTTTTCTCTAGTTGCTGAGACAAACAACACACACCCAAAGTTAAAAGAGGAAAGGTTTATTTGGCTCACTGTAGAGGTTTCAGTCCATAAAAGGTTGGCTCCTAAGCAGAGTGGTACGTGGCAGTGGGCAACAACTCATGGCAGCAGAGAACAGCAAAGACAAGAAGGGAGAAAGACAGGACTCTGTCATTTATATTGTGTGAAGGCTACTCACCTTTGGGTAGGTGTAGCATTCACACCCTTAATCCCAGCATCACACACTCTATATTCAGCCACCTCTAAAAATCCAACTCCTCCTGAGTACATGAGGCTTTGGAAGGACATATGGGCACAAGATACAACACCTAACCAAAGAGCCACATTCTGTTTTGGAAGAAAGGCAAAGAAATAATTTCCATCTATACTTGCAAACCACTAAAGAGAATTTCCTTACAGGAAGATAGATTTCTCTTTAATCAGTGTATTCTAGATCTGTAAACTGGCACAGACATGGGGCCTGAAAGAGAGAGTGTGACTTTCCATTGTGACATTACCTGTCAGATTTTGATTGTTATGGTTGTCAGCATTACAATGATTTAAATACTGAAGCTTCTAGCTGATTGACCTCATGTTTCTTCACAAGAAGTATCATTATCCATCAGCCATCACCACAGGGCCCAGGCAAAGGAGACTGATGTCAGCCCTTGCAACTGATGACAATGATAAGACTCACCTCTTCACTAATGGTTTAATGCTGCCACTTGGCCTGTGTCATGTCATAGCCTCATCACAGCAAATGATATTAGAGTAATGAAAAGAATGTTTCAGTGAAAATTCCACGATAGAGGACATGCCACTTCATTTTTATATTTTGATAAAATGAGTGTTCTTTGGTCCCTACTAGGGACCCTGCTCCGTGATTTCTTACTGCATAGTAAATCCATTCTAATGAATTGGTTTAATAACACTTCTACTTTTCATTTTCCTAATCGTAAGACAAAAAAGCATTAACAAGCCCACCAAATCCACCATTGGTGTTTGGTGTTTGTGTGTCCCAGCCAACTACTAGGACTTAATGTCTTTGTCAGAATGCTAGATTTTGTTTCACATTTTGTTTACCATATGAATGGTGCACTGTTACCCAATCTTACATTCCATATAGCCTATCTAATAGACCCATGATTCTGTCCTACATAGATGCCCTTAAACCTTGCAGGTACACTGTAGTTAGTTCCTCTGTGTCCTGTTCTTCCCAGAAAACAGTGCATGTTTCCAAATTCAGCAGCACTAGCTATGACTAGCTAATGAAAGAGGGATAGTGAGTGATTTAGAAGCAACTTTCAGGACAGGAGTCATTAGATCAGTACATTATCTCTTCACCACTTCAATCAGAGGAAATTTCTCTCCACTGGCAAGGAAGGATTTCTGACAGAGGTGGTCCCTTCTCAAGTGTCAAGAAACCATGCTTCCCAACAAGGCCTGGACTTGGATATTGTAATTATCTAGAGACAGTGTATTTAAACTCTGTTGTGGTTCTGCCATCCTTATTAACAAACCCTGAAACTAATATTTAGCGCAGTCTCTGTGACTAGGGAAGTGAACAATCTCCATGACAGAGCCTGACCCTAAATCCTGAAAGACTGACAGGACAGTAAGACTACAGAATAAATTTGAATGGCAACTTGCCTCTCTTCAGAGCAAGGAGAGTGAAGCAAATGGAGTTAAACCAAGTCAGGAGGTGCAGAAATCAGGATATATATACAGAAGTCATGTACAGGATATAGGTACAGATATAGGTATATATATATACATATATACCTGTGTGTATATATGATTTATTTATCCTTGTCATAAAGTACTAAAACTAGAGTAACAAGTAAAGATTGAATTCAAGGGATTATTCATGTCTAGTTCCTAAATTTTCACCATTTAGATCAACAAGTGCTCTGGGAATTTGGTAGGTTTTCAGTTCCCTCTATATATCTTTTCTTAAGACTCATAATCACATTTTAATATGTGTGTGTATTTTCCATGTATATAGGATTCAAGGTTTATCTTCAGTTTTATTTGTAAGTATATATAAAGTTTATGAACATAATTCATTCCACAATTCTTGGGAAGATGATTGCAGTCATGTTTGTCACCCCATACAGTTTGCAAATGGAAGCAAAATTTTTCCAAATGCTTCTTTTCACAAATTGAATTGTTTGCAAACAGAAACATTCATGAATTGAAGTACTGTATTACTATAGTCCTAGTTCATATGAATTTTTATCAAAGAATGTTGTACATAGGATAATAATTTTTGAATCTATTAAAATTTGCTTTAGGATTCAGCATACTATCAATTTTGTAAGTGTTCCATAAGCTATACATAGATTGTGATCATCACATTTTTATTATACTAATGTATTGTTATTTTATTACACTGATGTATAATAAAATGTGATGATGCACAGTCTATGTATATAGGCACACATATATAAGCACTGAATTCATGTTGCACATGTATTTTACATATTTATAAATTTTTTATTTGCTTGAATTAATCAATGTATGTTGAGCTTCATATCATGATAGTGTAATTATCCATTTGTGCATTTCTCATGATTCCTTACATTTTTATTTCATATGAGGCAAGGCTAATTATTAAGTATATGTAAGACTGAAACATTTTTAAAAAATTGTCTTGAAATTTGACACATATTTAGTAATCATCCATATCATTATAATTTTCCTTATCATTAGGTCCATTTTTTCTGATAATAGCATCCATTTCTGTGTTTTTGTTACTGTCATTATATATTTCACCTTAACTCTTTCCCATCCACACACTTTCAATTTCTCTGGGCTCTTATTTTTCAGATTTTCCTTTAGTTGGGAACCTGAAATTTCTAAATCCAATCTAATACTTTTGTTAACTGGATATCTTAAGTCATTTACATTTACTAGAGTTATCATTATACATTTATTTCCTGTACCTCATCCTTTGCTTTTTATGTGCCATTTTTATGCTCCTCTTCTTTTTACTACATTTCTATTATTCTTTATTTGCTTTATCTTTTTACATTTTTATATTAGTCTGGAAACTTCTTACCATATTTATATTGTGTTTGTGGTTTTCATTTACATTTTGCATTTGTCCTGACTTCACATTATAATTGTAAATATCCCTCCACCTAAAAAAAGGACATGGGGATAACTTGGCTTTGGTCATAAGCCTCCTAATTAGCCTATCATTCTTATGTTAAATTTCATTTCTGTCTCTTTTTTTTAGAGAAAAGAACCAAAACAAATAAGGGTAGAAATAATACAGAATTTTTAAAAAATAACAGTAAGAAACCACTAGTTGATAACTTACACATTCTTATCTTTGAAGCAGTTGTTCAAGTTACAAAATCAAAGCATAAAAAGTGGATAGACTTTATTCCTGTCTTTTAAAAATTCTACAAAAATCAGACATTTCTCTTACACCTATAAAGGCATATATAGGGCATGTATAAATATAAAGTCAATTTTATGAATAATTTCTGACATTAATATTCCTCAGGATAATTTTCTCCTTTCTGAAGTCCATTTGTTAGAAATTCCTCTCCCACTATCAACACACAGCTTCCCAGAACAGAATTTCTTCCAGAGTTTATGTCAGAATTCACTCTATGTATTGCAAAATGTGTGAATTTAGGGTAATGTGTAAACACATGCTATGCCAGCATACAAATACATTCAACATTTCTGTATCCTAAAAATCCTCTGCACTGTGCATATTAATTCTCCCTTCTCTGAGCCCTGGCTATTGCTGATTGTGTGTGTGTGTGTGTGTGTGTGGTACCCAGGATCTAACTCACCACCTCATGCTTGTCAGGCAGTCACTTATGCTGCTGAGCTAAATCCCCAGCCCCTATTGCTGATTTAAATAATCTAATAGATTATTAATTTCTGGAAGACTATGCAAGCAGCATGCTTTCCTTACATGTTCCATTATCACACTGCCTAGACCAGTGCCAGGCACACAGTGCTGGTGGGATTGAATAAAATAGATTTTGCCTTTCTCCTTGGTCTCAGCTTGCAGTACATCACAATGGTTCTAGCCTGATTAATCACTTACAAGATGTTGGAAAAATCACCAAGTACATATCTTTTGCAAGATTGCTCTATTTGAAAACTCTCAACTTCTCATTACCATGGAAACCAAGATTCAACTGTGAATTACAGTTGAAGATTTTTTTTACTTGGCTGGTTGTGTCTAATTAACTTTAGTTATGTCATATTTTTAATATCTCAGAAAAGACTGATGTACTACTTGCAAGCCCAACTTACTCTCATATCCACAAGTGTGTTCTCTGCTGCGGTCAGCAGGAGGCCATGGCTCTTGTTCTAACTCTACTACAGTTGTTATTACATGCATGACTTTGAACATAGCACTTTTGCTTCACCTAGCTTTCTTCATAATGGTGGCTTTAGAAAGGGAACTGCTGGAGAATTATTTTAAATTGTTTTCTAAAAGAAACCCTGTTAAACTGTTTTAATGATTGTAATTGTCTTCTCTTTCTAAATTACACACAGGTGAAGCATTAATATCTGAGCTTTTTTGACTAAATGATACCATCACATAGGTCTAAATTCTCTTCTTGATCACACTAACTTGGCATCTTAACTCAGGCATATTAAATGAAGTTTCAAAGTTGCTAATGTTGACTCTACAGACAAACTGAAGTCTTAATATTCAATCTATTACCAAGTATAACATCAATGGTAATAATAATTATAAAATTGTCACTTATTAAATGTATTCATGGACCAGGCACTAATCTAGGTTTCTTATACTATTCCATAGAAATAACTCTTTAGCAGGTACTCATATCCATTTTATAAAGATAATAATATTTAAAAATTAAATAGCCTCCCTATAGTCTGTGAGTTAGCTAATGATTGGCCAAGTTTAAAATTCATGTCTCTTTAAACTTTTGTCCTATTAGGCCAGGGATTTAGCTCAGTGGTGTAAGCACCTGCCTGGCAAGTGCGAGGTCATGAGTTCAATCCCCGGTAAAAAAAACTCTTATCCTATTATTTTCCTGTGGTGCCTATTCCACTATGGATTCACCATGCGGTCAAGAAAGACACTTTAATTCCACTAATAGTTTGTGAAATTATTGCCCCACAATTTTCTGAGAACATTACAAAATTTGGAAATTTATATTATGACAAAATTAATAACATTTGAAACATAGTATTTCTAACTTTTTCTCAGTTGTGATCTATAGCAAAAAAAAGATGCTTCTTATTAATATCAAGAACTATCTAGAAAACAGGGTATTAAACAAAGTGCCAAAAGTATCTAAGATGATACCAGTAAAATAGTTCATTCCATGTAAGTATGTATACACATATACATTTGGGTGTGTATTTATGTTTGTTTTCATTTTATTTCCCTTCTATAATCTAATGGTCAAAAAATTTTATTATGATGTTTTTCAGATTATACATAATGTTGGGCAGATTTGTACCTAATACTCAAAGACAATTCTGTCAACAAGGAGTTCAATGGTTTAAATGTAACAAATATACTAGCTACCAATAGAACACTGCAATAATTACTTTCAATATGCACAAAAACAACCCAAAAGAAGTACAGTAAGCTTTGAGTTTAGTTTTAAAGATAACTACATTCGAATTAATTCTTCTCCCACCAATCCCACTCTAAGAGACTGAAACAAATACTAACAATTGTTAACACTTCTAGCCCATATCTATTGGGTAGCCTAGTCTCTGGAAGTCTCTCTGTGAAAGTTCAAAGCTTCCAGGAGAATTTATTATTTAGTCTAGTAAACAGGTGATACCACTTTTTATAAGGATACTTGCTATAAAAGGCTACAACTATGAGTACTTTCTCTGTTCCTTCAAGATGTATAAACAGACTTCAATTTAATATAGTTCAATTTGGGATTTGTTTGTTGTTGTTGTTGTTGTTTTTACTTTGTAGTTATGCAAAAGTGAAATGCAGTAGGACTGGGGCATAACTCAGTGGCACAACACCTGCCTGGCAAGCACGAAGTCATGAGTTTGATTCCAGGTACAAAAAAAGCAAAGCGGGGATGGTATAGCTCAGTGGCATGGTACCTGTCTGGCAAGAGTGAGATTTTGGTACCAAAAAAAAAAAAAAGAAGAAGTGAAATACATTTAGCATAACTTACTTCTAATTCTGAATTTTGATCTTTTCATGAGGTAGCAATAGGCTTTCATTATGCTGAGGAGTAGCTTGGAGATGCAGCCCTCAGTCAGAAACTGATGATCTTGTGGTTATAAGTGTTCTATCATCCTGTAATTAGTTTTAGCTCAAAGCTTACATATCCTTCAGGCCCAGTGTGTTTTAAGCTGTATGAAATGGTTAGTATGCATACAACCCTTCTGGTTTTTCACTTTTGTCATAGTATACAATAAATTATACAAGATATTAAAAAATTTTACCATAAGATACATTATATATTAAATAAATTTAACCAAGTGTAGGCTAATGTAATTGCTCTGAGGATGTTAGCCTACACTCAGCTATGGTATTCAGTAAGTTAGATGAATTCAATGCTTTTTGGACTTACTGACTTTCAGTTTGTGACAGAGATTCACGAGTTAACTCCATCGGAAGTGAAAGTCACTAGTATACCCATCGCATATATTTCAGGCATGTCTTTCCCAAGGACACAAGAGCCAGCACTTTGAAATATCCCCATCAGAAAGGATGGGGCCACTGACTCCAGCCTGCTGCAGGGTTGGAGCCCCATTTCCATAAGCATCAATTAACAAACCCAGGGGTTTCATGTGAACCATTCTCCTTCCCGTGTTTTGCCACTTTCCAACTCCCTGACTATCCTGAGTCCTGGATGCTATCCCTCTCTACTCTACTTTCTCCTTTTAGAACATGCAGGTACCTCGATACAAATAGGATGAGACTCCCCTTTCCCATTCTGTTAACAGGTGTTGAGAAAAAAATCTTTCACCCCTTTGACTAGCATGGGTTATGCTCACTTCTGTCTCTGCCCAGGTTCCAGCTCCTCTCACACCTTCCTCTGGCTGCATCTTGTGCTCTGAACTTGGCGCCAGCTTTGCCTCTTCTACTGGGGCTTCATCTTTGCATGCATGCCTCCTTTTTTGCCACTCAACATTCATATTTTCACTGAGGCCTGGAAAAACAAGTAGCCCCTCTGTTTAGCACTGCCTTATTTGATTTCCCTATATTGTGCTACTCCTCCAGAGCAGTTTCTTTATTAATATATTTTTGGTGTCTTAGTCCCTTTCCTCACTTTGGGACATAATGCCTGACATCAACAACCTAAAAGAGGAGAGGTTTATTTTGGCTCATCTTTTCAGTCCACAGCCTGCTGGCTCGAACACAGGAAGGGAATGGTGGAAGGGTCTGAAGAGGAAAGATGCTCACATCATGCCAGCTAGATAGCAGGAAGACAGGAACATCGAAGGAGGGATTTATACCCTTCAAAGTCACATCCCCAGTAGCCCATGTCTCCTGACCAGATTCCCACCTCCTCACATCACAGTCAGGTATGGATTCATCAGTGGATTAATCCACTTATGAATATAATGAACTATGAGCCAATCACCTCCTACACACATGAGAATTAGGGGAACATTTTAGATTTACACTATAACACTTGGTTTATTTCTGTCTAATATCAGTAGATAGAAAGCAGGGAGTTTTTCGTATAGCACGCACATGAGATATTAGCAAAAAATCCTTAAATGAAGGAAGGGCAAGTCTATAAATTTCATGAGAACCCCTCAATGGTTCAAAGACCTTACAACTAGTTTCCACATTTTTTGTACTTTTATAGTTTATAGGTTATTTTAACAACTACATCCCTCATTTCAAATCCAAAAAGTCAAAAGCTGGATTTCCTAGGAACCTGAAGTTGGGAACAATGGATCGCGACTGACATATTCCTACTGTAAAGCGAATTATTTCTGGTGTTCCAGCTATATTCCTGGTTTTACCACCACTAATAAAAGGCTAAATATCAGCCCTCTCTGAAACCTGTCTGCATGCTTTCCCAATCTACTTCCAGGTGTTATCTTTTTATTATTATTACTTCCATTTATTTTACAAAGAACTGTGGATTTTTCTCTTCCTGTCTTTCACTGATAAGCATTCTGCTAAATGAAATACAATGAGGCTATTGGTGCAAATTACTGGGTAGATAACGTTGTCTGACATTGGGGTCAGTGGTGTTGTTTGCAGTGGGAAAGTAGTTAAATTTAAACAAAAGATTGTTCAAATTAGAGAAACTGCAAATTATTGACTGGGCACAAAGGGTAAAATTATAAATATGTTAATATATCTTGCTATCATAATATGACTTTGTTGTGAATAAAATATTGAAAAATTGTAATTATATTAAATATCAGAGTCATGGTCCTTTTCAAATGTATATCTGATATTAGACTGCATTTTGAACTTTTATTCCAATTGCAAGTTAAGAGGGAAGAAAACACACACCACAAGTATGACTGATTTTGCCATCATCACCATTAGAGTACAAAATGCCATTTTTTTAATTTGAAAATCTTAAGAATGAAGCTTTTGAATTGAATTCATGATGAAAATCTTTCTGAGGTCAGCATGAGCTTTATTCTGTTCATTTTTTCATTTGATTTTGATTATAGATTTCACATCTAAATTTACAAAGTAGAAAAAATTCCTGCCCTGTTTTGAGGGATTTCTCATAGGTCTCCATGAGGATTTTGTACCAGGCTCAAATGCAAACACCTAATGAAAAGTTCATGCTTCTCATTATATATTCATATCACTTATAAACCAACCTTAGTGATTAAATAAACTAAATTTAACAATTAAGTAAGGAGACTGCTCTTAATGTAAAATGATTCATCTGTTCTGCCTAATGTGTAAACTTCACACACTCTCAGATACATCCCTTTTCACATCAATTTCTCCCATACATAAAATAAGAGACTGAGATTTAAGACCTCCATCCTATTGCTGTTTACTCGGTGCTCAAAAAAAGGAATAAGAAGCTTCTATGCAGTAGTTCATATTGTAGGGATAGCACTGGGATGCCCCTGTATCTTCTGCAGAAATTATTTTCCCTTGGACCATCTGGAAATTGTAATGAAAGGTCAATGTGGCAAAAGGCAGACAATATGGTGAATTAGTCAGGGAGGCTCTTCGGGGAGGATGAACTTCACTTGGAGCTGAAGGACAGATATGATCTAGACAGACAGGAAATTGGGAATGTGGGAAAGAGATAATATGCATACTAATAAACACAACCACCCTTTATGGAGCACCCACCATATGGCAGACACTATGCCTAAACAGTTCAACTCACTTAATTCTTATAGCTATTTCTACTTCCAGCTTAAATTTGCGGACATTCTAAGTAGTCTTCTAAATAGCTGGCCAGCCCAAAGTAAAAAGGTACTTTGCAGAGCAAGGATCTGAGCCAAAGTCTTATTTTAAAACCCTTCCTGAAACAAATGTGCCCCATAGGGAATTATGATGCCCTTAAAACTTACATAGAAAAAAATAAAACAAAAGTACACTGAGAAAGGATTTGGATACAATCAAGTAAGTGTTCAATGTTTTATCAAAATTTCTACTACTAGAATGCTAACAACTCAATGTGATTTCCATTCAGAAACTCTGTGGTGCGATCAACATGCTCTCTCTTGGATTTATGTAAGAAATAATAATCTAATTAAAGAAGAGAATTCCAGTTAATTTGATGATGGTTCAATTCTAATATTGCTGTGAGAATACTTAGCACAGGAAGAGCCCCACGGAAGATGGATGCATGGTATCTTCCTGGATAGATCTCTCTTCCATACACTTACCTGGGCAGGAGAGGCAATTACCCATTTCTCTGAGCAGTGGACCTTCAGTTTACCTTTCTCAGGAAATTACTTTTGACCAACAAGAGCCTTCTCTCCAGGAGTAACCCAAACTAAGGAAACCTGATGCTTTTAAAGAGCCAAACAGGAGGAGTCCATCCAGTAAAGATCTCTCGTGACAGTTGCCCTAACTAAGACCCTGTTTGATACTTCATTGTCAAGGCTGTGAAAGCGAGGGAAATGTCCCTTCTTACTCCATAGATTACTGCACAAAGGCAAAACAAGTAATTGTGTAAAGATCATAGTTTTCCTGCCAGTCTAGTAAACCATCCAAAAATGAACATCTCTACTACTACTTTTCATGCACCAAGTAAACTGCATTCCCAACAGACTCTCATAGAACTAAGTTGCAAGTTTTCTGATCTTTACAAGAAATCTGCTTTGAGAGCTCTCTCTCTTCAGTAAGAAACTCACACTGTATTCCAAGATAGGCTCCTTTAGGATACTTGGGCATTTGTCTTAATCCAAGTTTCTAAGCTATGTGAACCAAATGCACCATCTCACCCAAAACAGGATTTCTAAAGATTTAAAAGTAACTTTTGACAGTGTTCCTTCTTGTCTTCTTCGGGTTAAGCCAAACAGGCAGACCCAGGCATTCTCTACAGATAGGGTCTTCTAATAGGACCAGCAGTGCTAATTACAAATTGATTGATATTCCAAATCATTCCAGTAATTCTTCACTGGATGGATTATGATTTTCAATATGGCTTTCATTAAGCATACCAGATATCATTTCTATTCTATCTCATCTACATTCTTAATATGCAAAAGTTGAGCTACTGAACTGAAGTGAAACTGTCACTGACTAAACATTGCAACTTCATTCCTGGGTATTTAGTCCTGACAAGAGCTGCCCAAATCTATACTGTAGTAGTTTACTTTTTGTTGTCTTTTCAAAAGTTAAGCTTTCACAAATAGGTCCATTCAATTTCCTTTAATTGACCTTACTCTACCATTGTAATGTGTCAAGATTATTGAAGTGGAAAAAAAAAAGACTAACATATGAATTACAAGGAAAGGAATACAAAGAAATAAATGGAATAAATATAAAATGAAGAAGTCCAAAAAGAAATGAGGAAGAGTAGTTAATATCAAAGATAATGCCAAGAGTGTATCAAATAAAAATAATAGGGCAAGGAGGTGGTGGATTTCGTTAGCCTTAGTTTAAGGGTAAGGGAGGTAACATCCACATTTAAATACTTGCTCTTAAAGGGAAAATATCACTCACCATAAACACACAATGCTAAGTATAATATCCATCAGCAAAGCCATTTGTCTCTTTCATGTCTCCAATATGGATTTTTCAGTAACTTCAGATATGCCAGTCAAGCAGAAGGGAACATAAAAATAAACTGAACTTAACTGTGTTCTCTGTCCCTTATTAAACACTAAAACTGAATTATGTGTCCACATATTCCCAGCTTGCCTACAGTCACTTTTATTTATGACATGCATCTAGGAAAGGAGTTCAGAATACATAAAGTATTCTAGAAGAATTAAGTACACTAAAAATTATTAGCTTTACATCATTATTATTACTATAAATTTTTATATTTATATTTTTAAGTTTTATACATCTAAAGGAATTTTTCATATAATTAAGGTCCCTACTTAATAAAATCACAAGCAAAAAAGTCATCATTCTCAGTCTTCCTGCCAAGCACAGTTTAAATAGGTCGTGGAACATCACTTATAATAAAATACATTAACACTGATCAACCCCCTGGCATTTAGAGAAACAATCCTATCATTAGTTATTGTGAGGTGAAAACAGGATTTGGGTTTGTTTTTCTTCACTGTCTGTTTGTTTTTATTAGTTTGCTAATTTCATTTGATTTTTTTGAAGTACAGTCTTAACTTATGATTCTAAATTTTCCTTAAACAAAAGAAAATTAGGAGTAGATAATTTCTAGAATTCTCTAGATAGTGTTAATTTGTGATAGTAGCAGAGCCTTTCCCTGAAATAATTAAATATTGAGGACTATCACACATATTCTGAAAATTCAGCCTATAAAATTATATCATTTATTTATGTCACATGTCAGAGTACTGAATATCACTTTTAAATTCATTGATTTATAGGGTTATCATTTATGGGCAGAAGATGTGTACTTATTGGGTGCTAATCAGTTGTCTGAGAGAATTCTAAATTCTATGGAATTTAGGTAATAATGGTCAATGGAACACTATTGCCTAATTTTTAAGACATTTCAAATTAGTAAATGTGTAGCATAGATTGATACTATTTTGATAGTAGTACACAAATACATTAAATTAATACTATATTAAACATATGGTATTTTCCTCATAAATCATGAAACAGAAGAGTTGTAAAATCCTTTTACCTGGGGCAGAGACTTCTATTTTGGCTTCTCAGAATTGTTCTCACTCAATTTCCTACACAAAAGCATCATCCTCAGAGCATATAAGGATTTTATCTAGAAGAAACATGACATGTAAACTTGTATGCTATTATTCAATACAATATTATCTTTGATTCAAAATACATCTTAACTAACTTCCTGTTAGCCTCCTTGATTCAGCTAATTCCTTTGCTTGTGCTTCTAGCAATAAAAGCTTTGTTAACAGATAGTTGGAACACATTGATTTCATGGTCTCTGTTTTGGGGATTGTTTTAACTGTAGCAGATGTTCTTCATCCTTCTGCTAATATTCAGTGAACCTATCTGGAGAGCAGTGTAGGGCATCCCTTATATGGGCATCTTTCCCAAAGCTGTGGCCTTTGTTCCATGAGATTACCTTCTAAACAAGTAAAAGAGCCATTGCTCAGTCAAAAGTCTATGAAAAAGCAACTTTCACTGCAGGGACATCTGGAAATTTCACAGGAGACAATATAATTTAAAAGACCGGGAAGTCTCAACTTGGAATACATGAATCATGTTCTCATCTCTAACTTTCAAGAGTTATGTTTAGCTTGAATTAAGCATCTCACAATGTCTAAAGTTTCTTATGAAATGAATATTGGAATAAGTTCTCTCAGATGTTTCTTCCAGCTCTAAACCTCTATGGGCTTCACCACTGCAGTGACATTTCCTTTTTAGGTTAGACATGGCAGTGGATTTTCCACAGTATGGAACAGACAGACTTATAGTTCTGTCTCCAGACTTTTGAGAATATCTAGCAACAAAATAGTCATCTTATGAAACAAAAGAATGGTGAATGAGGCTTAAGGAAAAATGAAGGAATAATTAATATGGGTAATAAATATTTTAATGTGGGTTATAATTTGTCATGATTTTATGACAAATATTGATTTTTCTTATGGCCTTGTTGAATGAAGACAGGTGATAGATAATAAAATTTCAAATAATGGAATTTAAGGAAAACTTGCAATATCAGAATAGACACAAGGAAACTGAAGCCATTAAAATCCAGCCTTACTAATTGGAAAGAGCACATAAAATGAACTCTTCTACATTGTGGATGGAATGTGAATTATTATAACCACTATGATAATCAGATGTAAATTCCTCAAAAACCCAAAAATAGAAATTCCTTTTGATCCTGCTATTTCCCTTCCTAAATATCTTTCCAAAAGAATTAAAGATATCACATTACAGTATAAATGCATACACATGGTTATGGCAGCACAATTCATAATACCTAAATCTTGGCAGATGCCAGTGTGTCCATCAACAATGAATTTAAAAACAATAAAAAATTTAAAAACAATAAAAAATTTAAAAAATAATAAATGTATAAATAAAATGTGGCATTTATATAAAATGAAGTACTTCCCTCCCATAAGGAAGGATAAAATTTCATTCATTTGTAGGAAAATGGATGCACCTTGAAACCATAATGAAAGTGAAATAAATCAAACACACAAGCTTAAATATCACATGGTTTCTTTTATGTGAAACACTCAAATTATAAAGAGAAAAATGACTGGAAACAAGGAAGTAGATGTTTTGCAAAAGGGAGAAAGACTGAGGTGGAGACAGGAGCAAGAAAGGAGTGGTAAAGGGTATGAAAAATATATAAGATGTATTACATACATGTACCAACTCTCCACAAGGAATGTAGCATTATGTACTGAAAACGTGAAGTATAAAAATTTAAATTGAAGGAAAAGAAAAAAGAATGTGAGTTATGTTTATGAGGATTAAGTGGTTTGATAAGAATAAACTAAAGTTGCTCATATTAATATAGAAAAACTTTTGAAACAATACAACCCACCTGTAGGAATCATCAATATTTTTCAATATAAATAATGGTCATCCCTGGATAGAGCCCGATAGCTATAAGATAGCACCTTCAAAGATTTTGTATCAGGAAAGGTTTTCCTCCTTTCCATTGCATGGAGGAGGAGCCCTGTGTAACAGAAAAAATGGGCATCTGTGCCAGCTATGAATCATAGGACAACAAAATAACGTTCTCTTTTTTCTAAAAGGTACTTCACAGTATCTTCCCTATTTATTAAATATTATTAAATAAACCCACAGCTTTATACATTAACTGCTCCTAAAATACACAAAAATCAACTGCAATAAATGTTGTGTCCTCTAGGTATTTTTCTGGCTAGTTTCTCAGATGTTCTCCTAACCCACCCTGTTTGACTATGTCATGACTCAATTTTTATTCTGCTCCCATTCTGTGTATTTTCACAGAGTCCTTTGACACCCCACCTCTCCTTTGAGAATCCTTGTCTTGTTCAGTAGTAATCCTTTACTACATCTCTGGATTACCTGGACACCACAAGCTTCATCTGTGACGAACTGGAAGGCTGTGCCCAGCAAAACAAGTGGGAATTGAGAAAAAGTAGCACCCCATGAAAAGGACAGGAGACAAAGAGAGATTGCCCAAAGATTTCTAACACTTACTCCTCCTAAAAATCTTCTCAAAAATATAGCCATTACTTACAGATTCCCAGAGATCTCAATTATTAATGGTTAATCAGTTGTGTTGGTCTCATGAAAGTGCCTCCAACTCTGTTTGATTTCTCTTCTCTTTTGGTTGATATCTAAATCAACCCCCCACCCCGACACCCTGCCCAACTGCAAGAGACTTATGTGATCACACAGAGCTTTTGGAAGGTGATAGAATTATAGAAGTGATTTAACTGACTGCCATCTGGAGGTGTTGCATAGTCTTGTCAGATGAATTGAATCATTAGAGCATCACTAAGAATGTCCCTTAGTGGCTCTCCCTTCACTCTCTGCTTTCGGGAAGCCGTAACATGAGCAGTTTTCCTCCACTATTCCTTTGCCCTGCCTTTCTGCCTTGGATTCAACCAATTATGAACTAAAAATGTGAGCCAAAATAAACCTCACTTTCTCTAATTTGTGGATGGTAGATACTGTAGCTCAGAGACAGGCAACAACTAAGACAGATTTTGCTATGGTAGCTAGGATAACTGCTCTGAATTGTCCTGAGCATGTTATTTAGAAGCTTTAGACTTGGTACACAAGAGGAGCTTTGAGAGGTTTAGAGATGCCAGCCAGAAAAGCAATGTTACAATGCTGTAAACTGAACATGGTATGAGATGCTATTTGTAGCTTAGAAGACCAGAATGTGGATATTAAGGCAGACAAAAACCAAGCTGTGGAGGTTTCAGCTGCAAAGCACTCCACTAGCAATTGGACTCTAAGCCATGTGTGTTATGCTCTGAGAGATCGATAAATATTTTGCACATGTCCTGAGACTACAGAAGACTGAGATGTGGTGGATTAATTAATCTGATGGAAGAACTTCCAAGGCAGCCCAACATTTAGGCTGCACCATAAGTACCACTTTTGACAAGATTTGTACTGAGAAACGGAAACAGAAAGCGAATTTGAAAAGTTTTCAGTTTTACAAGAAAGGAAACACAGGTAAACAATTTGCCTAGGAGAACTCGATTACTAGAAATGATGAACATTAGAAAGAAGTCAAGCAATTTGTATCAGGATGGTAGGAAAGATGGTTTGAGAGCAACACAGGAATTAGTAAGCCTCCTCCCTTCATAGACTCTAAGGTCAGAAATTAAATACTTTGCTTTGAGAAGCCTTGTGCTCGAGAAGGGCCACTAGAGTATTGTGTGATGAGATTTATTTCACAGTTTTCAACCATCTAGACATTCAGAGGCTGGTGTGGCCATGTTTCAAGGCCTGGCTACTCTTTACATTGGCAGAAGACATTGTCATCATCCTTGTGGTCCTAATTGTACAGACATAAGAAAGTAAGAATTGTGGAGTCAAGAAGACTTCCAGAAGGCCTGAGAGACCATGCAGGGAAGCTCTGTTGTACATGAAACTGTGAGAATGAATCTGAAATTGGAAACAGGAAATTGGAAAATGAGGAGTGTGCAATATCATCCAAGAAAAGCCATGAGCAGTGAGTAAAGCCAGCTCAACAGAGAGCTCACAAGGCTCCAACCACAGGTAATACGTAGTTGCAGAGTTTCTAAAGCCATTTTGAGACCTCATTTCATCATTTATTCCAGGTACAGGACATAGAGCTATAAGATTCAATGTTTGCCCTGTTGGGTTTTGGTCTTGGTTTGATTCCACTGGTTTCTAGCTCCCTACTCCCCCTTTTTGATTGGGTGTTTTTGCCCTGTGACACATGCATTTAAAGTGTTTAGCTTTCTTTTTTTTATTTTTATAAGGCTTAAATCTAATAATTTGCTTTGAGTCTCATAGAACTTTTTTGACTTGGGCTTTACAATAATACTAATTTTGTTAAGAATTTGGCAAGTCTTAAGGATGCACTAGATTTATATTTCATAAAGAGATTCACATGAGTTTTGGGGGGGCCAGAAGCAGAATGTCATGGTTTATATTTAGAAGTCCCAGAGAGCTTTGTGTTCTAATAGGTCGGTCTTTTTTCCAGGTGGTTTAATTATGAAGACAATATAACTTACTTGTAGTTAGGAGATAGGCTATGGTATGGCCAGACAAAGTGGGTTACAGGAAGCATGACATGAAAGGTTACATTGCCCATCTCTACTTCTCCCTTCCTTCTCTGCTTCTTGACTGCCATGATATGAGCAGCTTTCCTCTGCCATGATCACTGCCATGCTTGCCTGGTTTGGAGCCAACCAACTATGCACTACAAATACAAGCTAAAATAAATCTCCATTTAAATTGTGGATATTGAGTAGGAGTTGTGTCTCAGTGACCAGAAAGTGACCATGAGATTTTCTAATCATTCCCTCTCATTATCACTCTTGAAGCCCTGAGATTTTGAGGATCCACAAGAGACCCCTATGCTGAAATTCTGGGTTCTTCTATGTTCTAGGGAACCAGGGTGACATAAATGTATAAGAAGAGCAACCCAACAAAACAGATCTTAAAAATATGAACCTTGGCTACACTAAGATCATAAAGAGGTTCTTCTGTTTTCAATGAGTTCATATTTCTAGAAGTTATGATTAAATCCACATTAGTTTTAAGTTATAATTTTACACATTGTAAAACATTTATTATAGTTTTTTCTGTGTGTCCGTATCCAGTTTCTCTAGAAAAATTTGTTGAAAATATTTCTTTCTCTGTGAAATGGTTTTTCACCTACATCAAAAATCAGTTCTTAATATCTATACGGGTTTATTTCTAAACTCACCCTTTCTTGTTGATCTTTTTGTCAGCTTGATTCAAACACCATGCTGGCTTGATTATTGCATCTCTTATGGCCTGTATATAGATACTCCTCCAAAGTCTCATGAGGTGACTGGACCTATGTGTGACACTAGGATTAAAAATGTGATGCTGGCATTAAGGAAGGCCCACCACATTGTGGTTGGCACCAGCCAAAAAGTAGGTGGCCTGGAAGAGAGTTTCCAGATTTATTTGTAATAGAAAAAAAGGGAGAGGCAGGGTGTTGCTGCTGCTGTGGCTGCTGCTGCTGCTTCTACCACTGCTATAGCAGTCTCGCTTGCTTGCTGCTCAATGCCTTCTGCCTCATCTGCTTTGCAATGGACTTTGCCATCCTGCCTTGGAGCCAGCCAGTTGTGGACTAAAACCTCTACAAAAGCTAAAATAAACCTTTCATGCATTAACTTTTGGTGCTGGGTATTTTATCTCAGCAATGAGAAAAATAACTAACACAGATTTTGGTATGGAAGTAGGGCTATTTCTGTGATTGCACCTGACCATGTGATTCAGGAGCCTTTGCAACTCTCTTGCAGGACTTTCATATAATAACTCTGTTGCACAGGGATAGAGATTATACAAACACTACAGAAAATACTTCAGCAGCTTATAAAAAAATATTGAATGTACACCTGTAATGAGGTGGATTCATTTAACTTTGGGTATTTAGTCACAGAAATGAAAGCTATGCCACTTAAAGACTTATATATGAATGTTAAAAACAGATTTATTTGTAATAGAAAAAATATGAATGAGATTAAATCTCCATCAGTAGAGGAATAGCTAAACAAACTATGGTATATTCATACCATGGAAAACTATTCATTACTAAAAGATGTAATGTATTATTGATCCACTAAAATAAAACTATCCTTGGACAAAAGTCTATGGTTGGAACTGGAAATTATAACCACCTCAGGGTGGTAGTGGACAACTTCCACAGAATTTACATAAATAACATATCTTTTTCCATGCATGTTGGGGTAGAAGAATTGCAGACACCTTGCAGAAGTCACAGCAGGAGTAGAGATTTGCAGAGGTTCTCCAAGGATGGGAGCGATTTCACTCACACAAACCTCCTTCAACAAGGAAACTCGTCAGGTCATTAGCTCAAGGGATGAATCCTTGTTCATAGCCTGACCTAAAAGTTTCAACATCAAGAACAGTGACAGTTTTAATCAGTCATAATATATCTACAAATCAATTATAGTCAAAGTGTAAATAATAATTTTTAATTTAAATAATTTTTTATATTCTACAATGCATAGCATTAGCCTTTGTATATGTTTGTTTGCTATGAGTCGAATGTGGTTTTCTCTTTTTAATTAGTTTTATTTTAAATTATATCTAAATCTGTTTTTTAATAAATGAGCTCTCCAATTTAAATAAAACAAAATAAAAAGCAACTCAGAGATGCCAGAGGAAAGCAGCACAAAATATCTAAAAGAGTTGAATATATTTTACATTTTACAGTAGAACTAATCCCTTAAACAAACAGGATGATTAATTTGGTAATCATAAATGTAAATGCCATAAGCCCTAACAATGTCACAATGAGTCAACTAACAAAATTGGTAAAGGGAACAAAGATGGGAAGTAAACAGTGGTAGGTTTTGAAAGCTGCCAGAACAAAGAACCATAGACTGTGTGGCTTAAACAGAGAAATTCATGGTCCACCAGTTCTTGAGGCTGGAAGTCCAGCGTCGAAGTGTCAATAAGATTGGTCCTTTTGAGGCTGGGAAGAAGGATCTGTTCTAGCCCTCTCCTTGGATTGTAAATAGCCATCTCTCCCCTGTGGCTTCAGGTCATTCTCCCTTTGTGCATGCTCATTTTTGAGGCACTTCCTTCCCAATTTTAAAGGACATCATTCTATAGAATGAGGGACAAATCTAATGCCCTCAGTTACCTGAGATCCTCTAGAGTCACATTCTAAGATTTCAACATACAAATATCATATATGGTAATCAAAAGCATTATTTAAACTAGAAACAAAAGATTAGAATTTTATGGTTATATATGGGGCATCTTTAAAATTCAGGTTTGTAATGGTGTAATTAACGGTAAAATTGCTGGGTTTGAGTATGTAAGCCGTGTGACTTGGAAAGTGTGTACATACATCGCAGCATAGTTGAAATGTACCACAGTTTCACTGATCCCATGTGCCTCCCCTTTAACCAGTTCTCTTATATATTACAATGTCTGACAAACACTCATCTTCAAATTTTGCCTTTTGAAAAAGTCACAGAAGTGAAATCATACAATATGTTTCTGTTAGTTTCTGGGTCCTTTAACTTAGAATAATATTTTAACAACTCTCCCTGTAGTTGCATGCAATCAACATGTTATTTGTTTTTATTGGTGAGTTTTTATCACTGTATCATTTTATGGAGACACCCTAATTATTCTATTAAACAGTTGTTAGACACCCTTGCTAGTTACAGCCTTTTACAGGAATGATAAAGATGTTACATGAGCATTTATATTCATGTGTTACATTTTTACTTCTCACTGAATACTAGGGATAAGATAGGTCACACAGTCAAATTAAGTTTGTTATCTATTATGAGAAACACAGGTATATCCAAAGTGGCTATAATATTTTGCACTTTCACTATCTGTGTATGAGAATTCCAGAGCTCACCAATACTTTGTGTGTCCCTGTGTATAGATTAGTATTCTGTTGTTACCTTGGTGATCTACAGCAAGCTCAACAGTTTAAAACAACTGAAATGTATCACTTTAGGTTTCTGTAGGGTGAAAAACCAGCAAAAGATTTATAGCACTAACAAATACTTGAGAGCAGACTGTTTTCCTTTTTGGAGGCCTTACTGTTACATATTTTCTTTTCACTGAAATTTTGGTCCCTCCCTTGCTCCATCTGGCCACTTGTATCAAAACATTCCTCTAAGCACTTTGCCCTTCCTCTTCAGTTTTTAAGGATCATGTGTTTATATAAGGCCCACCTGGATAATTGAGCAAAGTGTCTATATTTTATTCCTATGTCAGCTGTGCTGTGGCTGGGGACAATACAAAACACCCATACTTTGAAAGAGGAGAGGTTCTACTGCTTCATGTTTAACAACGATTCAATCCATGATTGCCTGGCTCAGAGACAAAAATACCATGTTAGAATGTGTGAGGGAGTAAAACTGATTATTTTATGGATTCTGGGAAGAAGACAAGGGGAACAGTAGAAGAGAAGAATGAAACAAGGGACTATATGTAGCGGTTAAGGCCATACTTCCATGACCCATCCAGACACATACAGAAGTGTGGTACACTAAACCTTAGGGTAGATCTCAAAATCAATCAAGTTTATACTCCATCTTAACTGACACAAACCCATAACCCATGAGTGTGCGGAATCCTGGGGCAGAATATTTATCATAATTTTCTCTCTGTAGTACATGTATGTGTCCACTCTGAGATGCGCCTCTAGGTGTCTTATTGGATTTCAAAGTTGAGGTCCTCTAATAATGAATGATATTGAGCTTCTTTCATGTGTGTTTTCTTTGCCACCTTCATCTTTACTTTGCTGAAGTTTGTATTCAACTATATTGCCCATTTTTAGTTAAACTGAGGTTTTCATTATCAGTAAATTGTAAGATTTCTTCATATATTCTAAATAAAAGTTTCTATCTGATATATTTTGCAAACATTTTATCCCTGTCCTTAACTGGTGATTAAATTTTCTTATTATTATCTTATAAAAGCAGAAGTTTTTAATCTGATTTGAATCCTAATAATTGATTATTCATTTCTTGTTTGGCCTTCTTATATAGCTAAGCAATTATTCCTTAAATCAAATTCACAAGACTTTTTTTTCCTGTATTTTATTTTAGAAATTCAATAGTTTCAGGTATTACATTGAGTGTATGACCATTTTATATAGCACAAAAGGTAGCACATTTGCTTTTGTGGTCCTGGATTTCTATTTTTTTTAAGTATCATTTGTTTAAAGGACTGTTCCTTCTCGATGGAACAATTTTGATGTTATTGAAAATCAACTGAACAAGTGTGTGAAGTCACTATTGTGTTTCGTTGATCAATATGTCAGCATTCATCTTAAATTGTACAATCCTAATTAGTTTTATAGCTCTATTAGCAAACGATCAAGTTGAATGAAGTCTCCAAATTTGCTTCCTATCAAACAGTGATTTGGCCATTCTAAGTCATTTACTTTAAAATACATTTTAGAATCTCCTTTTCCAGAATAAAATGCCTGCTAGGATTTTGATTATGATAGTGTCTAATCTATATATCAAGTGCAAAATTGGCATCATAATAATATTGAATTTTTCAATATATGAACATAGAATTTCCATTTGCTGACTTATTCTCTATTTTTTCTCTTTGGTCTAGTATTTTTCAACACTTGTCCATATTAATTTAATGTGATGTAATATTCATTCAGAATTTCTTTTAAGGTTGTTTTTATTTCAGTTACCACCAGGATCCTGCTGAAGTCACTGCTCCTACTGCAGTAAGAATACATTCAGCTTGAGCAGATTACAGATGGTTTTATAGTTCTTCCAGTATCTGACTTTCAAATTATAAATATAAACAGAACCATTATAATATGGAGACCTTGATACCAAAAAACCTAAGTAAATGCTTTAAAAATGAGAGTGTAAATACTTAAATGTTAACGAATCAAGATCAAAAGCAAATGCGTATTAACAAACTAAATCATCTTGTCTTTAAAAAGATAATCATGTTTAAGTACAATGCAAAACCAAATTCTATGCTTACTTAAGAGAAGCCCTCCTAACCTAGTCATTTTTTAATTTATCTTTTATAAAGAGAAAAAATTACAAATAAAAATAAAACAGTTTCAAAACAGGCTAGTAGGAGAGTAAAAATAATTAACATGTTGTGCACTGTCTCTTGATAGCAGTTATTCAAAGCACAAGATATAGGCATGAAATATTGACCAAACAGCACTAGTCATTTTAAGGAGTTAAAAATAAAAAGTTGAGCAAAGGTGTGCTGGAATTTTTTTTAAGACAGAAATCATGCATCTACCTCTTTCAGGAAGATACCAAGAAGAAGAATGGCTGGATCAAATGGAATCCCTTACTTTTAATTTTTTGAGTTTATCTCCATACAATTTCCATATTGATTGTACCAATTTACACTTTCATCAACAGTGAAGGAGGAGTCCTTTTTCCCCACAGCCCTGCCATCATTTGTTACTGGTTGATTTGTTGATGACCCCCATTCTTTCTGGAGTAAGATAGAATTTTAGTGCCATTTTAACTTTCGTTTCTAGAACTAGTGATGTTGAACATTTTTCCATATGTTTATTTGCTGTCTGTACTTCCTCATCTGAGAAGTGTTTATTTACTTTAAAAGCCCATCTTTAGATTGGATCTTTAAATTTGATGAGTTTCTGGTTTCTGTATTTTCTGTTTTTGTTTTTGATTTTTTGTTTGTTTTTGAGTTCTTTATATAACCTAGATATTAATCCTTTGTCTGAGGCATAGCTGCTAAAAATGTTCCCCACTCTGTGGGTTGTCTCTTCACTCTGTTGGTGGTTTCTTTTGCTGTACAAAAGCTTTTTAATATGGTAAGATTGCAATTGTTGATTCTTTGTAATATTTCCTGAATGATTGGGATTTTGTTCATAAAGTCTTTGCCTACACTTACACTTTGAAGAGTCATACCTATTCTTTCTTCCAGCAGGTTTAGTAATTCTGTTTTAATATTTAGATTTTTGATTCATTGTTATTTTAATTTTGTACATGGTGAGAGATATAGGTCTGGTTTTAATCTTCAGCTTATTGAAAGCCAGTTTCCCCAGAACTGGGGAACATATTAAAGAGGATATCTTTCTTCCAGTGAAGGTGTTTGACTCCTTTGTCAAAGCTAAAGTGGCTGAATGCATTTGGAGTTCCACTTGCATCTTCTAATCTGTTCCATGGAACAGAAGCCAGTACTATGCTGTTTTTATCATGGTAGATTTGCAGTATAGTTCCAAGTCAGAGATTGTGATGCTTGCTGCCTTGCCTTTGGTATTCAAAATTGCTTTTGCTATTCTAGATCTTTCTCATTCCTTCTGTAATATATGCACACTCATGATTATAACAGCACAATTAATAATGGCTTTGTCTTGGAAACAGCCCAAATGTCCATCAATGAATGGATGGATAAAGATATGGTTTGTATATGCAATGGAGTACTACTCTGTCATAAAGAAATATAAACTTGACACATTTCTAGATAAACAGGTGTACCTTGAGACCATCCTCTTAGTAAAATAAATCAGACACATTTGTTTAAATATTTCATTGTTTCCCTTGAGTGAAAAGTTAAAAGGGTAAATAAGCTCCAAAATAGATCATAGATATTAAGAAGTAGGAAAAAAGTGTTCAAATGAGAAGAGGAACAAGAGAGGGGAGAGAAGAAGGAAAGGAAGGGAAAAATAAAATGAGAGAATAGAAGGTGAAAAATTGAAACAAATCTTTTTTTAAATAATGAGGGGAAGAAAGGCTGAAATGGGGAAAAGAATGGGGAGCAAAAAAGACTCAAAATATATTTTGTATAGGTATGAATTCCCTATGATGAATGTGACCATTATGTATATAAAAAGTATATCACAAAATTAATTTTTTAAAATTTCATTTAAAGAGAAAAAAAAACAACCAAACAAAACAAAACAGAATAAAGGGTAGCAACCATACAGAATTACAAGGAAAACAGGAAAAGAACCAAAAAAAAAAAAAAAAACACTAAGAAATCATTACTTGACAAATTACATACTGACATCTTGGAGATAGTTGTTCAAATTACAAAATTAAAACATGCAAAGTAGACATTCAAACAGTGAGACTGTTAACACTTCTGCTCCATGATCTGACAAAAAACAGCAATATGGTCATCCATCTTACACACTCAAACATACATGCAATTATATCAAAAGGGTAAAATTAAACACAATAAAACAGAACACAGCAGGTCACAAGAAAGCAATGTAAGAGACATAAACTTCAAAGCTAGACAATCAGAGATATTCACTCTCTATCGTATTGCTTGTTTTCTTCCAAATAGTTGTCCGTGTTGTCACATACAGGGAATTCACATGAAACAACATAGTATGGAACTGGTCTGAACAGGACGAGGAAGGCGTTTCAGGTCCTCAAGGCCAGACAATAGGGAAGCCAAGAATGGCTGTCATAGTGTCTCTGATTCTCTTCAAAACAGCTGTCCATACATTCATGTATGTTGAACTTAAACAAAACAAAGCAAGCTAAAATCACTTTCAACAAAGAATGATAGTATTGCTGGATTTCACATCATGACATTACAAAGTCAGCACTGGGTACTGTAGTGTCTCTTTTTTCTTCAAAGTAATTTCATTTCAACATCTGTTATATAGTTGGTTCTCGTAAACTGTTTATAAGCTCTATACATGCATGAGTCTCTACATGTATATCTACCCTTTCTGTATTAGAGGGAAAAACAAAACAAAGCAAGATGAAACAAAATAATTCCTAGAAAAGCATGAAGCAAAAAAGTCATATAAAACCACAATACAAGGTGATCTACAATGGTTACCATGATGTCACAGCAGTATATAACAACATTAATAAAAACAAAGCTTTGGAGATATTATAAGACTTCAAAAGCAGGCAATAATCAAACCAGAGTGGGTATCTTAGTGAATCTTGTCATCTTCGGTGTAGTTGCCTATACTCTTAGACTTGATGCTATGAATCATCACAGATTTGAATAAAATCAGTCAATACAAGATAGCAATCTAACAAACCAGATTCAAATAAGATCAGTCATAAAAAGACAGTATAAGTTATAAAGGGCTTCAGATTAAGTTGATAGGAAATTAAGAATGATGACCATAATATGTCCTCTTATTTTTGGGATAGCTGACCCTGTCCTCAAGTCTAATGTAAGTAGACAAACTGGAACAGCATGTAATCCATTCAAGCAGAGTGATCAGAATAATGTAGATTTTAAATCTTGTTACCCCATTAACAATATCCTCTGCCTTCCTTTTTTAAACAATTCCTCCCCTTTCACTCCCATAGGGTGCACTGCTTATTTTGGGTCCACTGCCTCCCTATATAGAGCCTCTCAATGGACCCTATCTCCTGATCTACTCTGCCTACGTTTCTCTCTGTTAGTATTCTGAGGCCCTCTATACTAGAGATTATAGCCAATATTCTCTGCCTCATTTCTGCTATTCTATTTTTCTGCCATTGGTTGTCTATTTTTCTGTTCCACTCCACTGTCTGCCCCATTCACTGAGGCCTCTTTGCCACTGTTCTTGAAATGCTCATATTCCTTTTTTCTCTCTCTCTAAAATGTCCTTTAGCATTTTTTGTAAGGTTGGATTGGTGGACACAAATTCTCCAAGTTCCTCTTTGTCATGGAAGCATCTTGCTTCTCCATTAATTTCTAAAGAGAGTTTTTCAAGATATATCAATCTGGGCTGGAGGTTGTTCTCCTTCAGGGCTTGAATTATTTCACTCCAAGCTCTTCTTGACCTGATGCACTGTGTGGAGAGATCTGCCATGATTTTGATGGGTTTTCCTTCATAGGTGATCTGTTTCTTTTCTCTGATGGCTTTTAATATTCTGTTCTTATATTGAATTTCTGGGATCTTGATTATTATGTGTCTGGGTGTAGCTCTGTTTGGGTTGTAGGGGGCTGGAGTTCTGTATGCTTCATACATCTGCATATCATCTCCTTTTTCTATGTTTGGGAAGTTTGCCTTAATATTTTCTGTGAATAGCCTTTGCAGTTCTTCTGTGTTGACTCCTGTTTCTTCATTCACATGCTTTATTCTTAAGTTATAGATCCTCATGTCATCCACTAGCCTTCCAATTGTTATGCCTGCTCCCTTGTTATTTTTAAGAGATATTCCCTTTCATGATCACACATTGAAAGCCTATTGTCAATTTTTGCTAGCCTATCTTTAGTTTCTTTCAAGTAGTTTTTCCAACTTTCTATGGAGTCTTTAGTTTCCTGGTAATCTCTTTGAATCTGCTTCATGAATTCTAAGTTTGCTTTATATTCTTCATTGAATGCTTCTCTCCTTTTATGTTCCTCCATTCTTCTGTCTGTGTCTTCTTGAGGGGTGCCCAGCCTTTCTTTTATTAGTCTACTTACCTCTCGTTTAACTTGAATTAATATTGCAGTTTTGATCTCGTTTATGAGGTCCCAAAGATATCTCTTTATGTCTGCTGATGCTATGATTGATGTTGCATGTTTGCTGCCCTCAATCTTTTTTGTATTTACCTCTCCTGGGTCAATATTCTCAGGGTTAGGGGCTGGGGAATTTTTTTTATTTCTCTCTCTCATCATGTTTTTTTTTTCCCTTCCATACAAGTGTATAGTGTAATTCCCAGCCCCTGTTCTTGTTGTTTAGGGCTCTCCTGGAGCATGCAGGCGAGGGGCTTCTGCCCTCTACAGTCCATTATCAGAGAGTGAAGTGCAAGCAAGGGCATTATACGCTGGCTCCTCCCCTCCAGGCCAGTCAACCTTCGCAGGCCTTCACTGTGTCAGTGTGCGCCATGCTCAGGGAATTAATTGATTTGTGATGACCCACTGGGTCCCAGCCCAGTCCAAGCAGATCCCACCAATCTGCTCAGTGAGGGGAACAAACAACTGAAGCAGCTTCCTTACAGAGTTAGGACTTTCCTGCCCAACTCCAATGTGTCGTTCAGTTGGTTGCCCCTTTCCCGCAGGAGGGTTTTATTCCCATCACTTACCGAGTGTTGATGCCAGTCCCTGACAACTGCTGGGCTCCCCGAACTCTGACCTCAGTGTAGCTGCAGCGCAAATTCACAGTGCCTCTGGGTGGGTCACGCACAGGGCTGTTCAGCTCCACGATCGGGCAGCTCAAGCCAGTTGCTTGGGCATGGGTATGGTCACTCAAGTTGATCTCGGGCATGAATTCAGGCAGCTCGGCGTGAGTGCCATGCTTGCTGATCTTAGCTTCTCTAATGGTAGCCCCAGGACCTCATATTCAGTTCTTTGACTTTAGTTTCTTCTTGGGTTGAAAGAATCCATCTCCCTCTGTTTGGGTCTCTCCAGGGTGTTCTATTCTGGCATTTGAGTTGTCTCTCCCAGAGAGGCTCCATATCCTGCTACCTCTAGGTCCACCATCTTTCTGGACTCTCTCCAACATTAATTTTTTTAAAAAAGACAGAAATCATTTTTTCAATATCAGAAAAAGTACACTATAGTCCAAAGCTATCTTTTCATCAAATAAGGGCAATTAATAAAGCCAAAGAATTCAGTTCATGATGAATATATAATAGTCTTACAGCAATATATCAGAATCATTTAAAAAGCAGAATTTGTAGGAGACATAAGACATATTAAAAAGGTAGTACATATGTATTTGTTTTTCTCAGACCATGTCAAAACAAGTGTACAAACATAAACAAATATTTTAAAATTATAAAATATCTAACTCATTTAATTACTTAGGTAAATTCACTATGTGACCAGCTACATGTTATGTTAAAATCTCTGTGAAACATTCAACAAAAATAAATAAGCAAACTGTGTATTTAGCCAAAACCAAAGGTTTCAGGAGAAAAATGAGAAAAAATAGTAAAGTGGATACTCCATAACAACAATGAAAAACACAAATATATATTTTTATATGAGTGTGTATATTATCTTTAATTTTTATTTAAATTAATGAGTTTGAAAGTGAAATGTCTTTTAACATACAAATAAATTTGTATACAATTTACATAAAACTCTAAATCAAAATTGTAACTACTGTTGAAAAGCAATGACAGTACAATAATTTAGAATCTGTGGTATATAGCTAATATTCTTCTTTAGAGAAAAACCTCATAACACTATTTAAAGACAAAATATTAAAATGACCATTAGTAAGTGTAAGAATGGACTCAAGTTAAATAAGTAGAACCCAAAATTAAAGAATATTGAGACAAAACAAGAGGAAAGAATTCTGCAGCACAATTTCACTAGCAAAGACCTTTGTAGTGAGGGCTGGCTACCTACAAGTCATAAAATATGGAAATGATAAGACTATCTACCTTTTTTGGCAGTATTTGAAATCAAGCCCAGTGCCTTTGCATTGAGCTACATCCTTAGAATTTTATTTTGTATGCTTTATTTTTGAGATAGGGTTTTATGAAGTGGCTACATTTTCCAGACTGGGCTTGATTTGTAATCTTCCTGCCTCAGCCTCCCACAGTGTGCCACCATGTCCAACTATTACTTATTTACTTATTTAGGAGTTTTTCCTGTCAAAAAGAAAAATACCAGAAACAAGGTCCATAAATGAATGACAAATTTAAAAATGCAAATTATATGTTGCATATTAACAGTATATAGCTCACTACATGTTTAAGTCCAAAGCATTGTTAGAAAATGAATGTATGCAGACTTAGTAAAAAAATAAAAAGTGAAGATTTTGAAAATTATATGTTGGACATCTTTGCCCACCTGCACTGCTATAGCACAATATCTGAAAATACCTAATTTATAAACAACAGAGATTTATTTCTCATAGTTCTGTCCTAGATAAGGGCCTTCTTCTTATGTTATCCCATGGCAGAAACTAGAAGTGCAGGAAATCAAGAGAGAACAGGAAAAGAAACTCACAGCCTTTAGCCCTTTGGTATTCAACATTCTCCTGACCCAAACCCCTCTTAGAACTACCTCCAAATGCTGTTGCTTTAGGGATTGTTTCCAACCCAACCTCCACACAGTCAAACCATACCATTAAATATTCACAGCTAAAAGCAACTACGACAGGCTGACAAAATTATTTGATCAGAATATCTTTAGATTTTTTTCTCACAATCATATGCCTCAGCCAGTACAAGCTGTTGTCAAGCAGTTGTCTAGCTCAAGCTAAATACTTTGAATGCCCAGCTAATTGAGAAATCATCTCTTCCAACACATGACAAGGTCCTCTACAGTGTTGACACCTAAAGCCCAATGGAGAAGTCACCCTTGGGAATACCCAACTTACAATCGTGGCTGCTATGGGAATCCATGTCTTTCTGAGCAGCACGGGGTCAGGAAATCTATGCCTTCAAGGCATCCCAACCACTACTGAGGTTGCTCCTTTTGTCAGACTTACTGTGGGGATGAGAAATGACAAGAGAATAATGGGGTAGTGGTGCTCCTCACCCCAGTCTGCCATACAATATTCTGATACAGCTTCCACCATGGCTACAGTCCTAACAGAGGACCATCTGTTCCAGGAGGCTATCCTCTCATCTAGGTCAACTTTAGGGTGTAACTCTTTCCCTGTAGGCAGAGGTCTCAATTTCTGGCCCATCTCCTCAGCTCACTATCTCTGCCTAGCCTGTCTTGTATCTGGAAAGTTCTCCAGGTCTGCCTGCTCACCTTTATTGTGATCATGAAATTCTTGCCTCATTCATATGGAAGAAAATGCCTAACACACATGGTGAACTTGAAGCTGATGAGTCTAATTGTGGGGCGACTTCAAGCCACACAAAAGGCGCATTAACATGTGTGACGCATAGAAAGGCCCCGAGCTGTAATACATATTGCACTCTGAATGTGGTTCATGTGATACTTGTGAACTATTTCCCTCGATGGTTCCTGAGTCATTTCACTCATCCTGAATATAAGTAAGGATTAAGAATTTCACTATTAGAAGCTCTGGTGTGGTAGGAATTCCCATTCACCCTTCCTCAGTCTGAAAAAATGGAAAAGAAGTTGGAAAGGAGTTGCTCAGAGAACCTGACATGGGTCTGTTCACTTCAACAGAGGGTGCTAAAAGACAAGACTGACTGGTGGAGAATGCAGAAGCCAAAGCAAATCCATGACCAGTGAACAATCCCAGGGCTCTCTACAAAATACATTTTCCAGAAACAGAATTGGGCAGTGCAGGGAGAGGGCCTGCCCAGTACTCATTCATTATAACTTCCTCCCAGTATTGATCATGATGAACAGGATAGCAGCACAGACAGTGAGAGTCTGAGACAGGTGCACTGCAAACTGTAATGTAAGGGAGACCTGGTCACCTCTGTTTCACATTTTCCTGAAGCTGGAGGGTCTGGAGCATCACCAAAAGTGATCAACAAACAGTGAATAAATTTGAGGATTTGAGAGTGTCATAAAATAAGAAGTCAAAGTAGAACTTTCCTCAAACCTGGTTATGCTCTCCTTTCCTGACATAATTGGGAAATTAGAAGCAACTAAGCAGAAGATAAAAAACTTTGAACTCCTCCCACTCAGTTTTGAGAACCTCAGCTCCTGAGTAACTGGTCTTTATTCATCACCTGTTTTGTTGGATTGACAACTAGCTGTCAGTTTGTGACACCCAGGTGAACTGAATCAATGCCATGCTAGGTGTGGGTGGCCCACCTGAGGACTGCTGCCAACAAAACAAAAAAGAGAACTAGAGCAGAACAAGTGTGTTGTTGGTTCTCTTGGTGCTGTTGGTTCCCTCGGAGAAGCATGTCACGCTGTCTTTCCTGATAGGAACTTGGCATTCTCATTGTCAGAGAAGCTTGAGACCTCATTGTTGCTAAGGATGGCTGTGGTACTTTTCAGGGGAGCTCTGGACTTTGCTTCCAGAGTTGCTTCCTGGTTCCAGCATAGATCCCTCAGCCTACTGGCACAGATCCTTCACTCTGCTGGTGTAGACTTTCTAGCTTCCACCACTGACCTTTGGTCCTTCCCAGTACAGATTTGTGAAACAAACTTGTATGAGACATTGTTGTGGGCTCTAGGCCTCCAGTTGGACTCATGGGAAGAATTGTCATGGACTCTAGGTCTTCAGCTGGACTCATGCAGGACATTGCTGTGGGATTCAGGCCCTCAAATGGATTTTTTGGGTCTTAGTGTGTGGGAAGATCTCCTGTACTCTTTGCATTTGACTCTTTGGGCAACAATTATAAAATAATCTTATAAATTTTGTGTTCTGTATTGTACTGTTTTCCTTGTAAACCCAGACTACAATACCTGTGAAGGCAAATGAAGTGGTCATCACTAGACCAAAATGGATCTGTTAACATAAATCACTTTTCTTTACATTCCATTGAGAAAGAGGACAGCTGATGACCCTGTCTTCTGACTAAACAAACGTGATCTGAAGAATCATTGAATACAACTAAAAGGCAGAGGGCTGCTCAATTTGTGTATTGATAGAGATAAAATAATGAAGATTATTTATGGTCAGTCTCTTTGGGATAGATATACTGATAGAAACAGTTATTTATTCTCCAGTTAAAAAATGGTATTTGCTCCAAGCATCCATCTCAAAAAAATCACTTAATCATAAACATTAATTAAATGATGATCTATTATAGTTTAGTATGAGCCAAACTAGTGTCCACAAAAATGCTGTGTCTGGGAAGACTTAGTCATATACAGAAATTTATTTTTAAAACATTATTAACAAATCAGAGCTCACATTTTCCCCCAATTTAGAATTCACATTTTTTAGGCTGTGAGCTAGACTTCAATCTTGACAGATTTAAGGGGTAATTTGTTATACTATGAGATGGCATAAAATGTATTTATTGACATTTCAAATTACAGCATTTTCAGTGAGAAAGATATCTAATTTTAAGCTACTAAAACAGCATGATGTAGTCATATATTTCTTGTTGAATCATAATCACTCAGATACAAGATTCTTATTTCTACCTGGTACCTACAATGGGAGTACTATGTGCAAAAAAAAATGAAGTTAAGTAGACAAAAAGTTATCATTGTGATTATTAACATGCTTTACTTCCATTTTAAATGCTAAAGAATTCTCTGGTATTTATGCATTTAATAATAGTGCCAGCTCAATAAAAATATGAAATCATTATTTCCTGACATTAATGAAGTCAACTTTTCTAGCCCCATTTGAATAGGCAATTGAACAACGAGACTCAAAAATGCATAAAACCAGGTCAGCTGCTCTGCATTTCCAACAATATGTCCACAATTCCATGAAGGGTAATCTTAAACCATTTTTTAGAGCAGACTGTACATCTTTATCTTAAAATTCCAAATGTTTCAACAATAGACAATTGTTATGAACTAGACAATTATTTTACAGCACCCATTGATTAATGACTTAGTCTATGACAGAGGGGAAAAGCGCTGAACAAAAGAGTCCATTATAATAATGCACAGGCATTAAACCATCTTCATTAATAGAATCTTCTGAATTCATTTTAGTATGAAGCTAAATATGCCATGAAGAAAATGGAGAGGTAAGAATTTTAAACATATTCTGAAAACTCGCTTTATAAGAAAGAGATTAATTAATATTACTGCCCTCTAATAAAATTGTCTCCTCCTGTTTCTCTTTTCTTTCTTCCTTCGTCTGTTTCTTTCTGTCTCTCTCTTGTTCTCTCTTCATCTCTCTCATACACACCCACTTAAAATTATCACAAACTGCTTTTTTAGCAGTATAAAGAATCCTTAATACTTCCATACTCACATACTCTTCATTGTTATTAGCATTCAGAAAACCTGTATTTTACGTAATTATAGTCTGTTGAGCAAAAAATGCAATCTAGCAAGAGAGAGGTGATTCTAGTTATCTCATTTGAGTAACCTTATCCAGTGAGTAATTTATGTAATCATAACTGGGAAGAGGAGGTTTTAGAAAATAAGATTTTTTTAAACATGTTTTGGAAGTTGAAATTTTTCAATAGAATTCCTACTCATGACAGAACTACTATAAGATATATTATTATTACCATGCCATTCAACTTTCTTTAGAATGTTGTTAGGTCATAGTTCATCAAATGTATTTTATACTGGTCAGTTGCTTTGCATATCTCACAATAAATGCAAGAACCAAATGCACAGTAAATCCAAAAAAAACAACTACAGAACTCTGTATATCGGGGGCTGGGGATTTAGCTCAGTGGCTTAAGTGCCTGCCTGGCAAGCATGAGGTCGTGAGTTTGATCCCCAGTACCAAAAAAAAAAAAAAACCCTCTGT
Source organism: Dolichotis patagonum (assembly GCA_004027295.1). Classification (NCBI taxonomy): domain Eukaryota; kingdom Metazoa; phylum Chordata; class Mammalia; order Rodentia; family Caviidae; genus Dolichotis; species Dolichotis patagonum. The sequence continues at coordinate 187,868 of PVJX010000203.1, forward strand.
ATATCTAATATTTGGAGAACTTGCTACAGTTGGGCCTTATTTAAAGTACTTTTCCCAAATGATTCCATCAGTTTTTCAATCACCCCAGCAAGTAGGAGCTGCAAACACTCCATTTGATAGAAGAAATCAAACTTTAGAGAGATTAAAATAAATCATACAATATCATGACTATTTAATATAGATATGCCAAAATTTGAAATTCTACGTGTGGCTTATGTATGTGACTTGCCTTGTATTTCTATTAATCAACCACAATATGCCATGATAATTTTGAGCCTAATTTTGAGCCTCCTCAAAATTATCATTTTAGTTTGTGTTTGGTACTGCTTAAAGTTAGGATGGAGCTATACATCTTATGTGGACTGTGGTAGTCAACCTTCCAGATGGCCCCAGTGGCCCCTGGGTGCTATACTCATATCTGTAGCAGATGTGACCAGCAGTACATTGGGGAGATTAAAAAAATATCACTTCCATGGTCCAGTTGTGAAATGCTGCCACTTCCATCATGGAGGCCTTCTTTCTTCTCTCTCTTCTTGACTGTTTCTTCTCTCTCTGATCACTTTCTCTGGGGAAACCTCACTGTTTTGCTTCAGGACACTCCAGCAGCTTATGGAGAGATCCAAGTGCTAAGAACAAGTCTCTGCCCACAGGACCTGTGTTTGGCCCATCACCACTGGAGTGAATTTGGAAGCTAATCTTCACCAGTCGAGCCATAAGTGAGACATGGTTCCTGGCCATCACCTCAGAAATAGGCAGAGGTAACAAAAAGAAGCTGTTTTAAGCTACTGAGTCTCAGAGTAATTTGTCACCTAGCAACAGATGATCAAACTGCGAGGAATAGAGGGCAACACTTACTGAAATTATAGAATGTGTAGCACTATTTGATAATTGTTACATCTTTTGGGCCTTTGTAACAAGTCTTTATAGTATTATCATTTTACAGATGAGATGATCCATGTCAACAAGATGTAAATATTGACTACAGATACAAAGCATGGGACAGAAAGAACTGAAGTCACAGGGTCAAGATCTTCTCAATTTTCCACTCCAACATGTGTGTACGTGTGCATGCATATAGACATCATGTGAAAATATGAAAGAATGTCTAATACAATAGAATACAAGTCCCAAAGAGTCTGGTGTTAATATTACTGTGAGGGTAAGTTTTGACCTTTGTGTTCTGAACTACTTCCTCACTCATTTCAGTCACTGGACATCAACTTTTAATTGAGGTGACCTAACCCAACCTTGAGGTTAATGATACATAATGCAATTAATTCACGAGGTTTTCTGGCCATGTAAGCCTGAAAGACATCCAGCTGCTTTTGTTGATCTGCTTAGGATGATAGTCAGGTTGCTGGTTTTCTTGGAAAAGGCGGATTAACACTTCAGGGCAAGCTTGGAAAATGTGAAGCCATTTAGTCTCTCCTGTAAAACAGAAAACAGTATACAACTGAAAAGACATAAAGGCTGCAACTTGGGGTGGAGTAGGATAAGGAGTGGAAAAATGGGAGCAGTAACAGCAAATATACAGCTTTAATCAAAAAAAGTATATATTGTAACCACAAACCAGGCAGCAATGAATGTATGTGAATATGTAATTTTCACCAAGTTGCTTCTCTTTCTCAGTCTCTATTCCCTTCTCTTTAAATATAGACAGTGATCATTTACTCATTACTCTACAGGAAGTGTGTTCTATTAACAGAACCTTTAGAATATGTTTCATTTCTCTTTTGGAGCTTAGTAAATAAAATATTCCCATTTGGGGAGGTACTCTTTGCTTCCCTCTTCTCCTTCTTGATTTAATTGTTTTCACTGTTCAACTCCCAACCAAATTTTCACCTCCTGCAGAAACTGTGAGTCTCCCTGATTGTGATAGCAGAGTTGGCTGTAACCTCTTATAATCTCTTATGTACTGGGATAACTACCTGGTGGCATGCTATGTTTGTTTTCATTGTTAAGGTGGTAAGAATATTGTTGTGTCTGTCTCTGTCCAAATCCACCCATCACTAAGCATAATGATCAACAGATAAAGGCCTACAGTGGGTAGCTAAATTAAGGTGTTGTACAGATTTAAAAAAATTGATTCTTGCTATTTGCAGGAGTCACATTTTGTAATTTCACCAGAAGCACAAAATAAAGCTAAGCCCTTGCTCCTTGGGGAAATGCAGAGTGAGATTCCTAAAAATCTCTGGTCACACTATTTTCACCAACAAATCAAGACATAAACTTGTTTCAATCTTTTGTTTAAAGATATCTTATAGGATATATGTTATGGATATATTGTTATGGATATATATTATAAGATATACATTATTGACACTGGCTCAGAGCCACCAGCTTCATACATGACACCTGAACAAAGTACATCTAATGTTAGTATTTTCTGTGACATAAGTAGAGAACTCATATGCTTTGAACCACTGGGCAACCCCTGGGCATAGTGTTTCGGGCTGGTTTTGACATCTAGATCACCAAAAGGAAGTGCAAAAATGAATACACATGGCAATAAGTAGATGGTGAGAGATGAAAGAAGAGGTCAGAGCATTAGTTCAGCAGCAAATGCGTGCTTCACTTGGAAGTTATTTCAACTTCCCATGGCTTTCAAATTTCTTAGCATATGGCTGAAAGTAACCTCAGAATGGTCTTGAAAGTACCCCTTTTTGGAATAATAACTTTAACAAATTTGCAAATGCTAATCTTGGAATAATACAAATTGGCTTCATGTTTCAAAACTTTATCACATAGATGAACAAATCATTGCCTTAATTCATCTTTAGAATATTATACTAGTGACCAACCAGGACTCTAGTGAGGTGAAGGAAAGGATGAGTCTCACCAGGGACCAGTTCTTCCTTAGTCAGAACAGTGATTCACAGGCCCCAGAGGATCTGCACAGGCAGTTGGAGGAAGTGAGTATTTGGGGGGACAGTTAGCTCTAAGTTTTTTCTGTTTGTTTGTTTGTTTGTTTGTTTGTTTTAGTCAAGTTTTCTCCAATTATAATGTCCTCTGGTTCTTTGCTTTTAAGATTTGGCATGGTAACTCTGGCAGGTTTGAAGACATTAACCAAGTATTGTCTATAACAATAAAATGTTTGCTTTCTAGGTAATAGCTATTCTTTTTCCCTTTTTTCTTTTCTCGCATTTTTTTTTCCTACATGCTTCTGTTTTGGATTCTTTCCAAATCTTACTGCTCCTCCACATGATACATTAGTAACATTAATTCTGTGAACCACTGAAGCAACTTTTCAAACACTAATTTTACCCCATGAAAAATCTATTTTAAGGCTATTTCCATTTCATTAAACATTCTAAGATTTAAGCAATGAAACTGCATTTCTTCCAAGTAACTATCGTACATATGGATCCTGAAACATGTTTTGCATGTGTTTGGATGTCTGCTCCTCCCCAGAGTTATTACTGTTCTTTTCATTAAAAACTCAAAAGGGTGTGTTTGGTGATAAATTCAAAGTGGAACAGGGCATTTAATCCCATGAGTTCCTTTTTAAACCCTGATTATTGACAGACAAAACGCACCCTAGAAAAATCACCTGAGTTCTTGCCACATTTAGAGGAATCTGTAAAATATTGACCTCAAGGTTCATATACAGCCTTTTAAAATGCCTCCCTTAATCATAGACCATGGTTTCTCCTGGGAATGAATGGCTTTCATGAATATTTGCTATGCCTTTTTTTTTCATTTTTCCTCAGATACCAAAGACACGTATATAAGCATTCTATAAAGACTAAAACTCTTTTTAAAAGAAATAGTTATTTTTAGCTATTTCTAAAAGATTGGTTTTTTTCTGGATCTTTATGCTTAGTGATGGGTTGGTCTGGGACCAGAGACAAACACAATATTCTCATCACCTTCACAATGAAAACAAGCAAAAAGGAAGTTACCTAAGTATGTAAGAGATCCACACACAAGGTTGTAACCAACTCTGCTATCACAAGCAAGAATACTCATGCTCTCATCTTTTCTACAATTTATGTGTCTACTAAAAAAATCTTGATAAATTTAATTCTGATTTTTGTAATAGAAAATTGTAGGATCAGGAGCAGAAAACATTATGCTGCTTTCATTGTGTCCCACAGGTTCTGGTATGTAAAATTGTGGGATCAGTATTTTTGAGCTTGAGTTTTTGTAATGTGGAGTTTTGAAATAATCCACTTAGGATTTCCAATCATGATACTACATTCTTTACCTACACTATGGAAAAATACTGTTGTATGAGATAGTTCTCATAATTTTATATATAACATTCTAAAATATGCATAAGGTATAAATCTTGCTGGTTGTTTATTCAAGAAGGACGTGTATGGTCCAATTTGCACCAGTTTGTACATTTTTCATAACACTGGTCAGTGTTTAGTAGAAAAATGATATAAGCATCCTATTATATTGGTTGCAAGTTTATTAATAAGCAATCCTGTTACAGATTCTTAACTGACTTTTTTTGAGACAGGGTCTACTATCTAGCCTAGGTTGGCATTGAACTCATGGTGATCATCCTACCTCAATTCCTGAGTGCTGAGATTACTGATATGTGCCACCACACCTGGTATAAACAAGTGAATTAGGAAAATTTCTTTTTTATATCATTAGGCCATTGCCATTGAATCAATAATTAAAATTAGCAAGAAGTAAAGCATATAATTATAGCTGTATACTTAAACATTAGTAAAAAAGCATTTTGGTGCAACATATTGTATTATGTATATTACTGGTCACAGATACAGTCATGAAATTGCGGCAAAATTAGCAGACAAGATTATTTTGATAAATAATCACTACATTATTAATATATTTGAAAATATACCATAACTTTCTCCTCATATACCATTAAAGTCAGATATAGACAGGGTACTTGCTTTTCTTGGGCAGTACTCTAAGAAATGTGTCCCAGGTCCTAGCAGAAGCTTTGAAAGTTTTTTCAGGTTTCTTTCATGGTTCTTGCTACCTCAAGGACAAGAAAGTCCTACATGGAATTGCCATTACCCCAGATTGAGACTGCTGAAGACCCTGTGGAACAAGGTTACATTGTATATGCACGCAATCAAGAAAGGAACTTTCATTATTGCAAGTCTTTTGAATTCTGATGACAAATACAGCTGGTTTTAGCAGAGGTAACTGTAAACTCCACAATCCACCATTGTTTCTTCAAGTATCACATTGATAGCACATCTTAGAGCCATGAAAACCAAACTTTCCTGTTGATGTTGTTTTGCTGTTTTTGTTGAGTCAGGGTCCTGCAATGTAGTTCAGACTGGCCTTAAACTCACAATATAGAGGCTGCCCTCAACCTCCCAGGTGCTGGAATGACAGACTCATACTACCACATCCAGTTAACTTTATGAATCTTGGTATCTTCTGTTTTCATACTAGACTAAATTTCTTCTCCTCTTGGTGAGAAACCATGGTGTGCATATTGCATATTTCCCATACAATAGCTCCCCTGCAGAATGTGTGTAATCAGAAACAATAGTGAATGTTTACATTACACATACTTGTTACCATTAAAGAAACACTGTTATTAATCCTGCTCAAATTACTCTTGCTCACCTCATATACACTTATCCCACTATTCTTCTCACATTCTGAAGCAGTTCTGGAAGACTTCTTTCACCAGTCTCTATTTTGGGGATCAAACTCATGACCTTGTGCGTGTCACGCAGGTGCTTATGCCACTGAGCTAAATCCCCGGACCTATCACTACCTTTAAACAATGTGGTGCAAAACATGATGAGTGCTGCTGCCAACTTCCATCCAATGAAAAGGCAGGCTCTTAAAACATTATGCAGTTTTCATTGTGTCCCACAGGTTCTGGTATGTTGTATCTGTATTTTCATTTATTATTATTTTTTTCTTTCTTTTTTTAGCACCAGGGATCAAACTCACAACTGTGTGTTTGCAAGGCAGGCACTTACGCTGCTGAGCTAAATCCCCAGCCCTGTATTTTCATTTAATTTTTTTTATTTAGAGAAAAAAGAGAAACAGAAAAAATGGTAGAAATAATACAAAATTTCAAAAAAAACAGTAAGAAATCACTAGATGAGAAATTACATATTGTTATCTTAGAAGTAGCTATTCAGGTTACAAAAACAAAGCATAAAAAGTAGACAATCAAACAATCACAGCACAAACTATTCTGTTTGATAAACTAGTGAGAACTTAGTAGGATGGTTATCTATCTTACACTCTGAAACATATAAATAGTGATATCCTTTAGAAAACTTTCTTTTCCCTTCATTATTATCATATCTATTACAAATTTGTATCTTATTACTCTCTCAGCTTTTTATTATTGTTTTTCATACTAGAGAGATGATACAATATTTACAAATGTGAATCTGATTTATTTCACTTATGAGAATAATCTCAAGTTGCCTCCATTTACCTATAAATACCTCAAGATAATCTTTTTTATACCTGAGTAATATTCCATTGTATAAAAATACCACATCTTTTTCATCCATTCTGTAATTGATGGGCATTTTTGTTGTTTCCAAGATTTAGCTATTACAAATTGTGCTGCTATGAACACGGGTGCAAATATATTGCTGTGACATGACCTTTTCAGCTTTTCTAGAAAAATACCCAGGAGGGGAATATCTGGATTGAATGGAACTTCAATTCCAGTTTATTGAGGAATCTCCATACTGATTTCCACAGTAACTGCACTTCCACACTTCCACAAACAGTGGAGAAATGTTTCTTTTTCCCCACAACCTCGTCAACATTTGTTATCAGTTGAGTTCCTCATGGCAGTCATTCTTGCAGCGTGAGATGAAATCTCAATGCTGTTTTAATTTGCCTTTCTCGAATGATCAGTGATGGTGAACATTTCTTCATGTATTTATTTTCCATTTGTATATCTTCATCTGAGAAGTGTGTGTTCATTTCAGATGCCCATTTTTGGAGATGGTCTTTGAATTTGGGGGGCTTGATGTTTTTCAATTCTTTATATGTTTTGGATATAAGTCTTTTGTCTGAGCGGTTGCTGGCTAAAATTCTTTCTCATTCTGTGGGTTTTCTTTTCACTCTGTTGGTGATTTCTTTTGAAATGCAGAAACTTTTCAATAATATGAGATCCCAGTTGTTGATTCCCTGAAGTGTTTCTCGTGCAGTTTGCATTTTGTTCATGAATTCTCTGCCTACACCTATGTCTCCAAGACTTCTACCTACCTTGTCTTCCAGTAGATTTAGTGTTTATATTTTAATGTTTAGCTCTTTGATTCATTTAGATGTTAGTTTTGTGCATTGTAATAGGCATGGATCTAGTTTCAGTCTTCTGCATGTGAAGAGCCAATTTTTCCAACACCATTTATTAAAGAGGCTACCCTCTTCCGGTGAACATGTTTAGCCCCTTCGTCAAATATCAGGTGGCTGAGTGTCTTTGTAGTTGTGCTTGTATCTTCTAATCTGTTCCATTGATATTCAGGTCTATTTCTTTGCCTGTACAATACTGATTTTATCACTGTGGCTTTGTACTATAGTTTCAAGTCAGGAATTGAGATGCCGCCTGTGTTGCCTTTGTTGCTCAGAATTGCCTTTGCTATTCTAGGTTTCTTCTGTTTCCAAATGAATTTTAGGAGTGTTTTCTCTAGATCTGTGAGATACATATGTTAATGGTATTTTGGTTGGGATTGCATTAAATCTGTATAACAGTTTTGGGAGTATGGCCATTTTCACAATGTTGGTTCTTCCTATCCAAGAGCAAGGAATATCCTTCCATTTTTCTAATTACCTCTTCAATGTCATTTTTTAGAGTAATATAATTTTCAACATATAGTTCTTTTACATTCTTAGTTAGGTTTATTCCAAGTATCTCTTTTTTTAAATGCCATTATGAAAGGCAATATTTCCATAATTTCTCTCTCAGTGAGTTTTTTGTTTGTGTACAGGAATGCTATTGATATTTGAGTGTTGACTTTGCATCCAGCTACACTGCTGAATTTGTTTATTAACTCTAGTAGTCTTTTAATGGAATTTTTGGGGTCTCCATGTAGAGCATCATGTCATCTGCAAATAGTGATAATTTAACTTCTTCCTTTCCTATCTTTATTCCTTTTATTTCTCTCTCTTGTCTGATTGCCCTGGCTAGTACTTCCAGTATGATATTGAATAGGAGTGGTGATAGTGGACATCCCTGTCTTGTTCCTGATTTTAGAGTGAAAGCTTTCAGTTTTTGTCCATTTAGTATAATGTTGGCTGTTGGTTTGTCATAGATGGCCTTCTTAAGATTGAGGTATCTACCATCTATTCTGAGTTTCTGTAGGGTTTTTATCATGAACAAGTGTTGGACTTTATCAAAAGCTTTTTCTGCATCTATTGAAATGATCTTGTGACTTTTGTTTTTGGCTCTGTAGATGCGGTGTATTACATTTGTTGATTTGCATATGTTAAACCATCCCTGTACTCCTGGGATAAATCCCACTTGGTCAATATGTACAATCTTCTTGATAGTTTGCTGCATTCTATTTGTCAGTATTTTTTTGAGAATCTTTGCATCAATGTTCATGAGTCAGACTGGTCTATAGTCCTTCTTTTTTGTTGGGTCTTTCTCTGGTCTTGGTATCAGAGTAATACTGCCTCCAGGGATGATTTAGGGAGAATTGTTTCCCTTTCAATTTCACTGAAGAGTTTGAGGTGTTTTGGAGTTAAATCCTCTTTAAATTTCTTGTAGAATTAAGCTGTGAATTTATCAGGACCTGGGCTTTTCTTTGTTGGTAAGAATCATGTTTTCAATTTCAATAGCTGATATTGGTTATTCAAAATTGTTATTGTTATATCTTCTTGATTGAGCTTTGGTAGTTCACACATTTCTAGAAATCTGTCCATTTCCTCTGTGTTTTTCACCCTATGTGAGTAAAGATTTTCAAAGTAGGTGTTCATGATCTTTTTAATTTCCATAGGATTTTTAGTAATTTCTTTCTTTTCAGTCCTCATTGCATGAGTTTGAGTTTTCTTTCTTTTTCTTAATAAGGTTGGCTAGAGGTTTACCAAGTTTTTTATTCTTTCAAAAAACCAGCAGTTTGCATCTTTTTAAAAAAATTTTTATTTAAAGGGAAAGCAAAACAAACCAAAACAAAACAGAAAAAAGTGTAGCAACAATACAGAATTCCAAGGAAAAAAAGAAAAGAATGAAAAAACATTAAAAAATCATTACTTGATAACTTACATACTGTCATCTAGGAAATAGTTGTTCAAATTACAAAGTGAAAACATACAAAGAACACATTCAAACAATGAGACTGTTGACAGTTCTGCTCCACGATCTAACAAAAACAGAATATGGTCATTCATCTTACACACTTAACCATACATGCAATTATATCCTTTAGAGCACCCTCTTTTCCTCTCTTTTTTACAGTAGCAATTACACATTTTGGGTTTTATTACTTCTACAGTTCTCATTACTTTTTACACTAGAGACACAATGTGATATTTATAAATATGATTCTTACTTATTTCACTAATGAGGATAGTCTCAAGTTGTCTCCATTTACCTATGAAGGCCTCAAGATCATCCTTCTTCATAGCTGAGTAATATTCCATTGTATAAAAATACCACATCTTTTCATCCACTCTGCAGTTGATGGGCATCTTGGTTGTCTCCAAGATTTAGCTATTACAAATTGTGCTTCTATGAACATGGGTGCACATACATCACTGTGATATGACCTTTCAGTTTTTCTGGGAAAATACCCAGGAGGAGAATAGCTGTGTTGAATGGAGCTTCCAGTCCTAGTCTTCTGAAAATTCTCCATACTGATTTCCATAGTGGTTGCACCAGTCTACACTCCTACCAACAGTGGAGCAGTGTTCCTTTTTCCCCTGCAGCCTTGCCAACATTTGTTATCAGTTGATTTCTTGATGACAGCTATTCTTTCCGGAGTGAGATGTAATCTCAATGTGAAAACCAGCAATTTGATTCATTAATTCTTTGTATTAATTTTTAGTCTGAATTGCATTAGTTTATCTTCTGATCTTTATAGTTTCCTCTCCTCTATGAGCTTTGGGTTTGACTTGCCCTTCTCTTTCTAGGAACTTGAGAAGTAGTATTAGGTTGATTATTTGTTCTCGGTCTGTTTTCTTGATATGACAAATTATTGCTATATATTTCCCTCTTAAGAATGCTTTCATTGCACCCCACAGGTTTTGATATGTCATATCTGCATTTTCATTGAATTGTAGGTATTGCTTAATTTCTTCTTTAATTTCACCTGTAATCCACTGATTTTTCAGGAGATTCTTACTTAATTTTCATATATTTATGCAGGTTTTGCAATTTCTTTTGCATTAATTTCCAATTTCAGTGCACTGTGGTCATATAATATGCATGGGATAATTTCAATCCCTTTACAATTTCAATCTTTGATTGAAATTCTACAGTTTCAATACTTTACTTAAGAATGTTTTGGGGGTGTATTTTCATTTAATTATAAATATTGTTTAATTTCTTCTTTAATGTCATCTGTGATCCATTGGTTGTTCAGGGGGGTGCTATTTAATTTCCATGTGTTTATAGAGTTTTTGTGGTTTCTTTTGCCATTAATTTCCTATTGCATTACACTATGATCAGATAACATACATGGAAAAATTTCAGTTCTTTTGTATTTACTTAAGCGTGTTATATGGACTAGTATGTGGTCTATTTTAGAGAACATCCATGTGCAGTTGGGAAGAATGTCTATTCTGATGCTGTTGGGTAGAACACTGCAAAGATCTACTAAGTCCATTTGTCCACAGGTTAGGTTCAGTTCTGAAATTTCTTTGATGATATTTTGTCTGCTCTATCTATTTGTAACAGTGGTATATTAAGGTCCTCCATTACAATTGTGTTATCACTCATCTGATTTTTCATGTCTATTAATATTTGTCTTTTATTGTTAAGTGCTCCCTATTTGATGCATACATATTTATAATTGTTATGACTTTTCTTGAAGTATTCCCCTAAAAAATATGTAATGACCTTCTTTAACTCTTTTGATCATTCTTGGTTTGAAATTTACATTGTCTGTAAACAGAATAGCTACCTCTGTTTTTTTCTGGGTTCCTCTTGCATGGAGTATAATTTTCCATCCCTTGGCCTTTAGTCTATGAAATTATTTTGAGTTAAATGTATTTCTTGTCTATAACATATTGTTGGGTGTTGTTTTTTGATCCATTCTGCCAGTCTGTTTCCTTTGATTGGTTAACTGAGGCCATTTGTATTGACAATTATAACTGACATGTATTAGCTTATCTTTGTCATGTTATTTTCCTACTGTTAGTTCCCTACTTTCCCCCTCTGTTTAATGCTTTCTCTGATCAGTGGTTTCTTTTTGTTGTCTTATAGGTAAATGGATGTATCTTAAGGCCACACTTATAAGTGAAATAGATCAGATTTATGTGTAAACATCATATTGTCTCCCTGGTGTGAGAAAGTGACAGAGTAGAGAAGTCCTAAAATGTATAATAGTTATTGTGAAGTGGGAAGCAATTGTTCAGCAGGGAAAGGGAGAAAATGTGAGTTATTTTTACTATTAGTATCTTTTAGTTGATTAAAAAGGAAGATTTGTACTAATATCAATTGGAGAAAATTTTATGCCCATATCTTGTACCTTAAAAACTACTTTAAACTTAACAACATGCAATGATTTAACTATTGTTATTCTCCTATTATTTTTGTCATGAAATTTTGTTTTACCCTTTTTCCACTAAAAAATGAACAAACAAAAACATTGTGTTGTGTCTTATCTGTCTTAATCACCAGAACTAGTACTAAGTGACTTCTGGTTCTCCCCAAAGTCAAAGTGACTATGAAAGTGATATAAGGAAATCAAACTCCCAACCTACTAGATGTCCAGTATGAGTTTGTATCCCCTAAAATAGAAGAATGAATTTTAGGAACAACAGAGGTTAAGAGCGGAACATATTTATTGAGAGAAAGAAAGTTTCTGTCTGAGAGAAACAGACAGAAGGGGTCCCGAGTGGGTTGCCAAAGACTCTGTCTTTTCCAGGGACATTTATAGAGTAAAATCACAAAGTGAGACAGGTCTAAGGTGGGGAAAACATAGGAACTCTCAAGGTGGGGCATGAGGTGGGACAAAACTATAGTCAACCAATAAGATTAATTGCCCAGGGAAAATTGATTAAATCAGGGACAAATGGGCATGTAAGTCACTTGCAAGCAAACATGAATGCAGAGCAGAGACTCTTCCTGTAGGGGGTTAGGATGGTGACTCCTGGCTTCCTCAGGGTGATAGAGACCTATTTAGAAGATCAGTCCCTAGGATGCTGATGTATTTGTTTGATCGTTTGTCTTAAGGTCTGGCCCAAGCCAGAAGTGTCTGTCTACCTCACAGTTACCAGGTATCTGGCCATCTGCACTAGCTCCTTTGAGGACTCAGTCCTGTCTAATTGCCTATAATATTTCTATCTAACTCAGTTGCCTATAACAAAAGGTAAATATTTTGAATCAATTCAGGATATCCAGCTAGCCAGAACATTACAGCTAAAGACAGTCAGGAAAAAAAGACTTACAAAACTGCTTTAGAAAGTGGCAAAAATGATGAAATAAGTCTTTTCTAAGAGAGTGGGAGTATTTTGAGGGAAACTAATAGCAATGTGTCTTTCTACAATTTTTGAAATTTAAATATTCATTATATTTATCAATTATACCTGGCATAGCGAGCACTCAAGTGCTTCTTGATTATCATTCTTTCACTCCCTAACCCAGATTTACATAATTACTACCCAAGATATACCTATCAAATTACTGAACACTTTTTCATGCATTCTGATACAGTAAATTACATAAAAATATTAAACAAGGAAATCTATACCTCATACTTTATCTTTTAGATACAGGATTTCAATATTCAATTTCCTTTTACTAAATGAAGCACATTAGTTATTATTCAGCTTTTCTAATTTATTCTCTACACACTGTAGCATTCTTTCCACTCATTTGTGTGAACTTCTTTCTCTTTTAGTGATTCCTTTACAGCAACAATAAAAACTCCTACTTCTTTTATTTCTCAATTTTATTGTCACTTTTTCTCATATCTGCCTTCAGGCATCTAGAGAAGTTATCCTCACAGAAGAATTTATGAATTACTGAATCTTGTTCCCCTCTACTAAGTACATGCAAATAAATTCTTTTTGAATATCCTTGTGTCAATTTTCATTTTTAAGCCTATTCATCACGAGATCATCCTAAACCTAAGCAGAAAAACTTCTGGTAACTTCAAGGATGCATCTGTTGACAACAGCAGTGCTCTCGCTCTGCAGTGACCCCCTGTGGCTACACAAGAAAGACTCAATTTCCCAGTGTCATCTATGTCTAAATTACTGGTGAGTATAGGGGGGTGTGTGTGTGTGTGTGTGTGTGTGTGTGTGTTTGTGCTTGCACGCACATACAGTCCTACACTCGTAGGACTGCTTTTTTATTAGGAATCTGAGTAACTTAATGAGTGGAAAAAAGCAGATATTATTGGTTATGTAAACCAGTAAAGTATGACTGTTGAAAAAGAACCCAATAATAGAAAATAAGCATAGTTTGAGATGTAAAATGATCACAAATATTTGGAGTTACGCAGGTCTCTTGACTGCTCTATCTGATAGTGAAAAACAAATGAGCTGTGTTGGGGAAAGTTGTCATTTTTAGAGGAAAAGGAAAGGAAAATATTCATAAAGAATGTGAACTCATTTATTACCAAGCACTGATTTAAAAAACAAAACCCGCTAAAATATTTCTTTGACATGATGAGTATCCAAAGACCTGGAGCTACAGAGATTGTTTCTGGTACATTAAAACAAGGTCTTTGCCAGGAATTTAGTTCAGTGGCATAAGCACCTGCCTGGCAAGCGTGAGGTTGTGAGTTCAATCCCCGGTAGCAAAAAAAATTAAAAAATAAATAAATGAAAAATAAAACAGGATCTTTTATCATATTTAAAAATCTTTTCTTTTGAAGTAGGTTTTCACTAAGTCAATAAGTTATCCAAGCTGGACTTGAACTTGTGATCCTCCTGTTTCAGCCTCCCAGAGTCCTGGGATTGTAGCATTTCTTCCATTCACCTGTGACTCCACAGCCACTTTGCATTTCTCTCCTTAAACTGATGTCTGAGCTCAAAAGTGAAAGCAGCTGTTCCCTGACACCTGATTCTAGCCTTTTGCAGGCAGAGCTGGGCCTTTGTGAAGGAATGCATATGAACATAAGGTTTAGCAGTGGTGTATGTAAGTTGTAGGGTAAGAAATAGAGAAGTCAAAATTTTTGCTTCTCGTTAAGTTACTCAGATTCCTAATAAAAATTGGAGACAAAACATTAATTCATGACCCTGTTTCAAGTACAATGTGGTATTAGAAACTCTGAGAGTTATTATAGCTTCTGTGCGAGGCCTCTCTACTCAGTCCTCACTGGACCCAAAGTCCCCTCTGTGGGCTTCCACAAACCACTGCACATCAGCCCATCCCCTTCCAACATAACTGAATTTGATCTCAGCAGCTTGCTCCAGCTCAGGGCAAGCAAACAGGACTTGAATTATTGCTCTCCTACAATATAACAATCTGATTGTTATGACCTCTCGTGTCTTGCAAAATACAGTAGAGCAGTAACTGTGGATGCCTCATGTGCCATGTGTTACACATGGCAGGGGTCAGCATTAGCCATGCAGCCTTTGCCTGGTGCTCAAAGAGGTGACACCCTTTCTCTTGTTCAGTTGATGAAATGTTAAATAGCATCAACGTTGACCACACTTCTGTGACACAGAAAAAGACAGGATCATTTTACACTGGGACTTTGTTTTTCACAATGAGATAGAGTTGAGGTGGATAGATTTGTGTGCCCTTTGATAACAAATATGTACATTTATATATCAGAAAAATATTTATGTTATGCAGAAGACTATGTGTCCTGCCAAGTTATCTTATGATTTATTTCAAGAAACACAGTAGCTGTAAGAATCTAAAAATTTTAGTCACCATCATTTGTTAGTCACCTAACAAATACTTGAAGGGAAATTATGGAAATTATGAATGTGTACACATTAACACATATATAAACATACTCTCCAGGACCCTTTTGATTTGATCATTCTTTGTTGCAGATATGGTGCATGCAAAATTCTAGAGTAGTGAGAGGCCCTCAAACTGGTATCTAAATTTTTTTTTTATTTTAAAGAGGAAAATACCAAGAAAAATAAAACAGAATAAAATCAATCAAAATAAACCAGAACAAGTGATACAGGACTTCAAAACCTTATGAAATATTATCTTGATGCCTTTTCCCTAAACAACATTTGGATCGGTAATTTGCAATAAAAACACAACAAAAACTATTAGAAAAAAGTTTACATACCCAAATACTTATGAAATATAGAGCCAAGTTTGCAGGAGTCATTTAAGCTTGAAAATCTTAACTTTAAACATAGATTTTAAACTTTTTCCTCCTTTGCTTTTTCTGCTTCCTTGAAAATAACTTTTTAGCTATAGATAAAGTAAAAAACATACCATTAATAAGGAACAAATTTCTTGGGAAATAAAGACATGAATGTTAATAGATTTTAAAAATTTACTCAGCTCCTTTTTGGTTGTAAGAACCATGAAATTTTCCATTTTAAGTAATTAAAGAAGAGTATTTAGAATAATATATGCAATATCCATGTCCAGATATAGTTAGTAGAAAATCTTAAGGAGGATTTTCTTTAAAAAATTGTAAAAGTTATAATAAGTTTGTATGGAAGCACTGCTTTTTTTTCTTTTACAAAGATGTAGATTTATTATTTTTTCCCCCTGCTGACATTTTTAGAAAGCTGCCTGCTTTCCAACTCCTCTGGGACATCATGTTGAGAGGTATTGTGGCTGTCACATCATGAACCTTCTCATAAGCACAAGGTTCAGATGCATTTGAAAGCACTGCCAGGGAAATGGAGATTTCAGTGACCTGCTCAGTAGCCAGAGCATTTCTCCTATGCCATTTAGGTCTCAAGAGTAAGCTTGATGCCACTATTTGCCTCAAGATGTTTTCATAAGATAATTTAAATAAATACGTAGTTCTTTCTCTTGTACACCAATAATTTAAACATCCCCTTGCACACATACACACACAGGTTGTAATCTACAGCCTGGCTGCAAAAATTTAAATTGTATCCTGAAAAACTCCTCTATACTGTGTTCTCCTGCTAACCCCTTTGCAGTATACCTCTTTCACTTAACCAATCTACTAAAATCATTGCTGCATTCACTCTCTACTTTTTTCTTAAAAGTGTATGCCATATTTTAATCAAATTTTATCACTTTCTTAATGCTTAAGATAATATCTACGAGTAAGGTTTGTTAAATACGTATCTTTTGAATTAAGGTATGAATGATTTACACTATCAGAAGATCGTAATATCTGTCCTTTAGAGATATAACCATTGTTTCTGTTCAAAAATGTTCTGTTCATTTCATATTTGAAATATCTAAAGCAGACAGAAATGCCAAACATGCCCACTATCACTAATGTGATATGCAGGAAAATGCAAATCAAAACTACGATGAGAAATCAACTCATCCTACATAGAATGAGTATAATCAAACAGAAGAAATAAAATTCTGGAGATGATAAGGGGGGAGGGTGACTCTTACACATAGTAGGAATGTAAATCAGTACAACCATTATGGAAAACAAGTATGGAATTTGTTCAAAAAATTAAATGAACACCACTGTCTTACTGTCTTCATTGGTGGGACACAACACCCAGAAATGAAAAAAGAAAAGGCTTATTTTGTCTCATGCTTTTTAGGCCCCAGTCGGCTGACTCCAGGGTAGGAGGGCATGATATAAGGTAGAATCATCTAGCAGAGAGAAGCTGCTCACAGTATGGTGGCCAGGAAGCAGGGAAACCAGCAAAATCCAGAGAAGGACACCCTTTCAAGTCACATTGGCCTGCTTCTTCTGACCAGGCCTCAGCTTCTAAGAGTAAGTCAGCTATATCACCCTCATAACCTAATCTTTGTCTAAGCGTGGGATTTGGGGGCCATTTTAGGTCTAAAACATGACATTCTACCCATGCCCCTCAAAACACTCCTGTACATCTTTTTATTCAAACTGTGTTTAGTTCATCTCTAACAATGACCAAATTTTTTAATAATTCCAGTATTACGGAAAAGCCCAAAGCCAAAGACTACTCTGTAACACAAAGCAAATTCTTAGCTGCAAACTTTATGAAAGTCAAAAGAAAGTTAAACACTTCTCATGCACAGTGGCCCAGGATAAACATTCCCATTTGACAAGGGAGGACTATGGGGATAGGAAGGAACGGGACCAGAGCAATACCAGATCCAGCAGGGCAAATGTTATATCCTGTAGCTCTGTGTTCAGTACCAGAGGCAAATATATGAGCTCCAAATGGCTTAGGTGGCCCTGCCTCTACAGCATTGCCAGTGTTCTTCTCATGGCTCACTGCCCACAGCTTTCCTCAGATGTTCCATTTTCCTGGTTTCTGCAAAGTTCTGCCATCTCTACTTCACTCTTGGCGTCAGTCTCTCAGTTTCACACACTATCCACTCAAGAGCACTCCCTGTCTGCCAGACTTTCTTTAGAAATCTGCATTAAAGCCTCTGTGACCCTATAACTCTTTCATTCTGCATACTTGAAAAACCAGCACTACCTGGATCACCAGGGTCTGCTACCAGCTCAAGTGGTAGCCAGCCACCTTTGTATCATAGTTGCAATGGTCTCTGACTGCCTGGATGGCTGAACACAATGAAACAGTTACTAGGAAAACAATTCCCTCCCTGGTACCTTTCAAAGAGAGCAGCCTGGGGCGCTCTTTCCACAGCAAATTCTTTCACCTTTGACCTGTGAGCTGTAAAGAAAGGCTGGCTAATTTCTGTGCTGCCTTGTTGCCTGTAAACCACTTTTCCTATTGTCCTGATCCAAAGTACCTGGCTTCTTTATAAAGCTACTGTTTTACCAACCCAGTTGCCCCCTGCTCCAACTTTAAAAGAATTGCTTTTTTTCTGACAAAACTGAAAACTTTTTAAATGGGGTTTTTATTTCTGTTTCTCAGTATAAACCTTGCTTAAAAAAAAAAAAAAGCAAACAATGCCCGTACCACAGTCTGAACACTGATCTGCTTTGAAATTTCCTCCTCCTGATTAATTGGTCAGCTAGCCTTAATTTTGGTCTCCAACAAAGTCTCAGGGCATCAACAAAATGAATGCAAATTTTCTACCAGAGTATAACACATGTGACCAGGAGTCTAACTACCAATGAAGTCTTCTCTCCCATTTGAAGCCACCTGAGCCTGGTCTTTATCACTTTACTTTTTGCTTTGCTTTGCTTTTGTTTTGTTTTGTTTTGTTTTGTTTTGTTTTGTTTTGTTTTAGCATACTGGTCTCCTGGGCTCCAGTTAGAATCTCCCAACAAGTGTGTCTTACACCATTGTACAGCTGCTTCTCCAGCTGGCACCTCCAGACCTTTCCATTCTCCTCCCAAGAGCTCCTTCCAAAGGCTTGGTCAGGAGACACTTGGTCAGGAGTGACCCAACTTCTCCGTTCTCAAAATCTGTCTTGGTTACTTTTTGTGACACTGGGTCCTAATACCTGTCAACCACAAATTAAAGGAGAGAAGCTTTATTTTGGCTCATAGTTTGCAAATCCAATGAGGGAAGGTTTAGTGGAGGGGTCTGGAAAAGGAAAGCTGTTCATGTCATGGCAGCCAGGAAGGAAAAAGAGAACAGAGGAACCAGTGAAAGAGATATACCCATACAGGTCATGTTTCCTGTGACTTGTCTCTTCCAAGAAGACTCAGTTCCTAACAATAACTCAGACCTAATGTCCCCATAACCCAATAACCTTCCAAATGCACAGGCTTTAGGGGTCACTTTACATACAAACCATGACAACTACCACTGGGTGTTGTACTCTAACAAAGGCATCGCCATTCTGTTCTGTATGCGAAGCTGTTCCTTTGTTCCTAGTTTGTTTTTTTTTTTATATCCAAGAGCTAGATAAACCCCCCTTTTTTC
>PVJX010000203.1:206972-332603 GCA_004027295.1 Dolichotis patagonum
TTGAGCATAGTTTCAATTACAATAATATCAAACATAACACAATAGTATAAAGTCATGCATATAGTGAAAGAATTCCAGGGCTTTCTGAACCGAATAACAGAAAATGATCAATGAGTATTATAATATCTCATTTTTGATAAAAAAGAAAAAATTTGTTTGAACTATCACACATATTCAAATTCCAATGAGACACAATGTGGTAGACAAAACCAACGGCATAGCTTCAAAGTCTTTCAAAGTTTTAAATCATCAGTTGGAATGGTGTTATCCTGTTTTGTTTGACTATATCATACGTGATGATATGTACAGCTGTTTTGAAGAAAACATTATGACAGCTATTGCTGATTTAATATTATCCTTCTTAGAAGTCCTACCATGCTTTTTTTTTTGTTCTATTGCCGTTGGTTCTGTCAACCCCCCTTTTTAAGGCCTCAACCTTTACAAATTCCAATGAAGAGACAAAGAGCTGTTAATCTCCCACCGAGCTAGCTGTCACTTTAAAATTCTCCTTAATACCAAATAAGACAACAAGAGCCCCTTAGCTTCTCGGTGCCCTCCCTCCAACTTGATACTGCACTCTCCCTCCTTATAAACTCCCCCTAAATTCTAACCTTGTTACACAGACTGCAAACTCCATCGCGTGTGTGTCACTGGTGCCAGCTAAAACAAATATAAAGTGCTGTTTTCAACCCCCCTTTTGGACGTCGTCTCATTTTTGGGTTATAACACTGGGTACTAGGCAAAAAGACAGGAAAGGATATAATTATATTAAACTGACATCTGCATTTCTATGATTTTTGCAGCACTATTCACAATAGCCAAGATGAGAAATCAGTCAAGGAGTCTAGCAATAGATGAAGAGATAAGGTTAAAGAAAAAAATATATGTATATATATATCGGTGTGTTATATTTATATATAATATATATGTGCTTGATGAAATATTATTCAATCATAAACAGGATGAAATCTTATCATTTCAGGCAACATGAATAGAACTGGAAGACATTAACCAAAAGAAGCTAGGCTCAAAAGACAACTTCACATTTCACATATATATAGAAGCCCAAAAGTCACAGAAATAGAGAGTAAAATGGTATTAAACAGTCTTAGGAAAAGTATGCAAAAGAAAGAGAGAGAAAGGCTAAATAATGGATAGCACATAACACAATTAGATATGAGGAATTAGTTGTTTTCTGTAGAGTAATTACAGTCTACGATAATTTTTATATATTTATAAATAATTAGAAAAGCTTGAAAATAACTAATATATATATAATAAATATTTGAGAAGATGGATGTGTTAATTATCCTGACTTGATCATTACACATTTTATACGTGTATTGAATTATGTTGTACCCGATAAATAGGTACAAACAATGTATGTCAATTAAAAGATAAAAAATAAGGCCAGGGATATAACTGAGCAGCATGACTGCCTACTTGGCAAGCTCAAGGTCCTGAGTTCAATTCTTTCCAAAGTAATTAAGAAAAGAAAAAATAAAAGACAAAAAATAAAGTAAGGTTGGAAAACAATATTATTTAGGTATCTCATCAGCTTGCAAGTGAAGTGACATTAAATGGAACACAATTGTGATCTTCAAGCTCTTGTGAAGATAGGAAGACATATGATCCACAACCTTCTTATGCAGACAATACAAAACAGTGGTCATCAAATACTTGAATGTTAAAAGTTCTAATGCTTGGATTCTATCCTCAGGAGTTCTGATCTATCAATGGATAATCCTTATATTCCTTTTTTTATTTCAAGACCTCCCTAAAGTTTTTGTAGTAAGAATGAGAATATTATTGATGCAAAGATGAAAAAAACTCTATAGTGACTTAGGAAGTTGCTAAAAGATTTTTGAAGGGGACAGAGATTTAGTTGAGTGGTATAAGTGCTTGTCTGGAAAACACAATGTGGTGAGTTCAATCTCTGATACAAAAAAAAAGGATTTTTGAATTTAAATAAATTTAAAGCTCATTCATTTTGTTGCCATTTTTCTCTGTATGCAAGTATCTAAGTGCTGAAAAGTTTTAGCTAGTAGAAGGATGTTGTGATTTTAGATTATTTAAAATGAAGTTTAGCTGTGATAAATTGATAAACTATATTAAACTATAGCAGTTCAGCCATGTATGAAAAACTGTATTCCTAGAAGGCTGGTGTAATCTATCAGCAGTCAAAACAATTAGTGTCCCATACTAGTTTTAAAAATGTGCATACTTTTGTAACTCTTTCATTTTCAAGAGGGCTTGATGTCCATTGTCAAAAAAGAAAGAGAGAGAGAGAGAGAGAGAGAGGGAGAGAGAGAGAGAGAGAGAACTAGGCCAAGCCTTGAGCAGAATGACTTGTTATAAAGAGGCATTAAAGAACCATGTATCTTGTCGTATAGTGTGACCTCTGATAAGCGTCAACGTTTATGAAGGGTTTATGTTCATCCTGTATGCTGTAAACACATAGTTTGTCTTCTCCCAAAGTGCTCTGAAAGCAGAGATTTTTAATTGATTTTTTTCTTTTGTAACTATAGACTTCATTTCTCAGGACTGTTTTATCTCCAGTGCCAAGGATTGAACCAAAGACCTCATCTAAGTGCTCTGCTATGAAGCTATACTGTCAGCCTGACTTTATATTTTTAGACCAGTTTCCAGTAATTATGAAAATTAAGAGGAATCAGAAATTTCCCATCTGATACTCTGCCCTCTCAGTTTTTCCTGTCTCTAAAATCTTGCATTGATGTTGTTCCTTTGCTGTAATTGATTAATTTACATTAGGTATCATTATCACCCAGAGCATATAGTTTACATCTGTTGTTATATGTTGCATGAGTTTGGGCAAATGTGTTATGACAAGTATCCAACACTACAGTATCACTTCTTATTCTATACTATCTCCACAACTTTGTCTTTTCCAAAATGTCATATAATTGGAGTCATACAATATATACCCCTCTCAAATTGGCTTTTTGCGCAGCTTACCTAATTGACATCTTGGTCAATTCCTCCCAGTCCCAGCCTGGCCAGTTCTCAGGAGGTGCTAATTTTTTCTTCCTGCAAGCTGTGCGGATTCCAGGAAGAAAAAAGTCAGATAGTGCCTCCAGTGAATCTATTGGTGCATGGGCTGAGAATCAACTTTCCCACCCGTGCAGCACGCACTCCATAAATAACCAGCTGGTTCTAAGGACAGGCTCAGTTGATAGCAACTAAGGTACAAAAAGCAAATAAATGCTTGTATTGTTTGGTTGATTTTGCAGGACTAAGGCCAGCAGTCTGAATATCTATTGGGAGGATGACAGTATACAATTTAGTAAATATGGGGGATTTCCTTTTATCTTGCCTTTGAAATCCAATATTGTTCTCACTGTTTTGCTTTGTTCTGATTAACTGTTGTTATTGTTGAATTTTATTATCTTTAAAATAAAAAATCAAATTGGCTTCTTTCACTTTGTAATATGCACTTATGATTTCCTCATTTTTTTTCATGGCTTGTTAGCTCTTTTTTAGCACTGTATATTATTCCAGTTACAGCACTTATCAATTTGTTTATCCATTAACCCACCAAAGGCCATCTTTATTGCATCTAAATTCTGGTAATTATGAATAAATATAAACCTTTGTGTTCAGGTTTTGTGAGACCATGAGTTTTACCCATTTGGGTATAAATCAAGAAACATGATTGCATGATCATATGGTAAGAGTATATTTTGTTTTGTGAAAACTACTAAATAGTCTTCCAAAATGGCTGTACCATTTCACAGTCCCACTGGTAGTGAATAACAGTTTCAATTGCTCAGTATCTTTGCAGTTTTTTTATTATTGTTGTTGAAAACCAGATATAATATATTGACTAAAGATAACAAATGTGAAGAGAACTTACCTTGAAGAATTTATCTCCCTAGGAGTTAGACTGTATTTCCTGTTTGCTCTAGTCATAGGTATCTAAGACTAGCATTCTTACTTTTTGTCTCCTTACCTTAGGTTATTTGGTTTCTCTTAGATTCTTCTTCCTAAATAAGGTCTGAGTTATGAGCCTCTTTCAGTTCTATTTCCATATTCTTATTCAGGAGTGCCATTGAGGTGGTGGGAAGGAGTAGCAAGAGACACAGCCCACAGTCCTAGAATTAACTCTCACTCTTTCCCTTGTACCCTCGGCTGTCATCTTTAAGGGGTTTATTTCTTTTTTCTGAGACAGACATCTCCCTCCCCCTATCTGTGTTAGACTACTAAAACCCAAATAAGCTGTGCTTTAGGATAAGTGTTTTTCTAAAGGCAGGATCTTGAAGGTGAAAGTATGCCCTGGCCTATCTCAAAATTATTATTTTCCCTTTTCTTTGATCTTCACTGAGAATCTGGTTGAGCTCCTATAGGTAAAACTCACAAATCTGTGAAACCTCCCTCCCCTTCTTGTGCCCAGGGCTTCCAGAGTTTGCACCCTGAGGCCAGCCATGCTCCGATTACGCTTCAGGTTTTCCTCTTCTGCCAGATGCTTGTTCTCACTGAGGTTCCTGCTTCAGCATTTCTTCTCTCTGAGGTTGTTATTCTTCATGTCCAGCTATCTCTCACCCCAAATTTGGGGGCAGCAATTTATACTGTGACCTCACTTTTCTAAGAAAAGTTGTTGATTTTCAGATTTTTTTCTTGCTATAAGGACTGGATTAAAACCTCCAGGCTCCTTAAATCAGAAATCTTATAAAAACAAATAGAAAAATCAATATTTTTGCACAGTTTATCACTTCTAGATATAAAAATGTTGAAAAATAACTGTCACTTATCACTTTTCTGTTTCACATGGGCAGGAACAGCTGAGATTAATACACCAGTCTTATGTTCCTGCTGAAGTTTGAAAGGGCAGTAGCCACCCAATTGGGAAGTGAATGAAATGAAGCTTCATTTAAAACTTCCAATTTTTTTTGGTACTGAGATTCAAACTCAAGGCCTTGCTCTTGCCAGGCAGGCACAGTGCCACTGAATTATATCCCTAGCCTGAGAACTTTCCATTTAATTTTGATAGAAAAGTAAACAAAACATTGGGAAAGAAAGTTTATTAGGTATAAGGCCTTGGATGTTCTACGTAGAATTAGTTGGGGAAATCTCTGTTCATTTACTTAAATTTAGGCCGCAGTTTCTCCATCTGTAATCAAAAAGGAGGGGATATTGAGGCAGATCAATGACTTGCATATGTGTAGCTTAGAGATATTGACTGTGGAAGTGCCGTAGAGGCCTCCTTGGGTAGCAAGGAACAGGGGTCTCCCTCCATAGAGCCAGTTTTTACAGTAAATAAATCAGTAGCTCAGCATACAGCTTCATTTGAACGCAAGTCTGTGCAGTAACAAAAGCTTTAAAACACTCCTTACTTTTGTTGATCATTCAAAGTTGCTCTTGTTTTTAATTTTTGAAAACTCATGGAAAGCTACAAAAAAAATCAGATTGTTTGAAGAAGAGGGAAGGAAGCAAAATGTACTTTACTTTTCAATCTGACTTCCCTTTACACTATGTCCAAGGTCAGTCTAACCTGTGAATTTGTACCTCCTTTTCTTCAACACTGTTTTCCATTTGCTTTGTTATGATTTTTCTTTACCTGGATTGTTCAGCTGGTTAAACCAGAAAGTTCTTTCTGAGTCCCATCTCAGAAAACCATGATTGGCTACTCCTGAGGACACCCACAAAATGGCAGCATCTCCATAAGTCACAACCTCAGGACTTTAGAACATTTAGACACCATGGAACGGCTGAATGAAAGCACTCAGTAAAACTCTAATACAGTCAAGGGAGTGTTAACATTCATACATCACTGGCTATCTGTCATGGTTTATGTCGGTGGCCCCCAGGCCTCACGTATTTGCATTGTACATTTGTGACTGGTTCATTGTCTAGTGCTTGGATTGATGGTGTCAGTGCTACATTCTCCTAGGAGGTGGAGCCAGGATGTGATATAATGGCAGGAAAAAGGTGTGTCTCTCTCTTGCCAGTTTCCGCCTTGCTGTTTGCAGCCGCCATGAAATGCGGCCCCACCATGCCACCCTACCTTGGAGCCAACTGAGTATGGACTGAAACCTCCAAAAACTGTAAGAAATAAACGTTTCCTTTCCCAACTTTGGGCATCAGGTATTTTGTATCAGCGATGAGTAAAAAGTAACTAAGACACTATCCTTATAATAAATATAGAGCTTGGTTTAGAAAAATTTACTATGTATATTTTGTTATAAATAGAGTCAAATGTGTTTACCAAAGAAAAAAATTTTTTATCAGAGTACTTTGTTCAGATGCGTAATATTTTGTGAATCTTGAAAAAAGAACAGGCGCGTGCTCATTAAGGAACATTACAGTGTTGGCTTCACTAAGGTATATTTCTTAATTATGTGGGTAAACTGTTTGGAGAAATACGATGATTATCAGACATATGTCACCGTAACAGCAAAGATAACTGGCAGTATGTGCATGAAAAGTGATGTAGTAGCTGAAAGGTAAAAGCAAGAGTCCGAGGTTTCCCTGGACACCCCTCACTACCATGCAAAAGCCCCTTGGCACAAGTCCGCTTTTCTTTTAAGTTTTCCTTATCTAAAAAATGCAAGAAATTGTGTTTGATTTCTAGTTTCCATCTGCTTTATGATTGTATCTGAGAATATGACCAATGTGAGACCTTACTATTTTTTTGACCCTTCCAATTCTTTGAACACACATAGTATTACAAGGACACAATTAGGGGATAGTTTCATTTTTTCATTACACTTAAGTTATAAATTTAAACAACCTAAAAAGCAATATATTTATACAGCAATTTTCACATAAAAAACAATCATTTCAGCTATAAGGTCTTGAGTTCTTTCTAAAAGGGTAATCATGGCAGTGCCTACAAATATTCTACAAAAAATTAAAAATTTAAAATCATTGTTTTAGGGAAATACAATATTAAAATTGCTGAAATACCACTGTACAAGTAGGTTGTAGGTATAAGATTTTTTATTTCATTTTTCAAATTTTCTCTTTTATAAAAGAAATACCTTATTAGCATATTTCCAGTCACTTATCAGAGACTGTCTCCTAGATACTGAAGACACTGAAACATTTTAATAACAGCCAAAGTGATTTTCCATTTTAATCCTATACCAGGAGACCCAAGAATCGTTATTGGTTTAATGACAGGCCTCTTGACTCTGGCTGTGAGGAGGATTAGTGTTTTCCGTGGTATCTTGTCCACTGGGAGGTGGTCACTGACACTATGGATCAGCTGGTGGCATCCAGAGTGGATTGTATTGCAGAACAAATGCAGGCTGAATGCATTCGCTCCGTGGGTCCAGCCAGCTCTGCTGCCACTAACAATTACAAAGGACAAGAGCACAGACATTTGAGCAGTGGGGACGCTGACCTGAGCATGGCAGCTCATTTGGCACCGCACCTATTCAATACAGAACTGCACTGTAATTTCCCCGCTATTGTTATCTGTGAGCGTTTACACAGTCTCACCTTCATTATGTCCCCCGTTGCCAGCATTGGCTGTTTGTCACATCTATTGATTGCACTCAAACTGCAATTTACATGAATTGCTGGCGACTCCTCTCAGAAAGTCCTGTGTCCCTCTGATGAGTTGGCGGCTGGCTTCCAAGGACCAGCAGACATCACTGAGTGTCCCATGGAAGACAACATGACCTTAAACAGCTCTGTGTCACCACAGTCCACAGTCAGGCTGCTCCTAGAGTCCCAGATGCTAATGTGCCAGGCCCGGGGATGCAGTTTAGGACTCTGAATTTCGTCAAAGTTATGAACTATCTAGTTGAATACTGCCTATTTGCTAAGATATAAGCCAAAAGCACTCACAGGAAAGTGGATGTCAAAAATAATAGGTCATCAGCAACATTCCTAGATTTTTGTGTAGCAGCAGAATTAAGTGCAAAGCAGTGACACTAGTTTTTCTAGAGAGTTTATGAGTAGATTGCACACAAATAAAGGTACATAGACAACACTAAAAGATGATTATATGAGTGGCCCTGAAGCAAGGCCAGCAGATCACTGTAGCTGCTGGTTTCAAACAGGAGCCTAAAGAGAATTCTTTCTGTGGTCTGTTGGCCATTTCAGAACTTTGGAAATGGTCAATTCATCAGAAAGAAATAACAGGTGAGTATGGCGGACTTTGGGGGGTCTGCAGGGGAGAGACGCTGGTGCCTCGGGACCTGCACCGTGGGGTTGACTCAGGGTGCCGGGAGAACAAGGAACTCCTCCTCTCTCTGGGGGGCAGCTGAGAGTGTGGCAGACTTTCGGCAGCCTGAAGGAGAGAGACCCTGGCTCATTGGGATCTGCACAGTGCGGTTGACTTGGGGTGCCAGGAGAACAAGGAACTCCCCCCCTCTCTAGGGCAGCTGAGAGTGTGGCAGACTTTCCACAGCTTGAAGGAGAGAGACCCTGGCACGCTGGGATCTGCACAGTGCGGTTGACTTGGGGTGCCGGGAAAACAAGGAACTCTCCCTGTCTCTGGGGGTCGACTGTGATCCTGCCTGCGTGTGGGCTGAGAATAAGACATCTCATGTCCTGTCCCCAGTCCCGTGTCCCCCCTCCCCCTCCCCCCTGCCTAGCAAGTGGGAGCCAGTGTACTACACATCTTGTGAAAAGATTGACTATGTTATTTAGTATGAGCTCTCCATAGGCAAAGATGAGGACAACGATTTGGAAGAAAACAAGAGACAATATGACAGATAGTAAAGATCTCTGGTTATCTAGCTTTGAAGTTTATGCTTTCTTATGTCCCATTCTGTTCTGTTTTCTTGTGTTTGATTTTACTCCCTTTTAAAATAAAAAAAAAATTTAAAAAAAGATGATTATATGCATCTCCAGATTAAAAAAAAAAAAAAAAACAGCTAACAGCACATAGCCGGTAAGTCACTCAGCTGAGATTTGAATTCAGGGTTGCTTTGCTCAAAAGTCCATGCTCTGTCTAGATTCCTATGTACACCTAAGTGTATGCATCTCAATGGGACGGGACTTTTGTACCAGCTTTATGTCTCCATTGCACTCACGCATTTCTTGTGTAATGTTCTTAAATTATCTCTCTTTTTGCCTTGCATTCTCTCTTCATTTTAGACTGCAGTTCTCACTTCACGGTATTTCTCATACCTCTTTTAACAAGAGTGCCAGTCAAGGAAGGATCTATGAAGACAAAAATGAGTTAATCAAGCATTGATATTATCTTATGACTCACCTTATTGTACTCCAAAACTTTACTCTGAGAAGGAGGGAATACATTTAGTCATTTAATATCTGTAAGATACGGTAAAACAAAAGAACCCAACCATTGCAAGATGTGGTTAGAAAAAGTCCAAGGTACACAGTGGATATGAAAATTGGATTAGCAGCACTGTAATCACAATGGCAGGAGACCACTAGCCATTTTTATCATTATTTAATACTTATGTACCCATCATTTAGTATGTCCCAGTCCTCCTTCTGACCCTAGGTGATGGTTACTAATGTTCTTACTCTGTCAATGAGGAAAGTGAAGTCACAGGTCAAATAGCTTCAAGATCCATTGGCTCTGTCCTCTGTCTACTGCATGCTCTTTTCAAAATGCTAGGCCATCTTTTCTGGTTGTAAATGTACAAGCCCATCCATTGCCAGTGACCTGTAAGGTGTTTTGGGAGACAACAACTGGCTTATTTTCTTATATGTACCTGCAGATTTCCACTGTTCCAGCAACTTTCAAAATGTTAAGTCCTTTAATCCTCACCATAGTACTTCGAGGAAAAACTGCTTTCTGGGACACAGTAGGCCAGGTCAGGGTCAGGGGTGGGATCTTCCCCAGGTAGTGAAGTTTTGAAGTTCTGGATTGATGTATAAATAATTTGCTTGAGCACTAAAAATATGAAGATGAAAGCATGGCCATAAATTTGAAAGAACCCACTGAGCCCTAGTAGGATCACTTCATTCTCAAAATAGGCTACAGAAGCACCCACATCTGTAAGAAAATTACAAAGCAAAATGTCCAGAATTATGACCAGGCTTGCTAGAACTAAACTGAGAAGGACTGCTTCACTGGAAGATTTCAATAAGTTTTCTTTCTTTCTTTTAACATCAAACATGAGAGAGAAGCCAGTGAAAGGATCCATCACTGCTGCAGCAGTTGCCCTTTGCTTTGTTGTCTCCTCTGCGAACTTGGCCTAGTGCTATCTTACTCCATGTTCATTGTGCTTTTTCTGTTTCTTTTATAATATGGTTGTGTGTGCTGTTATTATTCACAGAAATTAGTGGTGCTTGGGTTATTTTCCTAATATATAATAGTGTTAAGAGGAGGTCTCTTCTGTATGGATCCAGGATTTTGATTAAAGAGAGTAATACTGCATTTCATGGAATCCAGATATGTGTCCTATGATCTTGAATTTACATATGATAGTAAAGCCACCCTCTGAGAAAGACTACCCTGTCACATACAGTTTGCACTGATCTGTTGCAGTTCAGCGACATTTCTTGCTAAGAATACAAGTACATCCATTGCCAATGACGTGGTAACACGTTTTGGGAGCTGACGCCTGGTCTGAGTTACTTTCTCATACCTTGCATGAGAACCACATTTGCTTAAAAAAAGGATGATAGTAAGAGATTTCTTTGCATCTGTATAACCCAATTAAATGCAGGTCCCAAGGGAGGACATTAGGATCTCTGGGCAAATAACACTGGTCTCTACCCTGTTAAGAACCACTGTCTATATTCCTCCTAGGAGTTTCCCAGCTATTCCTGTCCCTACTGCAACCCAATGCATGAATTATAATACACTTTTTAATTGATAACATAAATAGTGAAAATATCCTGGTTCAAGCCATTTAAACAATGTGACAAACAGCTATTTATTCATTCCTCCATACATGATCATGCTGGCCAATGTAAAGGGGAAAATGGGTAAATTACATATTACAATTTCACAAGCACATGTAATGGGAAAATCAAGGAAACCAGAAGAGGAAATGAAGTGTTTAGACTTTAAACATCAGAGAAGAAAATTGGAATAAATTCATTACATCAGCCTATCCTATCTTAAATAACACAAATGTATTCCTGACAAGCTCCCGTCCTTTTCTTTCAATTTATTACATTGATTAACATCCCAAACCATTAATTCCATCTGTATTTTGTTTCCTTCCTTTCTTCATGCTGTCACACAGCACTCTGGGGATATGACATGTTCATTTTGAAAATCACTGGTTTCCACGAGATGATTTGGAAAGTATGAAAGAAATTAACTCTTTCAACTGTATTTGTTTAAGACATAAAGGAGTATGTAGCATAAGCTGTGCATTAATAGGGCTTTAAGTAGTGGTAATTCTGTATGATTCAGTAAAATATTAAATTTCCCCATGAAACTAGCCAAGAATATTTTAAATGTAAACAACTACTTCTAAGATAACAATTTGCAATACATTAACTAGTGTTAATTTCCTATTTTTGTGAAATTCTGTATTTTTTTTCTGTTTTGCTTTTTAAAATAAAAAATATAAAAATAAAATAAAATAAATAAATGTAATTGAATCCATCCAGAATATTGAGAAGAATTGTTTCTTGTCACTATGTCTCACATCCTGCACAAATATTTAGTAGTAAAATGCCATGCTTTACTCTATCAAAAGGTCA
Organism: Dolichotis patagonum; assembly: GCA_004027295.1. Lineage (NCBI taxonomy): Eukaryota > Metazoa > Chordata > Mammalia > Rodentia > Caviidae > Dolichotis > Dolichotis patagonum. The sequence goes on from PVJX010000203.1 coordinate 218,580, forward strand.
CAGTTATCATAAAACACTGATTGTGCACATTGCCTCTGCACCTGGGAGGACTACCTCGAGAATGATCTGAAGCTGCAGGATGAAATGGAATCAGCTGCTGCAATTAGCCCTGAGAAAAGATTGATGGTTCCAGTTCAGCCGCAGGGCACAAGAGATGGGCCTATGATCCTGAAGACCTGTGAGATGTCTACCTGGATTGTTTAGATCCCAAAGACAATCTTGATTTTAATGCTTTTTCTTGGTTGCAAGCAAGTCAATGATTAAAATCAATATGCCATATATGTTGAAATAAAGACAAGTGTTTTATGTGACTCCAGCACTTCAGGGTCCATTCACAGAAAGTTTTGCATTATTTGTTCTTATTTGTAGCAGTTCTATGCTATCATTTTCCCCTCATTCTAGACATAATGAGGGGAAGATAGGGAAGATGAGGATAGATGTCAAAAGAACTTCAACTTTGAGCTTACGATTAAAATATAAGACATTATTGTCTTTTATCTATATTGTACAAGTAATGTCTCTTTAGACATTGATACAGAAACTGAGTAAGTTTTCTCTTGAAGATAAGAAACATATTTGGGGAAACTAAAATGCATGTGGTATTTGTCAATAAAGACCCCATATGCCCAAAGTATTTTACCTGGGGTCTCTTTTTGGATTGTTTTATGGCAACAATCAGCATCCTGTGGAACTCTGAAAAACACACATTGCAAATCTAGTCTATCTCATGTTCACTCCAGAAATTGCTAAGTATGCATTTGGTGTTCTCAACCCATAGGCATGCCTCAGAGAAAAGTAAGAGAACAAAGGGAAAAAAACAATTTTAGTGAGACCATTGTATAAAAAGCAGTTTCACATTCAAGATTTTTCTCTGCTCCTGGGACCTCTCCACTGGCCCTCTCTTCCTTACCAGCCTATTTCTATACCTTGCCATGAGACGGTGAACAGGAATGCATTTGGTATAGTAGATGTTATCTTAAAATACCATTTTGCAACACTTTCAGTTCTCATGTCCAAGTACTTTGATGTGGGTTATTTAAATTTAAGAACAATGGTAGAAGATGAAAGACTTAAAAAAGCCTTCTTGTACTATTTCTCTTTTTGTAAAAAATAATAACTTAATGTCATATGTGATGATATAGTGAGTCAGGAAACATAAATATATCCAGGAAAACCTTTGTTCTATTATTTTCCACCTAGATAATTATCTGAAGGGGAAAGGGATGTTAAATAAAATTCTGGCTTGAAATAAATCATTTTTGTTTGTGCCAGTGTTGTATTTCTTCTTTTAAGTTTTCAGAAGACATTATAATGAATTAAGAACTGGTGTTATTGCAAGTTAGTACTAACCATCAGCGCTGTGAGGGTAAGTGTCCCTGGTTTTAGACAAATGAAGGAATACAAAAGGATGCATTTCAGAATAGGAAGAACAACAGGACTTGAACTTGGGTTAAAAGATACAATCTGAGTAATTGTGCCTTGGTACTTGGATTCACCAACTTGATTCTTCCCACAATGCAGTTTGCAAACTAAGTTAGATGAGAGCTGATTAAAATTCAATGGTTTGTTTCAATGCTGGCCTTATTGGGAAATTTGCTTCAGTTCTTGTTCAGTTCAGTTTGCAATGTTAATCTAGAAAGAATTAAGTTTGCAAACCACGACACCACTGTATTTTGTAAAGTGTATGCTCTGGCTTTCTCTTTTGCAGAAATACAAGGTCAGGTGAGTTACATAAACCTATGGGATTTCTCACACATGTTCTGTTTTGAACATTAGAACCTTCTATACTGGACTTGTTTCTACCAACTGTTAGTAAATACGATATGAATCCAGACTCATACACTCAGGGCCCACATGACCTTAATGGAAAAACAGGGAGGATACAGGAAAGAAACATAGACTCTGTGTCCTTGAGACTTAGAAATACAGGTAAGAAATGCTGTTGTTGTTGTGTTTAGTAACAATGGAAGTCACAGTCAATGTGCATGGCCAGCATATATATATTTCTATATTTTATCTGTATTCAAATATACAAACTTACTGCAGCTGAGTCACTATTTAATATACTTTCCTCTCTTTTATGAGGGTTTGTAGAAGTTCACAAAATTAAATGGTTTCAAACTCCAGAATAAAAATCAGTAAAGCATGCTGACAAAAAGTCCAGATTGTAAAGTTAAGTGGTCTGCCTATGAGTCCTGACTAAAAAATCCATGTGAGTTTTAGAAAGTTTCTTAAGTTCTCTAGCCTCAGCCCCCTTATCTCTAAAATGTCTATCATTTCATTTCTGCTTTCCTACAGTTGTTGTGTAAATGAAACAACAACTACTATGATATCTAAACTTTGTGCTGTGCCTTAAGCAGAGCAAGCACTGTGATAAACTCTGTGACGCAGTGGGCAAAAATATCTGCACCTCAGCTTGAGAGTCTGCAGTGGTGAGTTAAAGAGACCTAAGAAACAAGCAGAAACTTCATACCAAATTATGTGGAGCATTACAGTACTGATAAGCACAATGACAAAAATCAAGGGGTGTTTCAAGGGAGTTCAGATTTATCTGATCTTTATTATAGAAACCTCTTCCTTCATGCAAATATATCTGCCCCTCCAGGCAAGTCAAGCATGTACTTCTATCCCTTGTCCATCTCTGTAGCTGACAGGTTCTCACTGGGTTGATTTCTGACCAGCCCAGTCTTGCCTTGCAACTTTTCTGCTGTTTTTTTTTGTTCTGTAGGAAAAATGGGAACTGAGTACACACTAGATTTGGCCACATCAGCAATGTCCCCTGATGAGCAATAAGGTGAGACTGGCTCCCAATCCTAATACCATTTCCAAATACTGTTCATCATTTCAGGCTGCCAAGCCATGCTGAAGTGGTCTAGGGAACAGACACAAAGCAAAAGGGCTCATCAGAAGAATGGCAGATTATCAACAATGCTCACTTTAAGTCCTGCTTGTGATAACAAAATGAAACATGTTCGAGTGTGTTTGCTTTTATGAACCACTTCTTTAAAAGACTGTGCTCCTAGGATGATACACATACATCCTGCTCTGTCCTTACTCTTACATCATGTAGGATGCATTATCTTCTGAAAAAAAAAAAGCCCTGCAGAAATGTTTTCTATCTATGTATCTATCTCTGTTTTTTTAAAAGTTTGCACGAATTATACACAAAATAAACAAATTGGAAAATGTCAAGAAATGTAAATATTGGCCAGAATTTTGATCTGAACTAACTTTCAAATCAGGATCAAAACTGAGTGTTAATATAGAGGTTTCAATTTTGTTCTTCCAGTCCACCAAAGTCAGAAGAAACTGTGACTTAGTGGCGCTATTTTCTGCCTACCCTACTTAACTGTCCTCATAAAGCAAGCATCAGTATATACGATCTCAGAGGCAGCATCTTTGCTTTGTGTGATGGTAGGACTATGAAAGGGCCATTAATAAATTCCAATAGCATGGTAGTGATGAGGCATCAGCTTTCAGTGTCATCTGAAACATCTTCCTTTGGTGACTCAACTCTGTGATGGGTTTTTTACAGATACATAAGTTGGACAACTTTGGATTAACACAGACATTGTGTGATGCTCAGAAATTTTACCAGCATAGTTCTACAGCTGCAGTTTGGGATATAATTTAAGCTCTCAAATATTGTAGGTTATGTTGACAATCCTCATGCTTCTCCCACACTCACCAGAAATTATCAGCAGGATTAAGCTCGGTTACTGGTGGAATGGAATTTTTGAACCCACCACAGAAGAGGGAAATTGTTGTTGCATGTCTGAAATGAGCCAGAGAGTTAAATATGCTGAAAGAAAAACAGGTAAACCCTGTCTCTCTGAGGTCTACCTATACAATGCTTTCTAAAGTATTTATTTGCTAGATCAATTTAATAGCCTATCATAGAATGATTCGTATGTACCAGTTACAGTTTACACTAATTCAAAAGTATAAATGAGCTTATGAAGTAGTTGCTGATCTCCCTACCTTACAGATGAGGAAACTGAGGTGCGGTTTAAAGACCTTGTCCAAAATCCCAGAAGTAGTTAGAATTTTATGTTTTCTCTCTCTTCTTCTCTTTCCCTCCCTCTCTCTCTTGCTCCCTTTCTGTCTTTAATAAAAGCTGAAGTATTACCTGTCATCTTAGCATATAGCAACACATGAAAATCCTTTTCTCAATGATCCCCAGAGGGATTCTTTTTTTAATGTAAGCAAAATCATCTGGAAATTTATAGGACCATAATGATCTTGTAAAAGAATGTGTAAAGGAGGTGATAACAGAAATGTGAGTGTCCATTTCCATATCAACATGCAAACATATGCTAATAAATATTAGAGTACATGTTTTTCAAACCATTACTATTGCAACTAAAGTTCACACAATTTAAATACAAGATTCAATGAGGATTGCTGGATTATATTCCTTCTTTTATTTCATGTTAAGAGTTTTATGATTTTCTATGTATAGCCTTCAAACCTGGATATCCCTGAAAAAAAATGTTCAAAACTATTTCAATTTGCAATTCACCTCCTGGTAAATGTTACTTTCTTTCATTCGAATGTTACATTTGGCAATAAAACTATCAGATGAGAGCACTCTCTATCTTTCATATCATTGTTCCCTAAATAAAGGGACACATGAAATACCTTGTCATACAATTCCGGCTCAGATCCTTGCACCTCAGTCTAAGTACAATATTTTTCGTTAGCAAAGGAAACTGCCTAGGGATATGAAGGGGACAAAAACAAAACAAAACAAACAAGCACACAGACAGACACGCAGTCTCTGAGAAATAAATACCCCTAAAGAGGCTGTCTCCCAGGGAATTGCAAATCTCAGTCTCTTTCTGAGGAACTGAGGTCTTCATATTTCTGAGAGTTATTTCCCCTTCTACGCAATGAACGCTGTAATGAATTAACTAACTAAAAACTGTTATTTGGGGAAAGCAATCTCTGCTTCTTCCTGAGCATACTCAGCTGCCCGAGCGGAGCGGTAGCGCCAAAAAGCCCGCTCATCCCAGCATAGGGTCACTTCTGTGAACCGCCCCTTGGGCTTCTCGCTGATAAAACGCCCGGTGTCGTCCTCCTTTCTTTGAGCAACCTCTCTCCTTACACCCAGTCCTGGGCAGTTTCATCCGTCCAAATGGGAGCTGAGTTTGCAAGCTGCCAGGGGCGGCGGGGCTGGTGCTGCTGATGTCAGAGCCAGAAGACAGCTGTGATTGGATCTAATTAGACTTTGCAGCAGCAAATAGACAAGCTCCCTGTGTGATTGGCTTCAAAGTGGCTGGTGCCAAACAACTAGCAGAGGTGCAAAAGTATCAGCGTTGTGTTGGGAGCCCAGATGAAGAAGCAGCCCGAGGAGAGCTTGGGGCGCTCAGGACGCGCGCGCACACCTTTCCCCGCGTCAGCTGTCCAAAGAGAGGTTCAGTCCTCGGGCTCCCGACAGAGGCTCGCGGCATAGCTGGAACCTAGTGGCAGCGAACGATTCGAGAACGCGCGCGCTCGCCGGCCTGCTCGGGCTAAAAAGTGAGTCAGTTCCCTGGTTTGCAAGAGGAGCGTTCGCGCGGCCAACGGCCGCAGCTGCAATTGCGAGGAAGGTGAGATTGCTGGCGGAAAGGCTGCTCTCCGGCTTTCCTGACTGGGTCTCAGCCATGGCATCTGTCCTGGGCAGCGGCCGGGGATCTGGAGGGCTAAGTAGCCAACTCAAATGCAAGTCCAAGAGGAGAAGGAGGAGGAGGTCCAAGAGGAAAGGTAAGACCCTCGCTCTGCACTGGCCTGCCCGCTGCAACTCTCCATCTTCCCCTGTCTTTCTATCTGGGGGGCTTGTCTATTTCGAGCAGTTTCCCTTTAGGATGCTCGTGGAAGGTCCGCACAGAGCAGGACACTTGCGAGTTCTGATCCCTTTGTAAGCGGCCGGGCGCTTTCCCAAGCCCAGAGTGGACAGCGAGCGAGCAGCCGCACAGATCCGCCACGCTGTTTGACAGGCGCCAGCGGGAAGGGAGAGGGCTGTGGTTGGGGAGCTCAAGTCTTTGACCAGAAGCCAGTTCTGGTCTCTAGGTACCACCGTCCCCATTCCATACCTGCGGCTGGCATTGCCTCACCCCCACTTGGCGAACACATTATCAAACGGTGCCAAAAGAAACACTTGCTTAAGCCAACGTACATAAAAACAAGGCATGGAGTTCTCGCGCCAGCTCTTCCTGTCCAAATTGCCTCCTCCGAGGAAGGAGTGGGCAAAACTCTCCTGGCAGTCGCCTCCCCAAATTGGCTTGCAGTTTTTACTTAATGTTGTATCCTGTCGTTTTGTAAGCACGGGGACCTACAAAGAACACAGAGCTCGTCCTTGGAGAAATAAGCAGAAATTAATACGTGGAAAAGAAAATAATTTAGTTGTTAGTAACAATTAGAAAAAAAAAACTTTGCATACCAGAAAAGGAGAAAAAACACATGAATGACGGGTTGCTACTGGCAAACTGTCGTGCTGTGCCTCCTTACTAAATATTCTTGGAGATGGGTCCTACTGAAGTTAGTGTCGTCACAAACGGAGGGCTTCCACACTAGGGCTTCTGTAAAACTGGCAATTGCTCCAGTATCAGAGACCTCGCCCTAAACTGCTGTCCTATCCTGCACACACCCCACAGGAAGATTAGCAGACTATTCTAAGGCTGCACCTTCTTTCTGAGAGAGGCACTTGTGTTATTGTCAGCTCCTTATTGCAAGTCTACAGGAGAAAAGTTCAGCTACTGGAAATGTGCTGGTTTTCTTTTTAAGTGAATATAGAGTTATGAAGAGTAGTTGGGAAGGCACAACTAACATTTGTTGTGTGTTCCAGTTGCTCTTAGGCAGACTGTATTGTTAGATAGGACTGGGGAGGGTATACATTCTCCCTAGAGGATTTTAATCTTTGCCATGGCCTAAGATAAGTTGCACCCAGATTGTTCTACAACTGTTCTCTAACAATCCCCGAGTCCTTTATTACTTCCTCCAATAACAGAAATTAGCTAGACAGTTTAAAAATATACATGTCAGTAGCAGTCATTAATTATTGTTACATGTCAGGACCACAGGGAGCAAATACGTCCTGACAACTTCCTTAAAAGGTACAAGAGCCTTCCTTCAAAAGGAGGACAATTTTGTAATACCAGGTTAACTCTTAAGCTGCTAAAATCCATGCTGGCTGTTCATTTTGCCATTTCCAAACATTCTGAAACCAACTTGTTACTGTCTCCCAAAGATATAGTTTACAAAATGTAACATTGGAATCAAGTAAACAAGAGGATTCAATAGTAAATATAACTTTAAAAGAAACCATCATCTTCCCACTCCAAGTGTTCTTTCCCATTGTTTTTGTTTAGCCTATTTAAATATTTAAAATGAAGGAATATGAAGTAACATTGTTAATAATGCAATCTATAGAAACATAAGCTGATGGAAATTGATACCTTCAATTAATTTTTCTTATGATTAAATGGCAGATATACTAACATAGAAAGTATTAATTTGGGGAGAAAAAGAAATCTGAACACTTCATTAGCTCTAATCTTAATTATCAAAATTCAAACTCAAATTATTATAGGAAATATGTCTACTTTATAATTTTGATTACACCAGGTTTCTTAATTTTCATAACCAAATATTGAAGAAGAAAAAGGCAATCAAGATTTGTATATAAATTCTTATTATAAGTAGATTTATGTAGTGGGACATTCTGACTGTTATTGTAGTAGCAAAGTCACGTCAAACTGCTAAATATTCACTTTTGCTGGACAAGTTAACAAGGTAGATGAACTTAACCAAATTAAAGCATAACATGGCAAACTGTGGAACACACTAAATAATTACTTACATTGGTGGGGGATAGGTTAGTTTATAATTCCTCATTATTATGGATGCTTGTTTTTCTGGTCTACAAAGAACAATAGTGAGTTTTGTCTTAATAGTCAAGCATCTTAACCATAACTTAATAAAACATCCTCAACTTTTAATGTTATCTATATTGAAATTCTTTCCTTGTCTCAATGTAAAATCCACATGTTTACAGATGACTGTTAAAGAATTTTAGTACGGTTTACCGAATAGTAAGCTCAACTTAAATGCTATTTTTATAAATGAAAAAACATAATTAAGATAGCCATTTGCCTTTTGCTTATGGTATGTATAACTCTGCCTTTTCCAATGCATAAGAGTCATATTTAAAGATAAAAAACTCCATGGAGTTTGGCAGCATAATGAAATGACATTCATCTTCCTGTGCATACCTTGAGTGGCTTTAGAACGGCACGCTTTCCATTGTCAAAACTATCTATGTGCTCTCAACTGAAACACTGCAGCTTTAGCTTCAATGTGGCATAATATTACACTTTCATTATTATTAAGTACAATTGAAAACATTGTCCTGAAAATGAAATGCTTTCCTATATAAGGTAATTTGTGATCATTGCCTTACATAGGAAATACTATGTATCTTCAAATAATCCAAAAAAGAACAAAAAAATTAGTCTCACAGTATGACTCTCTGGAATTAATTGATAGCATCCTGCATTTCTCTGTCAAACTTTTAAAAAGATACTAGGAATAAATCTCCCTATGTACCTATCTCACTTCTGTTGATCTGGTATTGTATAGTTTTTCATTTTTTCCATATGTACTTTTTTAGTTGGAATTTTCTTCTGCAACTTATTTGCAAGTTATTCATATTTTCTATACACATAAGAAATGCCAAGATTTGACTTTTATATGAATGAAAGACAGGCAAATAAAAACAATAACTGTGAGGATAGGGAAATATCTTCTTTTGTCATATATGACAAAGCAATGTCCATATCCTATGTAATATGTGAATGACCTCAGTTCATCCTGCTTCTATTCCATTCAGGGACCTTGAGAAAATCACAGTAGCACTTGCAGTTTGTGGAGAATGACTGTTACCTGCCATCACGAAGTACCCATGTATTTTACTGCTCACAGAAAGTACCGAGATTGCCTTTTATCTTTTAGTTCTCGATAGAATTATGCAAGATGATTATGCAAACCAAATCCACTATGTGTTTATATAAATAATATCTGCTTGTATTTAAAAATAATCATGTGTGAATATTATAAAAGTATATGTTTTATCCCTAAATAGTAAAGGTTAAGGTTGAAGTGTTTTTATTAGTGTCAGATCAATCTGATAGTCTAACAAGTAAAACTCATCAAAGACAACATGGCTCATGTGGAGAAATTGCTTAAACATTTATCAATTAATGTTTGAACCATGGGATAATGTCAAGATAAAATATTTAAGGAACCTCATAAATATGTTGTTGTTTATTTAAACTGATGCATATTTTTCCTTCTTTTGTAAGATTTGTTCCTCCAATAAAGCTGTGTATTTGCATAAAAGGCATTTTGCAGATAAAATATTTTTCATATTTCCTGTATGACTATATACAATGTATAAAGTGATTAAAGTTTCTGGAAATCAAAAGAAAAAATCTCTTTCAAGGCAAACATAATTAGAAAATATATTTGGCACCAACACAAATTTAGCCAGTTCCACGAGACAAACCGAAGAGCAGAGTTATAAGAGATGTACGTGGATCTATTGTAAACCAGAAAGAAGAAGGTACTTTGGGGAACTATTTGAAATGCCATATATAAGCAATCATTTAATAAGTCAGTTAGGTTGAATTTGGGCATTAGTAATCGATGTGTATTGGGAAGAAGGTCATTTGGCAGCAAAATAAGTTAAAACTTTAAATTTAGATATTGGTGCTCACTTCGGCAGCACATATACTAAATTTAGACATTGTTCTAGGCTGGTTGGTTATACAGAGTTTAAGGAAACTGAAAATGCATTTTGAGAACAGCACAGGTAGCTTCATGAAAGTTAAGTGATAGGTCACAAGAAGGTAGTGGAGAATAAAACAGGTTGCTGAATATTGTGAAATGCAAATAAAAAGTTGGCAAAATGGATGGAATAAGTAGAGAGGCAGATGGATGGCAGACGCTGACTTGTTGTGAAATGAAATTCCATGAAAAATTAATGAATAGAAAGACTGTGTTCTGGATGAGGGTACAGCAGCCATGTGGGTCTCTATCCCCTGCAATGCCAGAGTCACCCATGCCGTCGTCACCTGGCTAGCAAGGGATGCAGCCCAGACATCCTTTGCTTATCTCACTCGCTGACAGCTTGAGAAGAAGGACTAGATTTAGTGGCGTCAAATTGATTAAACCATTAGCCAGCATCTAATTGTGTGGGACTTTATTTTTTCTTTCTTTCTCTCTTCTTAAAATTTATATTAGGGCTCTCGTTTCTAGTGACTGGTGAGTAATCTGAGATTGTTTCAAGGGTGTAATCTGAGATTGTTTCAAGGGTGTTAGATATGAGGAGTGAACTTGAATTTAGAATAGAAATATAAGATTAATATAGCCATATCTAAATAGTGGTGTTTGTGGGAAAACCAACCTCAAATCATTATGTAAAGAAACATGGAGGAAGAAACTCAATTTTCATTTTTGAGGTATGAAAAGGTAACATGTTTTGAAAGCACATTGTGTTAAATTTAAAAATCATGTATGTAGACTATATATATGCAAATATGTATTACTATTTATGTGTATATATGTCATAAAGACAGCTAAACATTTGAGCAATTTTTATATCTGCCTACTTCTTTTTCGAAAATGCTAGGGAATGAATGTTAGTATTTTTTTTAATGTGAAGAGTTTTGAGTAACTAAGACCAAAAGTAATCTTACTACTCTGCTTTTTATCACTTAAAATATTATTTCTAAATAGATACTGCAGTGATAAGTTGCAAATAGAATTTCTAAAAGGCAAATTTTCACATTATTAGCAAGACTTTAAAAGCACTTAGCCTTTTAAAAACAAAAACAAGAAGAAATGAAAAAAAGTGAATGCCAAGTCAACTATGCAAACCATGAATGCCCTTTACAAAATAGTCAAACTGCTGGGTGTTGATGCTACCTGTGCGGTTATTTGACAATACAAAATACAAAGCTCCTCAGTTATGTGCACTGGTTGATATGCAGCCAACAACCAGATTCATGTTCTTAACTATTTGTTAATGAACCTAAATTAACCTCTCTCTTTCAATTAAATAATTTTCCTTCTCTCAAATATGCTGTAAATGCCTGATTATGCAAAGACAATTGTTTATTCCTTATTATTACTATTACTCACTTAAGACTGAACTAATATCAAACAAAGAGATCTTGCTTTCAAAAAGAGAATAAACACTACATTTAAAATTTTGAATCCACATGTGAATCTGTTATGCTCTTATGAGACATTAGAAAGCAAAAGCAGAAAGGTAATTTAGACACTTAAAGCTCATGCAAGAACTCTCTGTCTACTTGTATTCATTATTAACATAATAACAAGACATTTCTGTTTAGTAATTAAAGCTGAACTCATATTTACTTGTATTTATTGTATTTAGGAGGAATGAAAGTCAAAGACTATTGCATCTGCTTTCTTGGCTGACTTTGCCTAAGCAATGTTATAGCAAACGCAGCTCTTAGTTTTAAATCTCCAATTGCAAATTTATGAGTATATCAATTTTCCCAGGAATTACAATCAAGAATTAACAATTTAGAAATGATTTATTTGCATTCAAGGAGATCTATAATTTTCCCCAAAATGAATTTGGCCACTTGCAGAGACAACAGAGAGTTTCTGAAGAATAATGTATAATTGAATATAAAGGATTAATCGGAGTCATTTGGGTCTTCCGTATACACTGTGGATAATCACCTTTTATTTCAGTTATGAGTATAAAAGGAAGTGAAATAATTATATTTTGTTATCTTATTGATGGGAATGAATACAATTAATGTCTTGTTTCTGGCAAGAAAATGTTTTCAAAATGCTCTTTTTGAGCTATTGAATACAAACATATTGGAATTAATTATAACCCTTTTAAACTGTAAAACCTAACAAAAGATAAAGTTAATTCTTAAACTCAAAAATAGTGAGCAAATTAAACAAATTTTATATGGAGGAGGGGATTTTATACTTTAGAAATACTGTCCAATTGATGAAGCATTCATATAAACAAAGACAAGTAGCATTTATGCTTAAGGTTGAAGAGAAATATAACACAAATGCTCAAATGACTTTTAGATTTTAAGGTAATTTCTTCCAAATCCCTAAAAGATGAAAATGAAAATCATTTTGATCTGTATACACTTAAAATGTTAAGCTGGAGGGTGGCTTATTCGAGGTTTGTCTGATGCAGAGGCCAATTAGGGACATCATGTTTGTGTAATTGCTAATTTGATTCTAACATGAATACTCACCCTGGCTGAAACCCCTCACACTTTGTGAGATCAAAATCTTCTATGGATGAAAATGAGAAATCCAGCAGAGTACGTGCAAAGGTACAATAGGGCAGGTATCATTTCCAATGTAAATACCTGTTCAAGTATATTAGCACTAGAGCTCCAAGCTGGTTGCATTCATTCCACTGAGCATTGTTATAACAGTGCCAATAAATCATTCATTTACAACAAAGACCAATTTTCTTTCTGTGGTATTGTTTTGCCATTTGGATAATAAATAAAATTAATATTGTTCAGAATGTATTTGTAAATCCTCTTTCCTAAGGTCTGTAGTAGATGAAGTGAATCTTATGCTTAAATAAGAGCTCAACATTTTCAGATGATTTGCACATAATGGAAAGTATTCCTTTAAATACCTTCACTAGGATGTGCTTTGGAGCATTTTATAGATTTAATTAATCTTTGCAGCTCCATTTATTTGAGATGAAATCTCTGATTCTTGTTTCCTACTGCCTCATCATTTTGTAATGTCTTACATGATTTCTCAAATATGTCTTCTCAAATATGATATTAAAATTGGATGGGTGGGGAGACTTAGTTCTCACACACTGAAGTCTGTGTCTAGTAGAAATTGCTAGCCCAAGTTAAATCCTTTTTTATGGTTAAAAGAAACGAAAGTGAGGAGGCTGCTGTTTGTAAGAAGCAGGACTCCGGATTCATAAGCTCGTACTGAATGTATACCAATAATAGGTTAAAAAATAGACTGTGTCATTCAAAGTCCTTTTCACCTAATTGGTTTTCCTCTCTTTAAAATAAATGCTATATTTCCTAAAAGTTTAATTGTGTTTAGAACAATGCAATTTAATAAACATGACAGAAACATCGGCAAAATAGATTTTTGACCTCCCCTAAACCCCAAGTCTGGCTGGGCTCACTCATCCCTGTCTACAACAGATGCTGCGCTCACTTTGGGCTCATGGCTGTAAAAATAGCTGTGTCCTTAAAGAAAATACGCACCTTCTGTGTAGTAGATGATCAGGTCTGAATACTGAACATGAAATGTACACAAATATACACAGGCTTTGATACATATAATTTCAAGAAGATTGTTTTATAAATTTAAAAGCTAGACAAGAGGTTATTGAAAAAATAGTGCCTTTTATTATTTTTAGGTAAATGAAAATATTTGCCATTTAAATTAACCACTAAGGTACAAAAAATGTATTCACGCTTCAACTGTAAGTATGATTACTATAGTGGAAACTTCTTTACGAAGGACTATTTAGATTCTAAAAGAACCCCAATAGAAAGTGATTCTTTAATACAAAACATGGTTCACAGAGAAATTTTTAAAATTTAAAAATTCTATGCTTCCAATTTGCTCTCTAAAGAAAAAACAATATTGAAATAAAAATCATGCGTCGTATCCCTAACAAAATTACTAGGATGAGGAATACATTTGGAAACACTTGGAGATAGTAGTATGGGGAATGCACTAAGTCTGACAGCCCTTAAAGCTATTAACTCAGGGCAAATGATATTGCCTCTAAAGGTAGCTTTGATGTGTGGTAACTCATTACTCCTGTACTGTAACCACTCCCACCCATGTCAGGACCTACAGATGGGTATAGATTCAGCACTGACTGAAATTGGGGGGAAGATTCACTTAGGAAGCATTTAGGTAGATAAAGTTATTTATCTTTAAGTCGAATAAATCGAGAATTCATATAATTTTACATAATCACTTTAGGTTTTAGTGTGATTTTTTGTTTAAATGAAATCAGATCACTACATGGTTTTGGGGTTTCTAGCTAATGATTAAAATTTAAGTCATTAAAATGTGCACTTGCATGTTCTAGGTAGACGCCTAATACATGCATGTGATATATATAAAAAAGGTGGAATCAACATTTCACATGCATAAGCATTTATTGAACTATTGAATATTTAAATGTTAAATGATTCTCTAACTCTAGAACATGTAATCTAACATGAACATTTAAAACTTCATGCACTGAGAACCAATTTGTCTAAATTTGTAAAAGCACGAGCACTTGAAGAGTCAGTGGGAAAAAGAGGCTGGTTTGTGACAGCCTTGTTTGATACTGAGGACAGCATTAACTGCTTAATTCTTAAAGTTCCTGAATATCATCAGCTGAAGTTTCTCTGTATGCATATTTCACACAAAGTAAAATAATTTTTGTCTTTTCATTAACAAAAATAAATTCTTACATCAAAAAACAAGCAAGAAACAATCGCATTGGTGTGAGGTTGTTTTAAATTGAGGGTACTGGAAAGACAGGCCCATGCACACACACACAGTAGCTTAGAAGTCTCTTTCCATGTTTGATCAGAGTTCATCTCTCTTGAAAATTCCCTTTTATAAAGCTTTAAATCCAGGAAAAGCACTTGACTATAAAATATGAAACATGGTATCTAATTTTTCTCTGCTTCATATTTTGCCTAAAACTTGTATGTGCATTCAGACAAGAACTGTATTTGGTGTGCCTTATTTATTTGTTTTATTTATATACAGACCTACCTTTTGTTCCTACCATAAGTTAGGTAAGGAGCTAATTCTACAAAAACACAAGAAAAAAAGTTGACACAGCCCTTCTCTCTGAGCTCATAAAATGTATGGAGCTATAGGGACACATATGTAAAATCAAAATGGGAGATGAAATGTACTATGACTCCAAAATAGTATTCAGTTCCATGGTAAACACTTTAAAAATACAAAGCAATATGAATTGTTTTTATAAGATGGGACATGCATTGCATTTTCTTTATTGTTTCAGTGAACCTCCTAAATAAAACTAAGACACTAAAAGATAAACTCCTCTAGATTGGAACATTTTTATTCCTTTCACAGTATCAATGCATAATATCTACTCAATTAAAACTCACTGAGAATATAAATTTCATTCTTGAAATAAGAATTGTCTAAGGAAATGATCAAAAGAGTAGAGAAGAGGGCAATATTCTCCACAGAGATTGTGTATAGAGCATATGAGTAATAGCAGCTAACATAAAGGAGCAATCAGTGTGGGCTTAGTATATGAGTCTGACATCCATAAACCATTTTCAGGATAATGAAATCTAGGAAAGAATAGTCCTTTTAGTTCTTGGCTTGCAAAATTCTCTACAGGTTTGAATATGAGACACTATTTTGTCTTCTTGTAGTTTCTTCAGGAGGATGTGTCATGATACACATTTTGCATTCCCCCAAATTAACATAATGACCATCTCATTGTGCATGCTTGTTGTAGAATTAGTTATCAGACTTACGGTACTATCTGATTCATTTTTAAACCATAGTTGTACAAATCATGGTATAGCCATTCAATAAATATTTATTGGACGCTCTTTATTTATCAGTCACCATCCTAAATGGTAGGAAATAAGCAGTATCAGAAACTCTGCAAAATGTTCTAAAATACCCAGAAAAAAATGTCAGTATGATTCTGCCTTCCCTGCAGTCTATATTGAGGAGATATTTTACAAAATTTCCCTGTAGGAAATCATGAGAGGCACACTTCTGTTGTTTGCCCAACTGGCACCCAGATGATTGGCAAGCATACGGCTCAGCAGGAATGTGTATGTAAGGCATGAGATGAAAGTCTGACTTCCAAATTGAAAAGAACTTCAGATCTTTCTCAGGGAGCAAGCCTTCTAAAACCTGTGCCCTTACTGACATCCTGAAACTGAGGTACTCTTCTTAGCATGTTTCCGCAGTGTTCTTAATTTGGACAACTGGCCTTCCTGTTAGGAAGCACACTCTCCCCTTTGCGTACAAGCCACCTTTCAATCCCCATATGTGTAACCAGCGCTCTAACTGGGTTCCCTTTTCTAGGAAGGTTCAGGCACTACCCAAGAGTACAGTGACATCACTGTCGAAGGCCGGTATTGTGTACCTCTGTGTAAAGCAAAACTGTGGCACCAAGCCAAGGAGAATAACTGGAATTAGAGGCTCTTCCACATGACATACTCTGGCACATTTTGTGATCAAGGAGGACATCTCTTTGCCTGGAGGTCATATGAAGTAGGATGCACAAGCATCTGCCTAATACAACTTGAGTAGTGCTCATCTATATAATCTCAGAATGTGTTGACACTCTCAGATCCACTCAGAGTTGTAGATTTGAGATTGTGAAAAAGATAATGGATGCCAATTTTGCTTCTATTTTCTTTGTGGATGGTATGTTTCATCTGTTTCATAGACGCTACTTGATTTGATCCTCTCATTTTCGACTACAGCAATAGTGACTACAACAGTTATTTAAAACTAGACATTTTTCTCTAATGGTTCTTCTGTGAGCATCTCAAAACTTGATCATCAGTGAAACTAAAAGTGCAAATTGATAAAATTGAAATCATACAGTGGATTGAGTGCTATATACTATTTTCAGATATATACGCATCATAACTTGTAAACTATGCACAGTAGATTTCTGGTATTAATACTCTTGCCACTTCACTCAGAGAAGCACTTTATTCCCAATCCAATGTGGCTAAGGAAATGATCCTCTGCTTCTCATGTTCTTGAACTTGGCTCCTCCTTCCAACTTAGACTGAGCTATTTCTTCAGTGTTTCTCAAGATGGCTTGATTCATGTCTCTCCACTCAGGAAGTTTATTTCCTTATATCAGAGTTTTAATCACTAATAACAAAAATATCTGTGACTAAGAATGTTCACATCTCTGCTATTAATGCATGATGCTACAGTATCTGTTATAAATAAAGCAAGTTTCTTACCTCTATGGTTTTCTCCTGGTATTGACCTGGAGAAGCCACTCTTTCTTGGCACTGTCCAGAGTTTTCTTTCTCTGGTTTACAGAACTCACTCAAAAAACATTCTGTTTGACTGAAGCAGTGGTAAGTGCTTTATCCTAATACATCTTCACAAGAAGGAATGCATTCTAGTCTGAAATAGGCTTTGTATACTTTCCAAAAATAAAGAGAAAAAAATAAAAATAAATAGAAAAGAATAAAACAAGAAGAATCCATGCTGCTGATTTTGCAGTCAACTCACATCTCAGATATAATAATTCAAGAACTTGGAAGAATCAGTTTGACACAAATGTTAACTGATAGGTAACCTCAAAGGTCAACACAGTACAAGGGAGACTGCATCCTAAAAATACTGTTTGAAACTCACCCTTTGGTGTTTTCAAGGAAATTCACTTGAGTAGTCAGGTATAAATCAACATCAATGTGGCCATTTAAACAATTGTCCATTTGGACCTTAAGCAGCATGAATTAAAAATTCTAACTAATATTTATTGAGCATTTACACCGTCCTAAGAGCTGAAAGAACTCATTTAATTCTCTCAACAGTGCTACAAGGTAGTGACATTTGCCGCCTTCATTTTATAGATAAAATGCTGAAACGTGGAGACATGTGCCTGAGGACACATTTTTCAGGCAGTGGCCATATCAGGCATTGTAGCTGTCCACAGTTTCATGGATGACACCCCTTATTTATTGAAACTTCTGCTTCCACCTCCCTAAGTTGAGTGTTGGTCTTCCACAAAGGACTGAGGAAGCTAAAGGTTCCACTTTTAATGCAGAGCTTCTCTTACTCTCTATTACCAAGCTTTGCCAAGACTCCAGCAGACTTTCAATAGCTTAACCAGAGAGTACAGTAAGACCAAGAGGACAAGAAAAAGGAACACCCCACTCAACTTGCTGCTGATCAACACTAGCAGGAATCTTTGGTCCTGTGTACAGGAGGAAGCTCGGGAATACTAGTGTCTCCCTCATCTCTTATGAAGATGCTTAAGGGAACTTGATACACTTGCAAATGAAGACAAACCTGGCAGAACATGTGCCCTCACCTCTCAAAGGGAAGGATGCTATCATGTACTAGTATGCTGTACCTTTAGCACAACAGGAGTTCAGATATTTAGATATTCCATATTTAGAAGTATCAAGCAGTCAACAGTTACTCACTTTGTGATTCTCTGTGGAATAGATGTAGAGATCACAAGGGTAGCAGCAAAAAAGAGCAAGAGCCTGTCTATCATACATATGTGCACATGCTTTTAAATTTGACCTCACATCATCACCTCTAATTTCCAGAAATTTCTACTGGACCACTTATAAAATACAAACAACATTTGAATTATAAGGTCATAATATATGTGAAAGATACTTCATTTTACCTTAATCACCTTTGTAAACACCTGTCACATATTCTAAAGCCCTGCAGGTTAGAACTTCAATATATAGATTTGAGGGGAACAGTTGTGAACGCACAGCAGACCAAAATCCACAATTCTATTCAACATTCAAGGTATTTCTTAAAAATTTGCATATATGGTTAAGAAGTCAGTATGCTTTTCCAGAAACATTATCTATTCCTCAATAAAGACCAGAAAACCATAAATTCTATTTTCACTGCTGAAAAATCTCTAAAGATAAACCATAATATTTCTGGTAATAAAGAATAGTTGTAAAATTGAGCTAGCATCAGATTGGATTAAATAATTTCCAAAAAAAATTTCTTGATTGTTTTTCATTATTGTTCTGTCTAATGGGATCATGAGTACATGTGCATGAATTTCATTGTTTCTGTCTTTTGCTTTCATTTCCTGACCTATCTGAAGATGCCTGTTCCTAGTCAAAAGTTTCAGGAATTATCAAGATTCTGAACAGAATTCACATCTTCAGTGTAAATAACAGGAGGGTAATTTTTCACTTCCCATTGATGGCTCTTTTTTTCAATCAGAATATAATCAATCTTGTATCTTTGTGACTGAGAGGAAACAAATAACCTAGGACGCTGTTAACTAAACAACATGGTTGCTTTTTGGATGAGAGAAGGTGCCCCCAAAAAGTGTAGATAGTTACTTCAAGAAGCAAGGTAGTAAATGAGTTTTATTAGATATAGGTCCTTTGAGATTCAAACAGATGCTCTTGGCTTTTAAGAAGGCACCATTGTCCTGATGTGAGATTGAAGACAAGTACAGAAAAACCATCAGGAGAGCATCAGTTACACAATTTTTTAATTCAAAGATTAAAGGAAACTTAGAGATTGCTGAACTAAATTCATGCATACAAACTTGATTTTCACTTACCTCTATAATATGCATATTTAATTTAAAAATAATTATTAATTATACTACACTTAAGGAATACAATGAATAAAAGCTAGAGATAAGACAACTTGTTTTCTTAAAATACAAATAGAAAAAGGACAATCTGTACTATAAAAATACACACAATGCACACACATATAATGCTAAGCACAGATGAATACACTGCTGTAAGATCTAAATCAGCTGATATTTTTCAATGAAATAAAGCAAGATTTTCATTTAGAAAAACCCTGGAACAAAATTCATGCTTGTACTCATCAGTTTTAAATACTCTTTGTGGCTTTTGTGCATCTGGGTTTACAATGAGAACTCTGCACTACCTTTATGTGAGTCTCTGTGTCTTGCTTGTGGTGTATTTTTATCCAGTTACATGCATAAATGCTAAATTTCATTATCCAAATTCCTAGATTAAGCTTGTTCAAATTCTGTGCTGGCAATACAAAGTCAAAATCAATTCAAACCCTTGGTAAACATTTGTGTTCTGTTTCAAATTTAGTAAGTAAATAAATGAAAAGTAGATTACAGAAATGAATTTGATGTGGAATAATCAAATACTACATTTGAACTCACTGTATTGTTACCAATTCTCAGAATTTCAATTTAACAAAAAGGTTAAATAATTGACCCCACTACCACTACCACAAGTAGACACACTGTGCTATCATCAGATAACAAAGGAATACTCACCAAATAATAGACTAGGTACAACTCCACTATATTCAAATTAACTAAAATTCTCTTCCCCCATCTGTTCAATATCTTATTTATAAAGTCACTTTACATACACATCCATAGGGAAGATTTCCCACTTTTAAAAATTTCTTTGCAAATGAGCACCAGGGATCAAGCTCACAACCTCATGTTTACCAGACAGGCTACACTGAGCTACACCCCTGGGCCTGTATTTTATTTTAATGGATCTATGAACATTGATCATTAATTACTATCCTTAAAATAAAAATATGAGGCTCCTGCATGCCACTGAATTTAAAGAAGTGGACAGAGATGATTTCTTTGGGCCCCTATTCTAGTCATTTGAGTGGAAGTGAGAGGCCTCCAGACTCAGAGCTGGGACAAAACAACAGCCAAGGGGAGACATAAAAGCAAATTACTAAAGCTTGGAACTCAGCTCAGAATGATAGGTGCATACCATCTCAACAGTACTACACACTGCGCTGAAATTACACATGGCAGTCTATACATATGACTTTAACAGGCTGTTGCTAATTTCCTTATTGTGAAATAAAAATGTATACAATTTTTTAAATGGTCATCCTTTATTATGTGCAGACAACTGGTTTCTGGAATTGCTGAATACTCAAATCTATGGATGCACAAGTTCCTTACATGCATTATATATTTGCAAAGAATATATTCATACCCTCTTGAGTTCTTTAAATCATCTCTATGTTACTAGTAATGCCTAATACAATGCAAAAGCTGGATAAATAGCTACATGTATTATTTAAGAAACCATAAGAAAAAAGTTCATATGCGTTCAGTACAAATGCAGTGTTTTTAACATTTTTTGATTCATGGATGCTTGAATCTATAGAGAATGGACAGTGTATAAAATGCCTTTACAGGTAAAGACACAATTGACAGCAGCAGTTTTTTTTCAGCCTGGTATTAAAAGGTGAGAGAGGCTGTGCATTCATTTTTGTGTGTTTGCATTTCATGTTACAAGTGTAGATGACAAAGACACACTAAATATATACACATACATATATGCTATCTGTAAATGAAAACCTCATGGGCAAATTTAGAAAGTGTATTGATAATCTATTTTAAAATATGTTCCATACTTGTCCTTCTGAAATACTTTAACCCAATATTAAAATTTCTTTGATTTATTTGACTTTTTTTCTTGGAACATACAGTAAACCTTCATCATTCCCAACATAGTGATTCATTCTCTTTCTCATTATACATGATTTTAAACATGATTTTAAATCTACACAATCTTAAAGATACTGAGTTAATGACTATACTGACCTCATGAACTCTCTGTTGAAGTCCTTATAAGCTGTAATATGAAAAAATG
Source organism: Dolichotis patagonum (assembly GCA_004027295.1). Lineage (NCBI taxonomy): Eukaryota > Metazoa > Chordata > Mammalia > Rodentia > Caviidae > Dolichotis > Dolichotis patagonum. The sequence continues at coordinate 240,005 of PVJX010000203.1, forward strand.
TCTTGGCTTTAAATTTAGTTTTGTTAATTAATCTCTTCCTTCATCCAAATGAGTACTAATTTTGCTTTCATTTATGTTAATTGTACTCTTTCCTTATAAAGTTTCACAATCTTATTGTTTTGGAATTATTACCATCAAAGCAATGGGAAGATCAAATGGAAATGTTCAATGTAGATTCACTGAAGGAAAATTGATGGATGCCTTAACTTTCTGGTAGGCAGAAGCATTCTACTTTCCAGGTAGAAGCATTCTTACTCAACAAATGCTGTCAAGAATCAAGCACATTCAAGTTAGAAAAGTGATCATTATACTATGCAATTATATATTTGTTATACTGTTTCCTCTTCTTTATCAATATTATGTTAGCTGCTGTCCTAAAATTTGCTTTAACTGAAAGATACAGGCACACAACTAGCTCGTAGCAGGGTTTTTTTATATCTAGGTTTGTTCACATCATCCCAGTACACACTACAAGGTAAGATTTTTCAGAAATATTGCTCTGCTTCAATCATAAGGATCCTGACCTGTAGCAAACCATTGCTCACATATCCCATAATTACAAATAATGTTAATTAATAATTCCAATTAAAGATCCCCTCCAATACCTCTTTCTTTTAACAATTGTTTCTTTCAAGGCTAATATGTAAGATTCCCCCGATCTATGAAGCTTAGGAAAAAATAATTTGTCCTATGGATATTACATGTTTTTTTGTTTAGAAGGCATTTTACTTGAAGTTCAAAAGATTATAAATGCTACATTAAATTGAAATGTAAGTGGCGTAAAATGATGAGATTCCCAAATTGGAGAGCAAGAGAATAGAAGGATTATATTAGACTCTGATGCCCTGGGATGTTATGGGTCATCCTTGGAAAGACAGTCAAATGAAAAATAAACATATTTGTCAGGCATAGTGGTGTACATCTGCAATCCAAGCACTTGGGAGGCTGAAGTAGGAGAATTGCTGAGATTTGGAGACCACCCTAGGCTATACAGTAAATCCAAGTCTGTCTGGAGAGACATAGAAAGACATTGTCTCAAAAATAAATTAATAAATAAATGAAAACTAAGCTTTTTGGCAAGTTGTATGATTGTTTCCTATATTATGAATAAGACTGGAAGAAAATGTTTATCATCTCAACAAAGCACACAGGAAATCATCTCCTTACTCCATAAGCTTTGCATCTATCTAAATAGAATCTTTGGGTGCAAGTTGAAAAGACAAAAGTTGAGTACCCAACCCTGGATTATAAAGTCTATAATGTCATTGGTAGAACCTGTGAATTCATGGTAAACAAGGTCCCAGATAACCTCACTGGAGCCAGCTGTGCTAGATCTCCTGTTGCACACTTGCTCCTCGGGAAATTCAAAGAATCCTCCAAACACCCGTCTCTCCTACTTCATTCCACAGGGCAAGGCCTCCTCATACAATGGCAGGACATGAGGCATCGGAACAGTCCAGTACTTGTTAGGGTACTCCATTGTGGACTTACATAGAGGCATATACTCATGTGTGTGCTGTGCATTACACGCGCTCAGAATGGGGCGAAGAAGGAAATTTAGTGTAGATAAGATGAAGAACACGCTGTTCCCCAGTGTTCTCTGGTTAGCAGTGACTTCAGGGAATTATGCGCACTGGGATGAAGTTGCAGCCTTCTCAACCAGGAGCCTAAGTAATCCACATTCCTGAGAGCTGAGAAGAGTTTAGGTGATCTTTCCCAATCACCAACAAGGAACATGATACTCCAAAAAAGCTTAGCCCCAGAACAGGAATGAGGGACAGAATTTAATTTTCCCCAGATTATCATCAACCACACTTCATCGTCACAATTTAGGCCTTAGTGGGGTATCACCTTTGTTATTATTTCTGTAATATTTCTCTTGTTGTAGTATTATCCCTGATTTTTTTGTAGTTTCTCTTTTCCTTCCTTCCTGTCTCTCTTCTTCCCTTCCTCTTTCCTTCTTTGGTATTGTTCTAATTATTTATAAGTTTAGTGCTCCTGCTTTACATTTTTCCAAATTCCATTAAAATATACTATGACACTTAAGTGACTTAAGTGACACTTAAGTGACACTTTATTCATTACTATTACTTGAATAATATATTTTTAAAATTTTACAGTTTCACCTATCACCTAAATTCAACGTTTATGCCATATTTGTCTGCATCCTTACAGGAGCACTGGCATCATTTCCAAAGAAGGACCTGGGAATGAGTATGAAAACTGTGAATTTGTCAATGAACCAAGGACTATTGGCTGAGAAGCAGAGAACATAGCTGGGAACAGGACCTGGTGCCCCCACAGTCAGACTCTGGATACTCAGCTGTCTCCCGGGATTCCAAGAGCTGACTCTGCTCAGGTCCCTCCCTATCCTAACAAAACAGTTCCAGGGACAGTGGCCAATTCCCACATGTATACACAATGCTACAGTTTATGCCCAAAAATTGCTCTGAAAAACAATACTATCTATGTCTGCTAACAGAAATGAGTGATTTTTCCAAAACAAAAACAAAAATTAAAATCACACACCAGAAAACCCATATAGAGGCAGAGAATATTTTTCTTGTTAAAACTGATGTAACAACACCCCATCTCCTATCTTATAAAAAGAGGGAAAGATTTTAACCTGAATAAAATGAACATGTCTGAGAGAATATGCCCTCTAAAGAATTACTGGAGTGATTTTAATCCTGTATATCCCAGTGAATAAAAAGGCTTACATATATTTTATTGTTATCCAAGGTGTATGTGAACTTTAAGGTTATTTTCTAGACATTTTATTCCTAGAGATTTTCTCTATAGTAGCTCCTTGATATTCTTAAGAGATATATCCTCAGAGATTTCAGAATCTTAAATCTGCCAAAACTTTCATAGCGTGCTATTTCTTCCATGGAATGGAGTAAAGTAAAACTTCCAAATGAACTTCTATGCAAGTTGTATTTGTCTAAAGGAAGTCTGAGATATTTTGACTTCTATAAATTTAACAAGTTTTGGTATAAAGCTTCTCAGAACTAGTGCATATTAACAATCTCCAGGGAAGATAAATATGCTTAGTTTCTAAATTTATTTCAACTATAAGCACTTTTTTGGGGAGAGGAAGCACAGAGAATGGTACATTAATGTCTCACTAAACATTGTATTTCCATGGGATATCATTTAGGAAATGCTCAAGTATTTAAATAGTGATTCTGAAAATTTTCATTAACTTCTTCACAGTACTATTTACTATTAAATAATTGATATTGCTACTTTCAGTTTATCTGAACTATCTGCTTCTTCCTAAGAATTGTAATGTATTTTAGATCCTTTAGCAGCATTGCCATCACTACCTATATTGGAAAATTGCTTATCAGACTTACTAAGACTAAGGGCTGATTTCTGGCTATTCAGGATCTAAATTACCTTGTTAACTGAGGAAGCCCAAGAGACTGGCCAGCTTGAGTCTGGAGCTTTGGGGCAATGATGCATGAATATCTAATGGAATATGACACTGTACTTTGAAATTATGAATTGGGAGCTAATTACAAGTATTTATGTAAAGTGTAATCTACAGAAAGTATTTATCACAGCCGTGTTGTTGTCCAGGGAAAGTGTCCAGACATTTTGTCCAGCATCTGGGGGAGAAGAGGAAGAAGCAATGATGAAAGTTGACCTCACTGTGTTGCAACCTATATCTGGAACCTTCTAGAAAGTTCAAGAACCTTCTCATTTTTCCTCTGTAACAGTGTTCTTTAAACTATGGGGCTCCTCTATGGACATCAGATATGTGTGTGTTTATTTTAAAACTAATGTGTTTAGGTTCAACTTCTTAGAAATATGAATAGAACATTATTTTACTTTTAGAACCTTTTTTAAAAAATAGAACAAGGCAAGACAGGAGAAACATATTAGTAAGATGTGGAATTTGAGCTACTGGCTTAATACATTACAGCATTGTTTGATAAACATCTTCCTTTATATACAGGATATTTATATATCATTGATATTTCTAGATATTTGGAATTAATCTTTATCCACAAAATTTAATAAATCACATTCAGGATAAAACAACTTTGAAAATTTCCCAATCAAATATATTATTGGTGCAGCAAAAAAAATACTAAAAATGTACTTAATAACTTTTATTTTATTTTAAAACCCTATCTGTTTTCATCACTGGCATATACATATACAAGAAAGCTTTGCAAATGAAAATATACTTTCAGAATGAATAGAAAAACCTGAGACATAAGAAGACTACTACAACTGAGAAAAATAAAGTACTGGGCTTCCTAGCAACTAACGCAAAAAGGGAAACATAGTGAGTGAAAGGCTTCTTGTTGTCTAGTGAAAGCAACTAAACCATGTTGTCAAACTATAGGAAGAAAATAATAGACAATTTCTTTTAGGGAAACATGGGAGAAGATATAAGTAACTGGATATAATCATTGTAAAAGAATTTCATTAAGGTTTCATTATAGCATTGAGTTTTGAAGGAGCTGGTTTCAATAGACTGTCCAAGGAGAGGCTTTTGTGAGATATTCACCTGGGTAACTGAAAGAGTTCTCAAGTTTTGTTAAGTCACTTCACATGGTTCTGCTGGCATGTCTGTGATAGGACTATAAAGTCAGGTTCTTCTCTTCCTATTTTCTATGACATTAAGGACTGTATCAAAAAAAAGAAAAGAAAAGAAAAACAAACTACAAAATGTAAGAAAGCAGTTGTTAGGACCAAGACCTAGGTTTTGTCATTTAAAGATGAATTTTTGAGAATACCAATTTTACATTTTGAATGTACACACAGTTTCTGAAAGACATTAAATTGATACTGATGGTTTAAAAAGAAGCCAGCTTTGATCAGTGAATTAAATGTTCCATACAGATTAGAATGTTTAGTAAGTAAATTGTTTTTTCCTTGGTTTTTAATAAAGCAAATATTAACAATTATAATTTTAAGATATATTATAATATTAAAAATTATACTTTTAAATGTGTGACTAAATTCTACTTGCTCCTTAAACGAGTTCTAGACTGAGATATTTACATTTCATTTTATTGAGCTGCTTCACACTATCAATTGTAAACTCAACCTAAATGGTGTAAAGTGACCCTGGACACTGATTCCCAATGCCTTCAGATCCTAACCTACAATATTTATATGGGAACTTTTTAAATATCCATGATTTTGCTGTATTTTCAATTTTTTTTCTATCATTGTAGCCCTATGAACATGTTTTTCTCCTAAAATTGCCTGCATACTGTCCCATCAATTCTAGAAGTGATGGAGCATCTTTTAATTAGGTTCACACACATGAAGATAGAGTTTTCTGATGCAAAACAAAGGGCTACGTGTGTTAGCTTTTTATTGCCATGACAAGATATTTGAGAAAATTCACTAAAAGGTAAAGAGGCTTATTTTGTTTCATGGTTTCAGATAATTCATTCCGTGGTCTCTTGGCTTGGTTCTTTGGACCTGTAATAATTCAATGTACCATGGCAGCAGAAACACAAGGCAGAGGCAACTACTCGCCTCATGGCAACCAGGCAAAAAATAAAGGAGAGGAAGCAACCCCGACCACGTGCCACAAGGTTCAACCACGTCTGATAGTGTCACAGGCTGCTGAGCAGACTTTGAAGGACATTTAAGATGCAAGTCATAACTCTGGGCTTTGCAAATCCTTCAAACAACTAGAAAACATATGCTGAAAACCACTAATTAACCAAGCATTTGATCCTGACCCACATTTGTATTGTCAATATCTTTTTATAGCTTGTTTCTATCCTGAGACCTCCAATTTAGCACTGTCTGTTTCTTCAAGGAAACAAGTAAATATAATATATCAATAATTAACTTGCAACTGGTAAAAATATATCACTATCTCTTTCTGTTCCTCATGGTCTCTGAAGCATGAATCTTTAGCTACAGTAGGAATTTTTTTAATGCATTTAACTTGAATTCTAGCCATTGCATTTGTTTAATAGGTCTCTGCTCTGAGGACATTAGGTATACCTGCAAACTCATCTCATTTCTTTTTAGCCAAAAATGAGTGTTTTGGCCTTTAAAATATTGTTTAAAATCTATTTTAAATCACATGAGAAAACCTTATAACAGTCCTGTGAACATTTACATACATACAGCATTTACAACTGTGTGTTTATATTTGTCATCTATCTGTGCCCTCTGTCTTTCCCTCTTCTTCACCAACTCCATATCATCCTACATGCTCATTAGAAGGCAATATTCTAAGAACAACATACCCTAGATTAATTTTTTCTCCTAATTCTCCATAAAGCCAGGAAAATTATGGAAGGAAGTCAGGTAGGTGTTGGTTAGCAGCACTGACTGTCTTGTTTGGGATTCAGCACTGGTCAACTCAAGCTTTTGCGAAATGGATTAGCTGACCGTGACTTTGCACATTTCATCTTAGACTGGAATCACTAGCCACCCTCTCCAGGTTGTGTGGTGTCCTCCTCAGTTCCCTGGTTTTCCAGTCTGGGTTCTGATGGCTCAGGGCTCTCTTCACCTGCCTCTCAACAACTGGAAGTTTTCCTTCAACAGGTTACTATTAAAATCTGATGCTGGCTAGTTGACAACTGGAAATGATTTGATAGACTATTTCACAGAGGTATGCACATGACTGATGAGAACCACGCTGTCAAGACTAAGGAGCTTCATGTTAGTACAAAAATATTTTTTTGTGCAATACAGTTAAAGTGTGATTTAGACACTGAGAAAGCTTTCTGGGCAGAGTGAAGGGGGCCTTCCTGATGCCCTGGAGTAGCATTCACAGGCCTTAGCCAGCTCCTCCCAGTACAAGGACATAGCATGCTTGAAGAGTATATTCAAAGGAAAAGGAGAAGTTCCTGTCATGTGCTCAGCATTTCTTACCTTCATACGAAACATAATCCATCAGACTGTGCATGCTTTGCTTGCATAAAAGCTCTGTGAATTCACTGCAAAAATATTAATTTTCGAAACATAAAAAATTGTTACATTTCTGCTTGGTTAGGTTGCAGAAAGCAGGGTTTGAGCACCAAGCACGAGCCAGGATAGGAGCACAGCTCCATTCATAAGCAGAAATATAGGCACTGTTACTTAAACTTTGTCCTGAAGGAACTTCAGGGCATGAATTTGAGAATATCTGTTTTTAGATCTAGTTTACAACATTTTTTGTCTTACACATCTTCTTAATGTGTCTTATGTACATATAAATTGTAAATTTATTTTTTAACAAGTACATGTTGACAAAAACGGGCTGTTTGAGAACTCCAAAAGATCAGAGTAAGCATTAGTCTAACAACAAGTGACTAAAACACCCAGAGAATTAATCTAAGTTTTGATTCCTCATTAGGTTGTTTTGGTGGCATGAATACACAGTTCAGAGTTGTATTAAGTTCTAAGCAGCTATGAGAATTCTTCTGTAATCTGGAATAACCTAGCAATGTCATAGGTTCTCTCCTGCATACTTCTTATAAAATAAGATGTAAATCTGCAACAGAATGGACAAAAGGTGAATACATTTATCACTTATTTTCCTGCAAAATATGAAGAAGTCATGAGTTTGAAGAATATTAGTGATGCTTACAGCTTCCATTTATTGGAAACCATAATGCAAGAGAAAATTGAGTTACTAAGAAACTAAGTTACTTGCCTGAGGTCAGCTGGCAAATTAGCTGTGAACATCTCTTAGTCTCTCATTGTTATCACCTTTTCCTTTTGTCAATGATAGAAAAACAGCTCCATAAAGGATATCTTAAGAGAATATGTTTTCTGTAAAAAAGCAAATCTGTGCCATGTATTCACTCTTATCAGCTGTGATGATGCTTCTGGAACCAATATAGGTCATGGCCAGTTCTAAAAGTTTCCCTCCATAATAACCTTTAGATCTGGGTCCTTGTACCCACCTTCTGATCGTCATATGGAATCTGGTCCCACCTAGGTACACAGTTTGATCATCTCTGCAAAGAGACAAGGAATTCTTGACTTTTTGCAGTGAGAGTATAAGTCAGCTCTCCTCTGGCCAAGCAAGGAGTGATATTTCAGACTCAGCCCATAGTTGTGAGAACAGAAACCTGGTTTCCCTGATGGCACCCAGGATTAGATTCAGTTGTCGCCAGCCACAATAGCCTGTTTCAGGGGATATGAAAAACACCCAGGCTCAGAGCCGTGCATGCCCACTGGCTAAAACTCCCTGACAGTTTGCAAGGACTGATTTTTTATACAGAAATAGAAGCTTCACAGAATACAAATGGAGGATTCAAAAAGTTGGGCTCTCAGTATTCTCATGCTTGGTCCTGCGGTATTGCTGAGCAGTCTGTGGAAGTACTTCTGGAGCATGGGAAGCCCTTGTGCTTTCCACGGCAGTCTGAACAGGATGAGAAATAATATAAGTGAAACTGAGATACTAATATGGACTTTATGGCCATGAAAAACAAACTTGAAGGCAGGATTGGCAAATAAAAGCTAGAGCAACCAATAAGACCTTCAAGTTGGCAATAGATGGATGCCCAAGAGCAGACACCCATGTCCTCCTCCAGTCCACATCTATGGGAGTCCAGTGGGATGAACCCAGTTAAACTAAACAGTCCTTGAAAATTGGACACCTAGAAATCTCCCTCCATTTCACTATGGGTGGATGGAAAAAGAGCCAAGAAAAGTCGGAATTGAGAGAATGATAACTTTCAACCCCTGGATGCTATCTAATTCTTACTTTTCCAGCATATCCTTTTTATGAATACATCCTAATTCCAAATACAAGGTTTATATAATCAACTTCAAACCCAGGGAAATACATAATTATTTAGTTGATCCATCCTATTTTACCTAAACAGTAACTTTTTAAGAGAAAAGATGGTAATTATCAAACATATACCATGCCACAGCATCTAATTCAGTCCCAAAGGATACCATGGAACATTCTGAAACTTCATGTTCATTAGTAAGATTCAGAGATGATGGAGGGAAAATACAGAAATATTTAGAAGTTAAATTTAGTCTTGGTCTAAGTATCAAGGAAAATAATTATTTTGGGCATGTGACAAATTAATAACCAGTACACAATTAATGGACATGGGCTCCCCTAAAATATTCCATACTTTTTGATCATCTGTAAACTTTCTTGTTTGGGGGGTTTGAAAGTTTAGGACATGCTGTCCTCTACCCAACACTGTAGAGGGAAGGTTATTTAACACCGTGAGGGGACTGTTCTCTCAGGAGAGTGCCACGTAAAATGACCAGGGAAGGAAATAGCAGCAACTTCTCAAATTAGCATAATTAGTAATTATCTCTTAATAGCCCCACTTGGCTTTAGAGACTTGGCACTTGAAATTCTGCTTAAAGTTCAGTGACGAAAAACAAATTTCACACTGAAACATCTCAATAACCCAGCTGAGCTGCAGAAATAGTCAGCTGGATGCGGTGGGGGAAAGGCATTTGTGGACATTTAAATTCTTCCCTGTGAGCACCAGGTATGTGACCATCCACATTCTGACAGAAAACACCAAAGAGCCTGTAGCATGCCTGGAACTTGCCCTATTCTTTCGCCTCCTGACTTTGAAGATACATTCAGAACTGTTTCTCCCTTAGAAGCCCAAGTCACCACCTGCACTGAGGGTCATTCTATCTAATGAAACATAAATCTAGTTTCCTTTAGATCAAAAGTCTGTCCAAAGTCAAAAGAATATGAAAATGCAAAAGAAATTATAATAATGCTAATGATAAAATAAGACAGAAAAGAAATGGCACTACTCATATCATCACAGCTAACAAACCTTGCTATTTGATTTTTGAAATTCAAGTCCACATAAGATTTATAAAGAAGTTAGATCCTACAGCAGAAAAAAAAAAGATAAGCTTTTTTTCTATCTTTTATGAAGATGAGTTTGACATCACACATAGAAATCATAGCTACAATTTTACAAAATTAAACATCTTTCCTGATTCTAACTAGCAATGAAGACTTTGCAATTTACCAAAGCAATCTGTTGTTATTAATTAGCTCTACTTAACATGTACATTATAACAATTTGTAGAAATATAAACTATCTCCTTATACGATTGATCAGAATCATGAGACAATAGATTTAAGTAGGAACATAAGCAAATCTCCACTTAGCAATTTGACACTAAAGCTTACTCAATACGTGAACAAGAAGCCCTTATGGAGCAGTGATTCTACCTTTAGGCAATCTAATGTATCAGGAGAGAGGATGAGGCTGTCCATCAGGATTGAAGAATGCTCACCTGCATTCCTCCACATTTAAATAGCACCCTTGACACTCCCCACTTCCTAACCTCAGGTATTCCCTGTGTCCCAGAGAACCCCTTTCCCTCATATTTCCAAACCACTCCCTTCACTTACTAGCCAACAGCTGGTAACGGGTCTCCCAGATGTGACTTACAGGCTGATGAGTTTATCATGCAGTGACTCCAAAAAAAGAAAGAGAGAACTTAACATTTCATGAGGACCAAGCATCAGCCATTCTCTGCTACACAGACTAGGCTGTTGGGACTGTTTTCAAACACTGCCCTAATAATGAATTTTGTTTTTCGAATCAGAGTTTAATAAAACTGGATCCAAGTGATGACATGTGGATCAAGTGTTTCTCTGCCTATAACTGCAATGAATGTTCATAACTCATGGAGGTAGAAGCTATTATTTCCAAATTTCAGAAAAAGAAAATATTACCATAAAGTGGTACAAATATGGCAAAAGAGGGCCTGAACCTAAATTTGTTCCATGACTCCAGCCTGTGTCTCAAAACCATGCTTCTTAAAACGTCTGACAACATTTAAGTAGCTGATAGAAAAGTAGAGGTTAACAATGTTTACAAGTTTAACAACTCATTTTGAATGAATTAGTCTTGGTCTTTATAGGTGACCAGCATAATACTTCACTGCACCAAGCAAGGATGATACAGATACAGTAGTACTTTCCATCAATAGAAAATGAATACATATCTTGTAGGACTGATTACTATCATGAGTTATTAAATAAATGAACACATTATTGTATCACCTTTGATGGTCAGATTGTGCTTTTGCAGAGTAAGGTTTGGTTTGGTTGTTTGCCCTGGTGAAATTGCAAATAGGACATTTGACTCTGGCAGCCCATGATCCTTTGTCTTTGTCCCTTTAATTTTCTCACCTCACCTCTAACACATAAAGAATTTTCCTTGAGTTTCTATAATCTTTCACTCTGTGCAAGGCACTGAATGCTATCAAGTTAAATTAGAATCTCTGCCACGGAGAAGCTGAAGGCAGGAGGCAGGCAAGCCTGCAAAGAATCCCAGACAGCTACTATAAACTGAGGGTTTCCAGAATCATACATTTGTCGTTTGTCTGTTAATGTGAATGAATGAGTGCGTCATTTTTACTAGAGAGACTTACGTCTTAAGTTTTTCACACATTGTACAATGTTAAAGACTTTGAATTCAGTACTTTTTATGATGAAAAATAATTGTCATCAGTAATTCTTCACAGACCGCACCCATCCCACCTATTGTTAAAGAGATGCCTCTTTTGCGATCATAGATCACACTATCTTAATTCCTCCAGATAATAAATCAGGAAAAATCCTGGATTCTCTGCTGGCTGCAGCAAACAGAGCTTTAATTCTAAATTTTAACTTCTCATTTTCTGAGGGAAATGATCACTTAACATACAACCAAAGGAAAACTCAAATGATTTCTCTTGGAAAATTCTAAGTAATGCCAATTCAAGTCCACTAACATACCTCTATTTACCTTGTTGATTCACATATTCCAAATGTCTTTGAGTCTGCCTGGATAAGGTCAGATGTAGTCCCAAGCATCAACTAGTCTCTGCTCATCAGAACAGAGAACAGGCTACTCTAACAGTTTTCTAACACTGCTCTAATAATGAAATTAGTTTTTAAATCAGTATATCATGACACTGGATCCAAGTGATGATATTAACAAAAATATGCTTGTGAGGAGACTACACGATGAAACAAGCTACAAATCAGAAATTAAAATGAGGCATCAGTAGGTAACAAAGTGTCTGTGGAAAGAAGAAATTTCTAGAAAAGAGAATTAATGAAAATTTGAAGAACAATAATGCACTTCTATTTCTTCCTCCTATACTACCTCAAGTGAGATAGGTGTAAAATTTAAGCAATTAAAAAGACATGCACGTAGGTCAAGAGTACACTGGGGATACAAGTGTTGAACTGTGAAATTACTCAGGAATCTGGGACCCTGGACAAGTAATTCTACAGAGAAAAGCATATCTTTGGCAATAAACTTTGTTAAAATGTAAATAATTTTGATATCAACATTTTTAAGAATCCTAAACTTCTTTCTTTTGAGTATAGTTCATCTTTATTCTGGACTGGCTCTGTAGAGAAGAGCATGAAGGTTTTTATTGGGAGGCCTTGAGAGAAACACTTTGTCCAGTAAAACCATGCCATCCTCTGTTTTCCTTTGAGACATCACTGAGAACATGGATATCTGTTCTATAACTGCTCCCTGTGGATACGTCAGTACTCTGGTGAGCACTATCTTTGTGATTAGTATGTCAGTGCATGTTTCTTTAATGCAGTGTCTTTTACCTCACACACAGTAAGAATATAACATCTGAGGAAGCCAACTTTTGATTTTCAAATTACCGCAAAAAGCTGTATATTCAGTCCTACAGTTTACAGTCTATCCAAAGAACTGCATTTTATTGAAAAGAAAGATTTTTTTTCTTGAAATAAATATGCTTAATGGAATCAAAAGTAACTGAAAATACTGTCCTGAAATAGTAGATTTGTTATATTTGGTGCTTTGAGAAGAAAAATATGACTGAAACATGGGATGTGCTATTTCAACACATAAATATTTCTGAATTCTGTGAATGCCTCCTGTTGGCTTCCACAGCAAAGATGGAACCTTGGAACATACCAGAAAGGAAGGGAAGACTCTGAAGAATGAGGATGGATTTTTCTCCTCTTTTGTTTATCCCTTTAGCCTTCCATAATTCTTCTTATACCCATTTCCCACCACTTCTCACACATGGAATTTTCTAATTCTGAATGCAGGCACTTTGCTGTTAGTGGTGTCAGCATGCATGCCTTTGACAGGAGTCAATGGCACTTGGGAGATGAAGGTTGCCATGCTCCATTCAGAGCAGGTGGAAAGAGCAGCAGTGTCAGCAGACACAGCAAACACTTGGCCGGTCTACACACGCTTTGATCTAGTAAAAGCAGGTCAATGTTTTCTGCTGCTCCTATCGGAGCTTCTCACTTAACTTTACTAATAAAAGCTAATGGCTGGTTAAGCATTTATATGGTTTAGAGCATCAGATAAAGAATAAAAATTAAAAGGATAAAATGACATAAATAAGGTTACAAATCTTTAAATAAGGCACTAAACTCTTGAAATTCACCCATAAAGTGCTTTGCAATTTTCTTATCCTAGCATATCTGAACAAAATATTGAAAAGAAAAGAAAAAAGAAACCAAAATTGGATCTCCAGATTTAAATAACTTTCAAACTCCTTTTTAATAGCATTCATTGTCCCTTTAAGTCATTATTCGCAGATACAGACATTAGAGCTAGTCACCCACTGGAACATTCAGAGCAACACAATACCAAGAAGTGTCACCGGCTTCTTTGTAAGAAGATTTTAGATGGTGACATATGTAAAACCAGCCGATAAGGAATATTGGAAGGGAAAAAATAAAGGGCAGCTTGATGCATCTGTTTCAATTTCCACAATCTGCATTTTGTAAAGTTGTATGTCTGATTTTTCATTTTATTATTGTTATTCTCTACCAATTTCCCTATAAACACTCTCAGTCTTGGTTAACCCCTACTTAGCCTCCTGCCTGTTCTCCTCAGTCCTCACCCTCATTTGTCTCCCCTTCTTCTCCTGTAACCCCTTCCTTTGGCAGCCATTACTTCCTTTATCCCCCCTCCCACCTGCCTCTCTGTCCCACTGGTGCAGTTGCTCCCAGCTCTGAGCACTGATGAAGCCCAGAGATACCATCAGGTCTCTCAAGTTGCATTTTGTACAACCCATAAGGCTCACTTTAACTATCGCATTACAACTTTTTCTATCCATGTCTATCCTCACCAGTCACGGAGAAGGCAAGTTGGCCCTAAAACCCGGAACCACCCTGAGCTACCCTTCATGAAGTCATGATTACTGTCACATCAAAGTCATCCTGGTGTTATCAAAGGCATCCAAGGCCTGGCAAATGTGAAGACAATGTAATTTTAATTAAATAATAGAACCTGTTGTTATCGTCTCTCTAAATTTTAATGAAATTATGAGATTTCAAGCACAATTTTTTTCACACAAATGGAAAAAAATTCAAAAGATTTCAACCAGCTAGTTTCCTAATGGCTCAATGCTCATGGTAGCAATGTGTCTGGGATTTAGAGTTTGGTTATGTCTGATGTCCTCATTAACTCTGGTTTATCCTTTTCTCACTCAGATAATGAGCTGGCAGGCAGTATACAGGAAGTAGAGGCCATCTAGGCTGTGTATTTCTATGATCCCCGTTAGCAGTAATAACATATACATCCATGTTCATTTCTTTTCTGTGCTTCCAGATTCTCTCAGATCCTGTAAATTTTTTCTTAAAATAAGAATGACCCCAAATAATTTCTAACTACCTTCCATGTGTTCCTTACAAAACGCCAAAGTGTTAGGTATCAACCCAATACTGCAAATCCAGGTCCCATGCCAGCAGCTGCTCTGTGGAGAGAGGCAAGAGACTGAAGGGGACCTCAGGTCAGGCTTCAGGAATTGGACCCTGCTATTATTTCTTCTATCTCAAAACAAACAAGCAAAAAACCTGTTAGGCTCCCATTCCTATCACATGATCTTCTTCATGGCTCCTGGAATGTTCCTTTGCATTCACTGTGCTGTCTGCCTGGAATGCTGTTATTCCAGATCTCATGCCCTTCTCTGTCCTTCCCTTGTGTATAGATGCAAATGTCATTTTCCAGATAAAGCATTCTCTGATTGCTCCACAGAACCTCCACCATTGAGCCCCCTTACTTATCCCAGCCCCTACCTTCCATCCTCCAACATGTTAACTTCCACTATGACAGGAGTGTTCACTGATTTTTTTCTTTGTGGTTACTGCATCTCAAGAACCCAGAATAGGTTCTAGTGTGCAGCAAGCGCTTACTGAGTATGTGTAATGAATCCATGAACACATGTGCTTTTCCACATGACTCATGGTTCCACTCTCAAATTCAGTCTGCATCTGTTTTGTTTTCTGAGTTGAAAAAAAATTGAAGCTTCATTGCAAGAATTTCTGAAAGTATAGATAAGTATTAAAAAGAAAATGAGAAGCCTTTGCCCTTACCATTTGAAGATAATATCCTCTAACTATTTTTATTATATTTCTTTCCAATCTTTTCCCCAATGATTACAGGTAGCTCATACCCTGCATGTTCCAATGTAATCTCCTTTAAAAAATTATCCTTATATTATCCATTTCATATTCCCGTAAGGACAGTTCACACAAATCCTATTTGAACCTATGGGAGAAAAATCAACCAGAGAACTGTCTGCATAATGACTACACCCAAATGCAGGGTATGTAGAGGCTGGAAGGGCAAATTATCTTATAAACCCTTAGAGGAGCAAGGTCACTGCAGTTCAGCAGGTTTGAGAAATAGAACAACTGTCATCATGAATTAGCAGCCAATGTTTGGCTAATCTGAATTTTAACACAGTTCCTCACTCAGGTTAACAGACGCCCATACCATACTTTTCTTATGAAAATATTTACTTTAGCATAACAGTAGCTGGCTGTACATCTCAGTCTTTGTGTTCAACCACAGAAAAGTGTATGCATGTGTGTCAAAGTATCAAAGAGTGAATTTTACCCAGGTAATGCACTGTGTTACATTCTAGAAGGGTGTAACACTCTGCGAGGCTTAGGAGGGATCACAAGTGTCTACCTAGTCTAAGCAACTTAGTGACTTGATGTTCTCTGAATCAAAACTCAAAAAGAAAGAAAAGAAAGAGAAGTGCAAAATCCTTGTATTCAATCTCCAGTAGAAAGAGAGAGAAGGAAAGAATAATAAAAAGACAATAAGAGGAAGAGAGACCCAAATGCTACTTGGCTGATTTGAGTAGCACTACCTCAAGACAGGGTGTGAGAGCCTCCCTCCTCCAATAGTGAGAGCCTGTTTTCTAAAACATGTTGACTGCTTAATAATTCCATAGTGCCTTCACCTTCTACTATCAGTAGTTACAGTATTTCAAAAATTTTACATTTATCTAGCAAGTTACCATAATTAGTTGTCTGTGCTCTTAGGTTTTTGCATATAAATGGCTTATTGCTTTTAAAGGTACAAAGTTACCTATAAATAGTTAGTAGTTTTAATTCTATCTGATAGAGGATTTTCAATCCTCAATCTGACTACATAGGATATATCAAATTTTATTTTCTGTAAAAAGTCAAATGAAACTTATTTATCAACAGGTGAAATCTGAAGGTTACTTTTGCTCCTCTAATTCTTTGTCTTGAGATTTCATTAACTTGTAGTCTTGTTTTTTCATTTCCTTCAAATCTAAGATACATACCACTTTACACAAGAGAATGAATTACAAAGTGACTGGTTTTCCAGTTGAATGCAATTGCAAGATGTAGCTGCTAGTAGATAAATACTTGACTTGAGGACACTTCTCATTTAAAATTGATCTAGTATCAACCTTGAACAAACCAGCTTAAAACAGAAAGTGATTTGCCCCTGTAGCCATTCTTAACTTTACTATTTTATTACAATAAATTTATTTTTCACTCCCCTACCATTTCATGACACAAAACAGTACCTTTTGCCACCTTTGGAAATTCCTTTATTGATCAAGTTTTTACTGGAATACATTGCCCATCCCCAACAGCAATGTTAGCCTGGAGCTGTTGTATGGCATTAGGCATTGGAATGTTTGAGTTCCACCACCTTCAAAGAGCAGCATATTGTTATTCTGTCAAGAGCTGTAGCTTCAGTTGCCTGGAAGGCAAGATGGTAAAGCTTGAGACTCTTTTTGTTTTCTATGCTCACAGCAATGTAAGAGGGTTTAAAATCGCCTCTAGGGACCGCAAAAACTGTCTTTGCAAGAGGTAGTACATAAGCATAGATGTGCCTCCCCAAAACCCTTTATTTCCACAAGCAGATCCCCACTTCCCAGACTGCTTATGGGTATGTGGAAGACATAGTGGAAGACAAATGATTTGTGTTGTTCATAAAAAGAAAAAGAATATTCGAAAAAAAAAAAAAAATATATATATATATATATATATATATATATACTGAGGATCGAACTCATGACCTTGTGATTGCCAGGTAAGTACTTGTGCTGCTAAGCTAAATCCCTGACCCAACATAAAAATATTTTTAACTCTTTAGTGTCTGATTAACTCAAATCAGAGTATTTAACAAATATTTGTTTAAGTCCTGAAAAGAATACATAACCCCCCACCAACAAATGCACACCCAAGATGTTAGTTGCTGCCTTTGCACTGTTTAGCTACTTGGAGGATGAACTAAAGTTCATGCTAACCCCAAAAATGGATAAAATAAACCAGATGAATAATTTTCTATTTTTGTTGGTAAGGGGCTTTTTATATGATAAAACATTCATATGTACGCTGCATAGTCTATGGTAGAATTTGTAGTAGCTTTCTAAGGAACAATTCAGTACATCAAAGACCTTTCAAGCTTGCCAGGGATGCTTCGGGCTACACTTTGGGCTACTCATCTGGACTACAGATGAGTACAGAAGTTTTTAGGAGTTGGGAGATCTCAGTTGGGTCAAAGAAGAACGGTCACCAGGATGGAATTACTCATTAATCTTGTGGAAGGATTTTGAAAGCCAAGACAAAATGCACCTATTCAGCAGGCTCTGAAGATCTGTGAGCTACCATTGCCTTGGAAACTATCCATGGTGGTTTCCAAACTATAATGTGGCACTTGAGTGTATTAATGGGTTAAACAAAAAGGCCATCCAGAGTCAGCTTTCTAGGCAAGCTGGATAAAGTCCTGTCCTTAAGTTGAAGAAGAGATGACAAAAAGGACAAGATAGGTAGGGCCAACATTCCAGAGTGGTATGAAGGAGACAGAAAACTAATATCGGGTGAAGGCAGAGGAATATGTGATAGGCCATGGAGTATAACAACATGGTGGCCACAAGCATGGGGGAAAGTACACGGGAGCATATGAGAATACAGAGGAGTAGATGAGGAAGGGAAACATGATAATTTATGTATATGTTTGGAATTAATCATTCTAGGGAGCATGTGCTTTGTTCTGACAGATGGGTTGAACATATAATTTGGTTGGCTTTAAGAAAACTCTGTAAGAAACTGTCCATTGTGTAGAATTCAATAACCTGGTTTCTTCTTTTCTGTCCTATCTGAGATAAATCTTCTCTTAGGAATGGATTCAGTTCACAGATACAGTATGAACATGATTGAATAAAAGTTTCCAAGAGTTAGATTTGGGTGATCAGGGTATCAATTGAAGAAGTCCCTGGGGCTTCATAAGAAGTCTTTATATTATTGACTCCAGCATACACCAGACTCTTAACCTGCTGTAAACCTGCCTAAGGGCTTATGACATAGAGCATGATGAAAAAGTGTATGATAGACCTATAGATTTCGCTTTAAATTTGCCCGTCTTGGATGTAGGGTAGACACATAAGACAATATATTAGAAGGTATTTCAATATATGTTTTGGGGGCTCATTTGAGCTTGACTGGCCTGTGTGTTTCTCTTCTCACTTTCTCAATATACCTTAGTTCTTCTTTTCTACCTATTTCCCTTCACACTTTCCTTGCTCTTCCTTGTAAATATCTGATTATGGACAAGTCAATGCAATATTCTCTCTTAATTCACTTTACTCAGCATTGAATAAATGTTGCTGACTGCTTCAGACTTGAAACCTCAACAGTATAGAGGAAATGAGGTTAGACCTGGAAGATGCTGCCTTCAGATATTGCTTGATTTTCCTTCCCTAACAAAGAAGTTGCGTACAGTGCCTCTGGTGTCATGTGATCATGAGGTGACAGAGAAGTTTGTGTGGTTTGCAAGGCAGTGTGCAGTGGGCCAGTGACCTTTCCCATATCTGTAGTCCTATACAGGGAGCTGGGCAGCACCTGCCTGACTGGGAGGCAGGGTGGAGTCAAGAGGACAAGAAATGAACTTTGAGACTCAGGCAAATGCTGGATAAAGAAGGGAGTGAACTTGAAACTGTTGGAAGGAAACTATTATGAGAGAGCAGCAGGACATCTACCACAGTCCCCTGGCCCCAAATCTCTCCATAGCCAGCTGTGGTACCCTCCACATCAGGGTTCTTTAGAGTGTGTCAAAAGGTGTTACCAGCAAGGCTGAGGTACAGTTCCCCAGGAAACTCACCCAGAAAATGAGATTCTACAAGCTGTACCTCCCAGGGCTAAAGGTCTATTATTTCATGTTAAAATGCATGTAGAGAGCAAAGCAACATGATTGACTTTAATCACAGTGTAAGGAATTCTAGCAGAAGTAAAGCTATTTAAAGCAGAAATTGTGTCACTACAAAAACAAAAAAATGGGAAATTTTATGTTTTTCCACAATTTTAAAAGAAAAAGAATATATAAAAATATTTCTATATAAAGTTCATCACAATCTCACTCCCACTGCCTGTATACAATATATATACACAAACTTACCCACGTGGTCACACAAACATGAACATACACATATATGAGAGCACATGCATGTGCATATATGAGCACATATGCATGCAGGCTGTCTCACACACATGTATGTGTAGACACATACACACCCAAGCACATCGACATGCATATGCACATATATACATGCACACACAGTAAAACTCTCTTACACAGACCCTGGCTCACACTCTCCTTGCCTCAGTTATGCACACAGCACCCTTACCCATCTACATGTAATTAGAGATTGTTCCAGAAATACTTGGTGAATAAATGAGTGACTGATCAATGGTAGCGATGACCCCTTACTTAAATACATTGTCAAGAAAAGGAAGAAAAGTATTGCAGTTAAAGTCCTTTGCTTCTCACTTGTGTGACCCTGTGACTGATGAGGAATAGAGACTTGGGACTGAAACCATCAGCCTGGTGCTGCAGAGCCTGTAAAATGGTGGTCAGAGGCATGACAGATATGGTGAGTCCTGCAGACTCTCTTCTCAGGAGAGATGGTCTCCATGCTCTCTATGCAGGGCAGCTGCTTTCTGCTGTATATCCAAAACTCAGAGAAGCTACTTGGTATCTCCAGGATCACCGGTTGTGACAAATTAGCCTGCTTACCAGTTCCTCTGGTTCATGGGATAATGCCCTTTCTGTGTCACACAAATTTAATAGGAGACATTAGCAGACACTAGAGATCTATGACCTTGCAAACCCCCAGTAATTCTTATGGCCCCTGAACACCAGAGCAAGCTAGATGTCCTCCAGGTGCAAATATGCAACCAGTTTAACCCTCCTTCCAGCTGCTACACTTGAAAACAAACCCTTGGGTTACACGCAGTACAGTTGTATACCTCTGCTTTCTACCCATAAGAGCACACTGGGCTATTTCAGGGAAAGCCTGCCCCAGGATATTCAGCTATCTTGAAGCCCAGTAACCCTTTCCCTTATGCTGCACCTGAAAGACCTCAAGGCCCTCCTGCTGGTAGTTCACATGCCTGCTAGTAAAATTTGAGCTGAAAACACATGTGAGTTTGACCTATTTCTCCAGTTGTCCTAAATGAACTTGTATTCTGTTTGATCTATCTCCAAACAGCTTTAATGGGTTTGATCAACTTGAGTGTTCATTAATATTCTACATACTGACCAAATATAAGTCTGACCAGGTTTACCAACCTGTGAAATCACACAAGTCTTGAAGTCTTAAAGTCACTAAATTTCACCCTTGCATATGTCTCACTGTGCCCTTCACGCAGATATATTCTTAGTGATAAGAAAGGACACAATTATCATACATATGGTATGCAGAGTTCATAGTTTGTGCTTAAAGATCAAACAAGGGTTAAAAATCAGTATAAGGAGACAAAGCAAGCATATTGTTTATACAATATTAACCATACAAAAGTTTGTGTATTCCACCTGGCAGTTTGCAAGAGAAGGAAGCAACTAAATAACACTTTAATTAATACACATATGGCTTTCAAAAGCTTTAAATTTCACACCAAGAAGTGAAACTTAATAGTTCCTTGTAGATTGTATTTGTAATAAAGAGGCACATACTATTTTAGAGCTATCTGTGTTTCAGAACTAATTCTATGATATCATATAACTGTTCTAATAATCATCAAATTAGTATAGCAAATGCCTCAATGAGATATGCAATGTTAGATTATAATAGTAAAGGTTGTAAGAAGTTCTTTAGTAAGTAAAGGCTTACATTCTCTCTTCCTTAGTTTGCTTGGCGGCAGAACCCTTTCTCTATGAAGTGCCCAGTGCCATTCTAAAGGGATGGTATTCCATGATATGCACTTTGGGAAACCCTGTAGAGGGGGCCATTATCATTTTACTAGCTTATTCCCAGGCAAAACACAGCTGAACAATGACTGGAAAACTAATCTTGAAAGTAACCGAATGTTACATAATGCCTGAATTCCTTCCTTAAAGGGATTTCCAAGAAATGTGTCATTTCCTTGTTTCCTCGATGTAACCACCATGCAGAATTGAAGTCATTTCATCTTTCAATTTAATCTGTTATCTACTTTACCTCTACAGTAATGGTCTTGGATGTATTGCAAATGTATTGCAAAGGAACTTGTCCTAGGTTCATATCATTTATTGCCATATTCAAGAGTCAAATACATTAAGGAATGAATGAATTTCAGTATCTTTTATGATTATTATCATCTATGAATCTGCCTTTAATTTCTTATTTGAAAACAATACCAATGGTTACTTTAGTGAAGTAATTGTAAAGAGCCTCCAATAGGAAAATACTGGATTTTTTTACTTATTGCCAAATAATTAATAATTGACTTACTATTTTGAGGTGTGTTTTTATTCTTTTTCTATATTGAAATAATGACAGAAATAAAAAGAAAAAATAAAAATGAATGCAAAGTGTTGGTCTGGGGTTCTTTTTGTTGGTTTAGGAATCATCATCAGGGAATTATACCTTTTCAATAACATAATTTACAGAAATTATATCAATCATTTTGTCAAACATTAATATTTAGCAATGTTTTCATTACCTAAAATAATCATTTCAGTTATATAAATATCTCTAGTTATAAAAAATGTCAGAAAAGTTATCAGAATTAACCTGATTTTACAAATAGTCTAAGAATTCTTAAGCTGCACAATGTTTTAAATAGAAAAACACTGATCTTAAAATAGTTTGGTATGGCCCAGGGTTTAGCTCAGCAGAACAAGCACCTGCCTTGCAAGCATGCAGTCATGGGTTCGATCCCTGGTACCAAAAAAAAAAAAAAAAAAAAAAAAGTTCGGTACTCTTTCTGGAGTTTATGTGCACATATTCAACAGAGTCCTGTTCCATAATTTTCAACACTTCTCCTTGACTTTACCCCATCCTGCAATAGATAAGCGAGTTTGCCCTCGAGGTGGACACAGGGACCTTGACAACCACTTAATCTCCCTAGACTCAGGTTGATCATCTGGAAAATGAGAAGCAGGACATGGATTGTTTCTCAGGCTCCTTGCAGGTTAGAAACCCAAGCTTTTTGCTCCCCTGTGCTCCACGGCTTTTTGCAGCAGACAAAGCCATTTGTTCCATAATTAGAGATAAAAGGCTTAGCCAGTACCTAAGAGATTAACACACTGGCACTAATGAGTTTCAGTCACATGGGGGGATGACATCAAATACTTCTTCCTGGATAGACAGTCTTCCAAAGAAAGAAGGCATTGGGCTCCTGGAGGACAAGGATAAGTGAAGAAGGGAAAAAACAGAAAGGGAAAACAAAATTTATTAAATCAAATACTTTAGCCCAAAAATGTTAGGGGTGAACAAGCCTGTGAGTTTCAATTAATCCACTAACTAAAACAAAGTTCAATTAATTTAAGTGGGTACACCTGACTCTGGAAAGTATTATAATTCTGCCGCTGTATTTTAGCAAATATTTTGTCATACTCATCCCGATTGTCTTATTTATTTATTCATTTATTTATTTTTATTGTTTAATGAAAAATATCAGTCCTCCAACAGCAGGCAGAAAAGCATTCAATTCATTAACTAAAGACATATAAAACAAGTAATATGAGCAGGATACCCAGCATATACCCAGCACTGTGGAGGGTTAGGTAGAAGGATCGTAATTTTGACTATACCTTGAGCAACTCAGTGACTTAATGAGACCTTGTCTCAAAATTAAATAAATAAATAAATAACTGAAGATATAACTCAGTGGGAAGGCCATGCCCTCAATTATTTGTGCAAAAGTAAAGGAAACATCTAATATACAGCTTGTACCAAAATTTCACCCTGCTTCAATTGCTATAAGGTTTTCTCTGTTTTTAATTTTAAAGAGAATAAAACAAAACAGAATAGAACAAAGCAGATCAGAGCATAACAATGCAAGCAACACAGGACTTCAAAAAAGACAACAGGAAATCAACAGAGGCTATCATAATAATGTCTCTTGTTTTCTTCCAAGTAGTTGTCCATATCTTCACAATGAATTCAAACAAAACAAAATGTTATAAAGTTTTCAATACAAAGAGACAACTCTCCTCAGTAATCTTTCAGGGTTTTAATTGACATCCAAGAACATGAGTCTACAACTATCACTATAGAATTTGAAACTCTGAAGACATACAGAGGCAGTATTACTTGGGCACAGAACCTGACTCTGAAAGTCACCAAAACCAAAAGAACAACTCACTCAATGGTTTCTGTGTTATATATCTCTTGCCCTTACTGAAGTCAGCAACTTTCTGCCCTCAGAATATAATTTAAACAAATGTAAGGGGAAATGTCTGCACGAATTTAAACCACGTTACAGTTTCAATGAATCTTGGTGAAATGAAATTGTTCTCTGCTGTTAATCTAAACATGGGTGCTGGGCCTTGTATGTGATACTTTTGAATTCTAACTTAGTCACTAGCCACTATTGCTCTCCAATGACAGAAGGTATTTGCAGTCGAAGGATAATGGTTGGCTATTGAACATATAATAGAATTCAGAGCCATTCATTAAGGACACTCTATCCATTGAGCCCTGTCTATGTGATAGGCACTGGGCTGTCAATCAGAGATGAAGCAGTGAGGGATACGAACAACAAAACCAAGATTTATCCAAAACGGTTAACATGGATTAAACAATCAGACATACACACACGTATGAGATATAAGAAAATTACAAATAAAAATTATGAAAGAAAGAGTTTAATCTAAACTGGGTATGAACTTAAAGAGGAAGAGTGTTTAAAAAATGTTCCCCTTTCTGATCTCATTGGGCATAGTCCACAGTATGAAGAAATGCAGAGTGAATGCCTTCTTGGGGAATAGAAGCAAGTGGTTAGGAATCAGAAGTGCAGGAAACATAAACTTAAAATGTCATTGTGCTCCATGAGATCACTTCGGATCTAAGACCTAACAAATTATTATAAATGATTTATGTGATATTATACACACTGATGTAGTAGAATGCAGTTTCTTTAGTTATAACTGGCAAAGCCTATGTATGTAGAAATGACTTCAACTATGAAAAGATATACAAACCAATCATAATAACAGTAGCAACTCACCTATTTTGAGAGAGCAGACTAGAAGGAATTAGAGCTGACGTCTCTGAGTGAAGAGAGTGACCATGCGTGGGCCATGGAGTGAGGTGTGGGAGGATGAGCCTGGAGCAGGTTCTCAGCCTCCTTAGCACAGAAACTACAGAAGGTAAGTCACCTGAGCCTTGGGTTATTTCCAGTAGCAACATTAAGACTATGAAAAGCCAGGCAAGATTAGTTAGAATCACACATTTTATTTAGTTGAGTGGGTTCAAGCATTATCCTTTCAGCACAGAGTCACTATGAAGCCTTATAAATGATCAACTTGTATTTTTTCTCATTCAATTCTGTAAGATCAGTTGTGAGTTTCACAGCATACGTTAGCATAGGGCCAGTGGCTGCCATACCAGAAGGCACAGGTCCAAGCAAAAAGAACAGAGCAAAGACTATGAGGCATAATGAACACAGCAAATCCCAAGAGTGAACAGGCATTGTATTAAGTTGCTAGGGCTGTCATAACAAAGCACCACAGTCTGGGCAGGTAGAACAACAGGAATTTATTTTCTTACCATCCGGAGGCTAAAGTCCAAGGTCAGTGAGTCAGCAGAATGGTTTTCCAAGGCCTCTCTCTCGTCGCATTCTAAGGGACTAGGGCTAAGACTCAGCATGTTGATTTTAGGGGACAGGAAACACAGCTCAGCCCACAGAGAAAAGGGATCAGCACCACCTACACCCAGGAAGAAAGAGGTAGAGTAAGGGTTGAAAAAGTGGGGTGGAAGGAGGAAACATGCTAGGTTCCATGGGAGCACTGAGGGGCAGATTTGCAGATAAGGGGCAGATGAGAACCCTGGGCCACCTGGAGAGCAGATTTCCAAGATGTAAGAGTGAGAGGAGGATTTGAAGAACCTTCAACATATAAGACAGCATGAAATAGTCTGGATGGAATGTGGAAGGCACTGAGAAGTACAGTTCACACAGCTCTGGGTTGCCTTGGATAGGGGTATGACAGGCTAAACTGTTTTCTATATGAAGAAGAAAAGAACAAAAAGCCATAAGCACAAGTTTCTCTCCCTTGTACTTTTGTTTCTCTCCAATTGTTTTTTATCAGAACAAAGATCTTCTTGTATCATAGAACTAGCCAACAGGCATCCATGTCTAAAATCTGGTATCTGTAGTAACTGGATAAAATATTTGGGGTTCTGTGACTTTTTTCTCAGGACCCTACTCTTTTCCACACTGTCTGAACCGACCTAGCACTCTTGTTCCTTCACACCCAAGCTTTGGTTAGCCATGCTGCAGCAGCATAGGACTGCTTGTGTTGAACATCCAGAAGCAGATACAGCCTCAGTGCTAATATCTGCAAGGGCCCATTCGTATTTCATTAGGAATAAAAACTAGGCTTTCTGTTTCTCATGCAGGAAACTAGCATTAAACTTCAGTGCGGCTCATGCTTCTACAAGCCACAAGGCAT
Organism: Dolichotis patagonum; assembly: GCA_004027295.1. Lineage (NCBI taxonomy): Eukaryota > Metazoa > Chordata > Mammalia > Rodentia > Caviidae > Dolichotis > Dolichotis patagonum. Next base: position 266,143 of record PVJX010000203.1, read on the forward strand.
CCCTGTGGCATTAGCTGCAAATTCAGTGGAAATTAATATACCAATCTGTTTAGGATTTTATACTGACTTTTATCTAAGAATAATTACCATCAACAACTCTTTGCTATCAGGAAGTGTCAGGTAAGCCAACTTTGCGAAGAAGTTTGTTTCATTCTAAAAATCTTTGCTCCTTTAATAGTGTTGTCTGTAATTGAAGTTGTCTTTTGAAATTAACCCAAAAGTGTAAAAACAGTAACACCTATTTAATTGTTGAGGCTAATGTTGCTTGGTTGGTAACTTTATCAAATCTGAAATCCAAATATTAAACCCAACAGTGTTGACATGCTAACATACAGTACATACATATTTAAGCACATATGCATGTACATGACAAATAAGATTTTCAAAAGAATATTTAGTGCAATGTTTTTGGAAAGCAAAGTTTGTTGCCTATCAAGAGACTGGTGAATGAGTTATAGCATAGCTTTTCCATGGAATACTTTGTGTTTACAAAAAATAGACAGATCCACATATCCTGAAGTGTAATGTTGTCCAACACACATTGTTGAATGAATGATCGGTGATACCTTTTATTTCAGTACTGGGAACTGAACCCAGGGCCTTTGTACTGAGTTTAATCCTCATTCTTTTTTCATTTTTAGTTTTGAGACACCTCTGCCTAAGTAGTTAGGTTGCCCAGGATAAGCTCAAAGCTGTGACCATCCTGCATTAGACTCCAAGAATTCTGGGATTATGGACATGCATCAAAAAGTCCAGCTAGTGATGCCTGTTTATGTCACATCATATAAATTTTGCACTCTTACACACGTAACTGACTTCAAAGAAGCAGACACAACTATTACTAGTATTCGTTCTACAGGGTTCTGAGAAAGCAAAGTGACATTTTCAACATATATATACAGACATTAGTCTCTTAATGATATAATACATCATGCTAAATACATTATTAGATGGGTTTATCATCAAATGAACATTACAGTGTATAGTACACAAACTGGACCACATTAGGCAACAAAATATTTCTGGACTGTCTTATATGCTGCCCATCATGAACTAAAAACTCAGTGTCTGATCTGACTGATTGTATTCTTTGAGAATTTTTTAAAATGTAATTGCATTTCTTTTTACTTTAAAATTTTGAAAGATCTATCTCGTCACTTCAGTAACAGGTTTAGAAATAAGAAGGAGTTTTTTATTCTGTGATATCAGCACTGGTCTAGGAACTCCAACAACCAAGCTAAGGAGTATCAATGCTAACTAAATCACAATTTCCTTCTCCAGTGGAACCAGGAAATTAGAAGTTCCCTTTTATTTCTAACTTCATTCATTTAATGAGTAATCAACTGTTAACCTTTTTTTTTTTTTTTAATTTTTTACATGAAGGGCGTATGTGGAAGGGTTAAGTATAAAGTACCAGGTAAGAGCATGGAAAAGTCCAGGGAGCTCATCATTTTCCTTCAAGGCCTCGGCTGTGGTAATTTTCAAAGTCCTAACATATTCTGTATTTACTAGACAAATATTTTTCATGACAGAACCTCCCTGTCCTTGGGAGCCTGTCATCTGAGTGACTTTCGCTTTTTGGGGGAGTTGGGGTTTAAGACCATTTTACTGCTTACTTTAAGGTCTGAGAGCTCAGAACAGAATTCATCTGAATTGGATCAAGGAAAGGCTGAGGGAAGGCATCAAGAACAACCCTCCGTCCCTAGAATGCCCAGTGATATGCATTGCCGACGCCGACTCAAGAGTAATCCTAGGCCTCCTCCCTGCAGGAAGACTCAGCAAAGCTGAAAATGTGCCCTCAGTGAGTGAAGTCAGCTACACAGTTTGCATGACCAGAACCACTATGTGAGCCTCACCTGTGCTCAAACTTCAGTTTATCCATTGATTATTTATGCTCACAAGTCCAAATTTCTTCTTATCTTCCTGCTCAGACAATTGAATATCATTGGCATGTTTATTAATTTACTTTTTAAAATTTTATTTAAAGAAAGAAAAGAAAAGAAAAGAAAAGAACAGAAAAGAAAAGAAAAAAACAAAATAGAAAAAATGAGAAAAAAGTAGAGTACAGAATTCAAAAAAATTAACATAAAATCACTAGTTGATACATTACATATTGCCATCTTAACAATAGTTGTTACAGTTACAAAATCAAAGCATAAAAAGTGGCTAGACACTCAAACCTTGACAGTAGAAACTCTTCTGTTCAATGATCTAACAGAAATTTAGTAATCTGGTCATCTATCTTACACACTGTACATACCATTATATCCTTTAGAGCACTTCCCTTCCCTTTCACTTTTACAATATCTATGATACTTTTTGGATACCATTATTCTGTAAGTTATTATTTTTTACACTAAAGAGATAATGTGATTTTAATAATGTGAGTCTTGTTTATGTCACTAATGCCTCCATTTACCTATAAAGGCCTCAAGATCACCCCTTTTATAGCTGAATAGTATTCCATTGTATAAAAATACATTTTTTTATTCACTCTACAGTTGGTGGGCATTTTGGTTGTTTCCAAGATTTAGCTATCACAAACTGGGCTGCTATGAACATGGGTGAACATATATCGCTGTGACATGACCAAAAATACCCGGGAGGGGAATAGCTGGGTTGAATGGAACTTCCAATCCTAGTCTTCTGAGAATTCTCCATACTGATTTCCACAGTGGTTGCACCAGTCTGCACTCCCACCAACAGTGAAGCAGTGTTCCTTTTTTCCCTGAATCCTCGCCAAAATTTCTATCAGTTATTTTCTTGATGGCAACTATTCTTTCCAGCATGAGATGAAATCTCAATGCTGTTTTAATTTGCATTTCTCAAATGACCAGTGATGGTGAACATTTCTTCATATATTTATTTGCCAGTTGTATATCTTCATCTGAGAACTCTGTGTTCATCTCTGATGTCTTTGAATTTGGGGGGCTTGATGTGTTTCAATTCTTTATATGTTCTGGATATAAGTCCTTTGTCTAAGAAATTTTGGCTAAAATTCTTTCCCATTCTGTGGGTTTTCTTTTCATTTTGTTAGTGCTTTCTTTTGAAGTTCAAAAACATTTTAGTAATGTGAGATATCAGTTGTTGATCATTTGAAGTATTTCCCATTGGTTTGCATTTTATTCATGAATTCTCTCCTTACCCCTATGTCTCCAAGATTTTTGCCTACCTTGTCCTCCAGTAGATTTAGTGTTCCTGTTTTAATATTTAGATCCTTGATCCATTTTGGCTTTAGGTTAGTGTAGGGTAATAGGTACAGTTCTATTTTCAGTGTTAGCTCAGTGGCATAATCACCTGCCTAACTTAACTTATTACTTATTCATTTTTTTACTTAAATAATGGGAATGGATTATATTGTTTTATTTAAAGTAATTGCATTTTCAAGCCATTCTTCTACTATATACTTGAAGAGAACTCATGATAAGAAAAGCACCATCTGCTCTCAGCCTTTTGGAAAGGGTTGTGAATCTAATGACATATGTGGCATGCAAACATTGAAAATGCTCCATAAAGAAGAACTGTCACCTTATATACACTGGTAACTTTAATATTTGCCTATTCAAGCTTCTTTACTCACGAAAACAGTGAACTCAAAGGAGTGAAGTGGTTTTCTTTCTCCCTCACCAAGCATCTAAATGTTGTAACATATACACTCTGTCCTCCTTTGACCCCTACGTCCCTATCACAATCCACAGCTGGGCAGTCATTAACCATTTACTGAGTGACAATAAGAATCCAAATACAGTCTTTAAACTCTTTGCAGGAAAATCTTTGTCATAAAAATTTTCTTTTATAAGGAAAAGTATATAATTATTTAAAAATTTAATGCATGTAATATTTATTATTATTAATCTATTTTGTGAATTACACTTCTAACTTTATTGTATTATAAAAGCAACCAAAGAGAATGATGAGGCTATAGTACCAAATTTTAAATCTGAGAATTTTGCACATGCGTGTCACATTAGTAGATGCAAAGGACCTTGCTTACTTTCTTTTGCATACCACTGTGGACAAGATACAGATTTCCACAGGTAGCCAAGTTAAGAGTATACAAACAGTCATCATGTTTAGGGATAGCCCAAAATTCAGAGAGATCTGCTCTGAAGTCCACAAAATAACAATTTGATGACCATGGTGGGGAGAAAAATGAGGAATCAGACTTGATTTTTAAGTATGCCCTGTGTAGATCACAAGTCAGCAAGATATAAATATGTATAAAATATTTCCTTATCATATTAATGAACACTTTCACATACCAAAGCTCAATATATTTGCTTTTTCAAATTATCATCACTTATGAAAGTGACCAATGATAAAAATTCATTAATGTTAGTACTACATTATTTGTAGTCTTCTTATCATAATTAATGTTGTAAAAAATAGTCAAAGGTATAGTCTTTGATCTTAAAGTGTGCACAAATTAATTAGTAAAATAATATGCACACACAGACACGAGCTAGGGTACACAATAGCAGTGGTTAATTGTGCATTCACAATCATATCGGTTAATTGTGCAACGAAGCCCATTTCATTCACAGCCCTGTACATTTTCTTCCCCATGCGACGAGCACTCATCTATTCCTGGAAGATTGATGGGCTCCATCAGCACCCCGCAGCCTTTGTTTCTTATCACCTAAACACCATTAGACCTTTCTCTAGTTTCGCACAAATTAACTGCTCATCAGTTTCATGATTGCAAGACCGTATAGCAGCTGTAGCTTTTAAACTATGATTACTTCCAACCTATTTGGGTCTAACTTCCCAACACATGATCCTCTCTTTGTTTAACTCAATTGATTCATTCCAATGAGTTTATAACCAGGACATTCATTTTAACTATCTATCTTTAGAGCCACAAAGGGGTTTTCTGTCTCCTCTGCACCTGCGGATCAGTGATCCGAGCATCAGCACCAGCCCTCCAATTCCAGTGCCTGTCTTTACTCACCAGCTCCCATTGGCTGCTGCTTTTATTCTGCATCCTACTTTAAGAGGCAGGAGAAAAGTCTAATAGCACTGAGATAGCAGAGTGTGTTTCACTTCTAAATGTTTATCCTTTCACTTAATTAGACTGATGAAGGGGAAAGGAAAGAGCTGATGGAAAATAATTCTGAGTGAGTTTGTGGATGTCAAATTTAGTCTGGGACAAATTGTAATAAATTCTCATAAGACTCTAATGTTTGTCTTATTTTTAAATAGAAAACAAAAATGGAACAATTGGTTTGAGTTATTCTTTATATTCCACTGTAGAAGGAAATGAGAATTTACTACAATTTGTCCCAGACTAAATTTTCTCTAAGACTTTGCACTTAATAAACATGTCTTATTTTATTCTACAATCTCTCTGGTATATGTATGTCATTTAGAATTCTGTATAGAAGGCAAGACACATTGACAAGAAAGGACAGGGCAAAAATGAAAGTTATGATTATGAAATTGTAAATTGTGTACAGTACATCATACGTTCAGGTCACATACTAACTTAAGATTGATCTAGTTCCCAGTGAGTCAGTGACAGTGACATGCTTATGCTGCTTTTTCTAGTGAGCTCTCTCTCTCTCTCTCTCTCTCTCCCTTTCTCTCTCTTTTGCATACATGTACAACTAAACACACACACATACACACACACAACATAACACAATATGCCCTACACATAGAACAACCTGGTTGCAGCTTGAACTCTGTGATTCCTTGTCCACAAATCTGGAGTGATACTTTGTCCTTTATTCTCTTTTTCATCAGTCCTTACATACCCCATCTATGAATATGAAATCACCTGGATTTAGCTCTCCTGCTTTGCCTGGCTTCTTAGTAACTCTTGCTCATCATAAAGAATTTCATGACACTAAAATTAGAAAACTTTTAGATGCATTAGCTTCTGTTTACCAAAATCTGACCTGTCCCAGTACTATTTCATATTTAAAAATAAAACATCTATTTAAAACATATAATCAAGGTGAGTGGCATAAGTGTATTTTTAAAAATTCTACAAAGACATTTCCATTTGATCCAAGATAAAATCTTTCAGTTAAGAGTTTTGAGAAAGAGAAATTTAGAACTCCCTTTCTGTAATCCAGTACAAATATCTAGTGCTCTGTCCCACACTTAAGCAACTGTCCCACACTTAGTATTATAGTCCATTCATTCTTTTCATTTGAAAAGTTCAAGGAATATCATTATGTTATTCTAGATAGATAAATACTAGTATCTCTGTGTTAGTCACTTCTGTCCCTACAATGATACTTGAGAATATTAACTTATAAAGAGACAAGGCTCATAGTTTTAGAGGTTTTATTCCATGTTAATTTGAGCCTGTTGCTTTTGAATGGGTACAGGGACATCATGGTGACAGCATATGGTGACACTGGGACACAGAATGGAGGAAAAGGGGATCAACGTCTCACAATCTACTTCAAAGATATACCCATTTGGTGCCATCTCAAAGTTTCTACCACCTACCATAGCAAGAAGCCTGGTCTAAGCCTTTAACACATGGGCCTTTGGTGGGTGTTCTATATTCAAATGATAGCGTTTTCCCTATGAGTACAGATAGAGAAAGGTGGGTATATACACATACATACTTTTTCAGCACCAACTTCTACTTTGAATCATAACAAATACTGCATTCACTGCTTCTCAGAGTTCTGAAAAAAATGTTTGGGGGTGATTTGTAGGTGTCTTACAGCTTCTTGAAGTTTAAATGAGTTTTGAAAACCTTTAGTAGCTAAGAAAGATATCTTCAAGTTTCCACTGTATTCTAAGGGTTTTCCTCAGACAGAAGCTTATTTTTCTGTCATGGATTTCAAAGACGCATTTATTTTGGACTTAATATCTTAGAACACTATAGATAGAATTTTCTTCTGTGCTTTGGAGAAACATTCAGAAATTTACTTCATATATTTAGACACTTTAAGAGGTGCTCTTGAAAGTCTTAAAGTGTGCTTGTATTCCTTAAAGGAGTACTTAGCCTTACTGCTTTAAAAATTCCTCAATTCGAAACAATCTCCTCTGAACTCTGAGAGTGCATTCATCATGGCTGCCTTTGGAAATGTGTCCATTGTTATCATGTATGAATATCTGGCTTAGCTGCTCTTCCCAGATCATCCAAATCAAGTTATAATTTCTGCACCTCAAGTTGGAAATAGCCATGATGTCCTCTTCTCTTCCATCTTCCTGCCATTTCAAAGAGTAAGAGTGTAAAGTTAACCACTACTTATTTGTTATCATCATCTGTATTATTCCAATGTTAAGAAGTCAGCGAAGCTGGCATTAAAACTCTGAATGCTATCCCTGATATCTGTCCTAAAGCTCAAGACAAAAGTTGATCTGAGAATCAACTAGTTCTGCCCCTGGCGTCTGACCCCATTGACTCTGTATTACATCCAACATTGAGGAAACTCATTCAGGGTTCTGAGAGCTTTCCAGTGTTAAGTATTTCTGACAGCCTGTCAATGGACACTTAACTGTGTTTGGAAAAAAAGTAGAAATTGTTCAGTTTCCGACTTACTATCCCTGGCTCCTCCTGTTAGAATTTCATTCTAAAATGGCATTAATCTGATGAGTTTTGATTACCTATAAAATACAATATTTTTGGAAATGATGTACAACTTACAACCGAGTGATACATGAGCCAAAAGTGGAAATGTGAACACCCCTCAGTTAGGCATTCTAGCACTACCCAGTTCTATCTGCGTAAACTCAAGGAAATATCCCAACATTCTCATCTATGAATGAGGAACAATATACATCTCACATGAAAATTACGAAAAAATACACACAAAGGCTATCTAGTTAAGTGTTTAGCATCTCTGATTCCACACAAGTAAACTGATTAATTGCAGGATTTAATACTGACGTACCTTTTTTTCCCTTTTGGAACCAGGAATCAAACACAGCACCTTGTGCTTGCCAGGCAGGCATTGTGCTGATATGCTTCTTAAATCTAATTCTGTAGTCATTTGTTTTTTGCCTCAAAGATTTGGACCTTATTTAAAAAGCTGTATCAGGTGTTCACCTGCACCAGTTTTTACTGACCTCTCAGTTTCTTCTGCACAGCCTCTGCCACAATTGTTCCGACTATAAAGAGAACAATTTTCCCTCAGGGTTTCTTACAAATCCTTATTGAATAATTCTTCCACTTTTGTGAATTTTTGTGGATTCATGGAATTAGTATTTTTTAGAATGGTATCTAATATTCTCAACCCCTCAACACCCATAGCACATGGTTTTTATGCAACTTAGATACGCTTTTCCTCTCCTGAAGTTAGAAGTCCGTGAAGCAGCACAAAACACACGCTGAAGCCTAAGAAAAAAATGACTGAAATAAACTAATTGAATACCATGTTCACATTCAGAAATTATTCATGTACCTAGTTTAATTCCAGATTAAATGAAAGGAAATGATTTATCTAGGAAGAAACCAAAGCTAGTTACCAAAGGTAATTACCAACATTACCAAAGGTAATGTTGATGGTCATTTTTAGATTTTTTTTTTTGTTTCAGTTATTTCTATTCGTTTGTTTAATTGGTTGATGTGTTAAGACAAACCTTCAGGTAATATTTTCTGTAGTTATTTTTCTCCTGAAAAATGTTCCTTGCTGTTCTTAATTCATCGTTTATTTGGCAAATTATCCTATGGCTCCCCAGAAGACACAGGACAAAAATCCTGATCTGCGGTACAGCTGTGCTGGTTCCTTATTTCATGTTAGTCCCTGTCACACCATTGAACTATAAGCATCCATGCTGAAGACTGTAGATCTTTTCATCCCAGGGCTATTTCATTCCTGTGATTTTCCATCTTTGTGGAGATTTTGTCCCTCTTTTGCCCTTAACTATAATTTCTCCCTTATGAGTAAGGTCAAATGATCATATCTGAGAAGGTGATTTCAAATTTAGTTTAAATATCTTAGTACCACAAATATAAAATAAAATATTTCTGTGTGTTAATACCCAGATACAACAAAGCATATAACTATTTTTCTGTTTTAAAAAAGAATTTATTCTGCCTGGGATGGCTGAAGCCTATGAAATTTTATTTGCCATCACCTGCTCCTAACTCAGTCCATCTAAGGGACTTTCCTTCATTAGCACCGATGCCAGCTTACTCTTGTCCTTGAATCACTGCTTTAATTTACTGCCCTTTTACAGGATTCAGTGGCTGGAAGAATTGTTTGCAAGAAATCACACAAATACCCAACCCTTTCTAGGTGACAATATTTGATTGTGTATGAAATAAATGTGATTATACATTATTGTAAAGGTGGAGCCAAGGTCTGGGCAGTAACGAAAGCCCTTTTGGGGACCCAGAAGGTCTTTGGAGAGCTTCGGTGAACTGGAGAATTGCAGAATAGTAGAGCTCTTGGAAACCTGAGGACCATCCAATTCAATCACCTCATTTTACAGGTGAAAAAACTATGACCCTGAGGCCAAACAATTTGCCCAAAGTCATACAGAGAATTTATTGTAGATCCAGGACTAGAATCTATGTGTCTTAATTCCTGGTTTAAATCTTCTTTAAAAAATCTATATGTGTATTACTCTATCTCTTTAAGTTTTGGACTTTCCTATAACAGAAAGAAATGAAATAGTAATAGTCATAATAATATTTCTTTGAGAATTTTTCTTCTACATGGTGTTGGGAAAAGAGACATTAAGAATCGTGCTGTGTATGTCCTGGTTCAGAATAGAGTGCTTTGAGGAAATGAATTGGAGAGAAATATATTCTGGTCTCCAGGACTTGGACATAAAAATTATTTTATTGCTACTACAAGGTAAATTTTCCCCCTTCAGAAAAATAAATCAATTGAAAACAAGTTAAAATGATGTGTATGCAGGTGTGTGGCTTCTACAATTAGAAGACTGTGTTTTATTCTTGAGGTAAGGCTGCTGTAGCTGCATATTATTCCTGCTCAGGTGATGCCTATAAACCTGACATTTTCAGCTTCTCTTGTGACTTCAGAAACATCCTGAATTTTTAGTTTGTAGACATTCTGCCAACATTATTTGCCTGAGAATACTGCATTCTCCTAAGGTATTGCCAATGTCTTGGGAAAAAAATCTGATTATTATATAATAATATTAATATAATCTGATATGGAGACAATGTCTAGCATTGTCTTCAAGAAACAGAAAATATTTTATTTCTCAAAGTTATGTGTACATCTTGAAAACTGAAATCACTGCTTGACATAACCTAGGCAGACTTGTTATATTGGTCTAATTCTAGCAAGAGACTGGCATTAGTCATTTCATCCTGGCCTATTCATAATGAATTGTTAGGTAAAGTGGTCCTAGCAATTTGGGAGATGGTAAGAGATAAAAGGTGAGCTTTTCTCTAATAAATCAGTGAATCTCACACATTCTTCTCTTCCGTCATTCAGTGTATCTTTATTGAGCATCTTCAATATAGAAGACTGTTAGAAAAATGCAAAAGTCTCTATTCATGCTTTTAAAAGTATTCATACAAATAGTACAGTCTTGTGTGAAAATGGCATATGAGTGAGCTAAAGAGTCCCAACAGGTTAAAGAAACCAGCCTTGGTTAAGGCAATCAGTAAATGTTAGTGAAAGAAGCTAAGCTGGTCCTTATGGGTTTTGAAAGGAAAAGATAACAAAGAGATGGGGCAAAAGTAACTGTCATTTCAACTGAGGAAGGAAAAATGCAGAGTTAAGGAGAAAGTACAGGAGATATAGAGTCCAGAAGTGACCCAATTAGCAAACACTTTGTGTGACTTAGGGTTTTTTTCATAGGAAAGGACACACAGACAAAAATTCTAGGAAAACAGAGTGACTTAAGATTGTAGAGACTGTTTTGCTCCCTTTGGTACTTGGACTCACTCTGACACACTTACTTGATCCGAAAAGCCTTTGAGTGCACCTGCTTTGGCTTCCAGTAGACGCAGTGGGAGATGTCTACTTTGAAACACTGATAAATTTGGAAAAGTGAATATAGAGAAAGACATGTCAAGATAGAAAAGATTGATAACCCATATGATACAGAAAAATGGAATTCTCCAGTTGTCTATGTAGCATATATCCCTTGTATTTGATTGCTCTACACTGAGCTCCAAGTCATTGGAATTCTGAAGATTTTCTCATTAGATGATAGATGATTGTACTATGACAAATACAGGATGTGCGCTAGAGCAATCTTTAGCTCTAAATTCTGGAATGGAGATTGGTCATGGTGGAGCATGATCAAAAAACTGTAACTGAAATTCTCCCTTCCAGGGCCATAATGAGGCATTAACATAAAAAGTCCTCAATTAACCAGGTCACACAAAATGATACTTTAAGGATCCAGGAGTTGCACTGAGTGATAGCTGATCACCTTGACTATAACCAGCTTTTCAGTCCAAGACAGATTTCAAGTCAAAATAATAGCACAAGGGTAAATCCCTCATTAGTAATTCCATTTATGCAAAATTCTAATTAGCTCTGCTTGGAAAGATATGCGTCTGATGAAATGATAGAGTAAGGGAAATAAAGAGGCCTTTGCTATTGTGCACACAGCACGATCTTCTCTAAATAGGGTGCTCATACAATTTATCATCCAAACCAGGACACTCTTAAAAGTGAAAGAGGGTGCTATTAATAATTATTCCAGGACAATAGGCATAAACTGGGACTGTCCCATGCAACCTCCACCATACAGTCATCCACCCTCCAAGGATAAATGGACAGGATGACTCTTTTCTGTCTTTCATTTCTCAATGGCCTGAGTTATTTTTTGGAAAGATGAAATACTAAGTGCCCCATATTTGTTTTCCAAAGCCACTTCTCTGGAAATTCAGCCCAGGATATGTATTTCTTAATGTAAGAATGGCCCCAAATCATGACTGATAGAAGCCTCGAGAAAATGACAGAAGAATTTAGTACTATCCTGGTTCGATGAGTATTGACCTGAATTGCTGTTTAGGGATCAGAACAGACTCCCCAGAGCACCAAGAAACTGTTCTCTTGTGCTAACAGAGAGCATAGCTGGCAAGACTAGACTTAGACACCAGAATCTAGAATGGAAATTAGCATACAGGATGTTGACTGCTGAGAAGTAACAGGGACTGGCAGGAACAAGCCATGAATAGAGGGCATTTTGTGGAGAAACAAGAGAACTACTTCCAAGGGTTGGAGCAACATGATCTACTGCCACTGGCAACCTCAGAAATGGAGAAGCATTCAGAGTTGGCTGCAAATGAAAATGCCCCATAAAGACAAATGAATTTCTGGCCATTAAACATCAACTTTCTGGCTACACTTGAATTCTTGGGAGAGATTTGAGCAGGTATATCACCATTTCCACTTTAGGCTCTGAGTTAACAAAAACCGATATAGGAAAAAAATGCACAAGAAAAGAGAAGACTTAGCACTCCAGAGATTCAAGTCCCAAATCACCCAGATGCAAATCTCATAGCTCTTTACCCCATTAAGCATGAGCTGATGTCCATGACAATTATGAATGTTGAGAAAATACCCATCAAGAACATTTTGACTTGAGCAGTTGCTGGGTAGCAACTGGCCCTCTGTTATACCCTAAAATTCTCATTTCCAAGTCTTCTATTCCACTTCCAAGTTTTTGTTCATAGGAATTGGCCTATCAACACAGAAGGCCTGTGATGCATGTCAAGTGATTCAGTTTGTCATTCTGCTGTCTCCATGCTGTCATAATCTAATAAGGAAATGGAGAATTTACTGGAAGAAGCAAACTGTACTTATGACCTGATAATTTACTGCTATCTGCAAAAATAATAATAGCCTTATTTACCAGATAAAAACTAAAGAACGCTGAGTGAGATTTCATAGGAAAGCCAAGGACCCCTGTGACTGAAAACTCCTGGGAGGGCAGTAGGAAGCCAGAGAAGACATGGATCTGTAGCCAGAGGTTGACCAGGGTAAGGCTGTCAGAGATGTATCCCACCCTTCTACTGTGATGATAATTGAATTATTGAAATACATAATTTTAATTGAGCTTTTTTCATGGTGAAAATGAGTGTAACAGGGAGACTATAAAAACCTTCTTAATGCTTTGAATCAGTGATTCCTCTTGTAGGTAGGGAGGAGCCTCATTTTTGTGAGAAGATGGCTTTGAGGTGTCCAAGCAAACACATTCCCATTTTCTTACCCAGAGCTCTCTATTCTCTGTCTTCCTCTGGATGGCTTCCTGCTGGCCTTAAGCATTTCTCCAATGGGGCTGACACACTCCCACCCCCCCACACACACATTTATGAGCAGATGTTTGTCATCATTCTGTGACAACACTGATTCAGTTCTGCCTGATTGCAATATGCTCTATTATTTAGAAGACTTTTCAGGTCCAAACATCTGCAACTTTAATTCACAGACCCACAACAAATTTCTCTACAGAAATCAAATAAACTCTAGGCTTAAAAAACAAAATCTAAATCTTTTGAACGAAAACAATTATTTTGGTCTGGAGATCAAGCTTCCTCTTTTATGCATAATTTTATTCTTTAAATTGAATATGCGCATGTTAATAAAATTTTATACCACTTGGAGACTCAAGTCCAAGTCCTTTTTAATTTTTATTTTGAAACATGATCTCACTAAGTTACCCAGGCAACTTGTGATCCTCTTGTTTTAGTCTCGCAGAGTGCAGGAATGCGTTATCAGACCCAACTGATAAATGAGGACCCACAGTGCTTAACAGGCAGCAGACAACTTCCCTCTGTGCCAGGAGTTAAGAAGCACAGCTTGAGCATGGCGTGGTGGCACAAGCCTATAATCCCAACACTCTGGGAAGCTGAGGCTGGCGGACCTAAAGTTCAAGCCTTCTGTGAGCAACATCAAGAACCAGTCTTGAAGCGGCTGGAAATGTAGCTTGGTTCTAAGGAACCAGGTTGAATCCCCAGTATTACAAAAAAGAGTCTTCACTTTTTAGAAGAGGTAGACAGGGGAGACCCTTACTCAGCTAGCCAGATACCAGAAAAGAATTTGACACCGAAGAAATGTGTGAAGTCCCATAGGATCAACAATGAGACCCTCGCTTCTCATAGCTGCTAGAATACATTCAATTTTTATCCCCATCTTTGTAACTCACCCATGACCACTATTTCATTTAAGAAATGCCCTTTAGATCTTAAAATTAAAAATTGTAAAAATTGCAGTTCAGGATAAGAATGTCAATGAAAGCAGAATCTTTGGAGTTTTAAAAACAGTCACCTTAATGTTTCTCAGACCCCCATTCTTGTTCTCTTTAAACTCCTTAAACAACTGGTGCAAAATTGAAGCGAGAAAAATTACAGGCCATTTAGTGGATAATAGGATCAAACTGGTGTCATTCTGAGGTACATTATTAAAACTAATGATCTACTTTTCTTTAAAAGCAGCATCTGTACTTTAAATATATTCCAATAAAAACGTTCATGAACTTCAAAACAATGTTTAAAGACACCTAAGTCTATAAAAGTCAATGACTCATGTGCCAGGACTCATCTGAGGAAGACGGGGTCACAGCTGTGGAGGCTCTGAATGGAAATAGGTGAGGTCTTTGTGTCTCTGAGCCACGCACAGACACTTTGGGGCAGATCTGAGAACACGGGACCTTTTCCTGTTCCCAGTGGCAAAAGTGGGATTTTAGTGCTTCTCCAATAACATATTCACTCATTCAAGATTATACTTTCAGTAACCTCCTGAAGTGCTTTCTTGTCCTATTGTGCAAGTGAACCTTCAGTGTAGGATTCTATAACCCAGAAGCTTCAGAGTACAACAGTTATCAACCCACACAGACTCCTGGCATTTTACCACAGGTGGTGGCATGTGTCTTCATCTAAGTGGGTGAGTCATTAAGCTCCCAAGCATTTGCACATTTGTTCCTGTCTGGGAGGACCCAGAACTGTCTGATCCATATGGAAATCCGCAGCACCTTCCTTCCCCTGGCTGTCACTCACAGCAAAGTCAGGCTTCCGCCCTCTGTGGGGAGAGGAGAGATGGGGCTCCTCTGTTCTCGCAGCAAAGATCCCCAGTTCTCCAGAATTCATTTTCTCTCACATTTAATGAGTACCAACAAAGCAGGAGGCACCTCATTCAATATTGTTCACACACAGTGCCATTGGTGCTGGATAATGGTCCTTTGAAAGTGGCATTGTTATCTCAGTTATTAAAGATAAAGACACTGGCTCAGAGAGATTTAACACTACATCTCAAGGTCCTTAGTGAGAATCTGTCCATTCATCCCTGAATCCAAACTCCAAAACTCTGGCCCTTAGCTTCGAATGTCACCATGTGAATATCAAAAACAGTGCCAGTGAATCCTTTTGTTAATGACTTAAAACTTTTCTTAGTTTGTTTCTTAAATATTAGATTTACTAGAGATGAATTTTGTCCCTTTTATATACTTTCAGTTGATTAGTGAGTAGAAAGTGCCCTTTGGAACAGGTGTTGTCTAGAACATGCATGACAGTTATGATCTAAAGGCCAGAAATAAAAACCAGCATATACTGTTTAGCTTTCCCAACCACAACATGGGCAAAAGTCTTGGCACAAATAACTGGAGGTTTTTGGCAACAACTTATATGAGGTTTATTGAGCGAAGACTGTCACAATCTCCTGTGAGGTTACATAAATATTTTCTTCTTCTACCTACATTACTTAAATAAGAATGTCATCAAAACCTTTAGAAATGCTAACCAGGAATGCTCAGGAAGTCAAATGCAGCCTCACAAATGCATGCAACCAACTCACTGAAATTCAGAAACTTAGCAATTACAAATTTGAGAGTGCTGGGACCATTGCACTTGTCAATTTCCTAACACTGGTGTAAGGGGGTTTTAAAAAATGGATCTTTCAAAGAATTGTTTGTTCTAATGCAGAGAAAGAGAATGTGAACATAGAAAGCGCTCACAACATAAGAGCCGATTTCTGGGCAAGTTTCCAACATGGTTGTTCCCAAATGCCATTTCTCATCCTTCATGTCTAACGCTCAACTTCATTTGACTACAAAGGCTAAAAACTCTCTCATAGAACCTTATAAAATCTGGTAACACATTCTTTGTTAACTTTTTAAAATTTCTCACTTTTGACAAATATTTATGTTTATTATTCTGAGTAGCTTATGGATACTAAAGCCTTTGCTCTTCTCAATAACCCTTTATATGAAGTAAATGCTATTGCTTATTTTAAAAATGATGGAAAGAGAGCATAGAGAAGTTGCAAAATTTGTCTCAGAGCCCATCCCAGCAGTGGCTGAGCCAAGACACAAACACCCACCCCAGTCCTTAGTTAAGGTTAGCAATAGAGCTAAACTGAAGTTTAGCCCTGGAAGTCTCCCTGCCACTTTTTTTCATCACTACAACTACATTCAATCAAGGAAATAGGTTTAACATTTCTGTATATTATCTTCATGAATCAGCTCTTCGTAGTGTTCATCTTAGCTTTTCATGTTTTCCTTATATTACCTTCCTTCTTAGAATAATCAGTGTCTCAGTGTACAATAACAATTTATAAGTGATTGTTTTCTGTGACTATGGCTAAAAGGTAAATTATTTTGAAATTTTCATCACCCCACTTTTTCTTGTTTGGATGAGTTAGATTTATAAATATTTCCCTTAAGAAAACAAAACTGTGGTTACTTGCTCAGGAAATTCTAACTCCCAGACTTTGGCAATAAGTTGCCTGCTACATCAAAACATGTGTGTGTGTGTGTGTGTGTGTGTGTGTGTGTGTGTGTAGGAACAAATCATATTTTGCACTTGTTAATATATGTGTATAAAACATAAACACATGCATTTTGCCATTATAATACTTATATTTTTAGAATTTAAATTGTAAGTTCTCCCAGTGCCAAGATTATAAGCTTTTTAAGTTATTCATCAACTCTCAGGTCAGAATCACAAGCCCTGGAAGATGCTACATCTGTAAGAAGCTGAGATGAAGTGTTTTTGACTCAGCAACAGTTTCAGTTTGAGGCACAAACAGGCATTGCCATTCATTCTGACACTTTCTGTCTGTTAGTATCTCTTGAAGGTGACGCTGATAAAATCTGATGAGCAGCAGTTGAAATCCCAGGGTTAACAATATGCTTTACCTTTATTGATTTGTGAACCACCCTGAGTAATCACTCCTCATTTCTAGCATTTGCTGTCTCATTTGTAAAATGATTTGTCTTCTATAAGATATTTATTCCACCTAGAAAACAAGATGTGGAAGTTACTGAATGTGCATTAGCAGGAAAAAGAAAGGAAAAGCCATACCACAGAGCAGAGTATAAGGTAGCAGATAATGGGCACAACTGGAGAAAATATGCATCATCTGTTAAAGCCAAATCCTCCTCCTAGACAAGATTGTGTTTGCCTCTCTCTACATAGTGCTGTGCCCTAAGCTTGTTGGTAGTGTTAAAGCAATCAAAACCACTCATTCAGCTAAATGAGGGAAGAGAGGTTGAAGGTAAGTGATTAGAATGAGAGAAAAATACTCCCCATGATGAATGTAAGATATATTACATGTATCTAAAATGTACCAATAAAATAAAAATTTAAAAACACATAGAAAAGAAATATTCATTACAAACCTCATTTCATTTAGGATTAAGTCTCACTGAGGGTAGAAGACAGCAAAACAGAAGTGTCAAAACAAGACAGAAGCTAATTTCCTGCTTTAACAAGTGCAGAGGTGAGTCATCAGAGTAGATAAGGGGCTCTGTGGGATCAAGAAGAGACCTCAGGTCCTGTCTTCCTGCCTCACTCTTTCCTGAAGCTGGCTTTCATTTTCCACACTGGCCCTTCAGTTGTCAGCACTGCAAATCAGGGAACTAGGTGGTTCAATTGCCTCCTAGAGTCTTCCTGGGAGTTCCATACATTGTCTTCTCTGGAATCCTGCATAAAACAAGAACCCTTATGTGCAAAGGAAGGTAAAATAAGTAATCTTAGCTCCACATATGAGGACACTAAGGAGGGACAAGACAATGAATGGAGCAGAGGACCTACTGCCCCTAAACCAGTCCATGTAGCATTTTTCATCAACTATGTTGGGTCTGGACCGCAAGCAGGTATACAAAATTAGAAGTATATAAATAAAAAGCAAATGTGTTGCTAAAAGAGCTTTTCTGGTGAATAAGACTTTTAAAGTATAGCAGTGATACCTGAATGGGGAAGAGTTTGATTTGTCTTGATTCAGCATCAAGAATCAAACCCTTGAACTTGAAGATGAGTTCATAATATGTGCTGCTAGGAGGATGAAATCAGGTGCACTGGGTGGCTCATTACAAATATTTCTAACATGATAACAAATGAAATCTGTGCATCATCTGAGTTGGTGTTAACCAGAATTATTAGTTTCATAAACAAAAACGCAAGACCACATAGGTATCCCCTCCAAAAGAAAGCCTTGATAAAGAAGTACTTGTGAGGTTTAGAAGACCTAAGAAAGTTTGAAGGAGGGAAACAGATGGAAAACTTTCAGAATTCTTAACATATACATGAGAGATAAGATGAGCACAAAAAGATAACTGTTCCTCTCTGGGATCCTCACCACCCCAGAAAGGGGTTCAGTCACTCAGAAGGAAAGAAACAAGAGGAGTATGTAAGAACATACAGCACAACTAGAAATTATGTTTGAAAAGTTGGTGTCTGGCATAAGGATGAAATTACCTGTATTTGACCTTTTTTCTTTCCATATAAAGAATTTGAAATTCTATTTCAATATCAAAATAAGAAAAAGGCTTGAGTTGTGTGGCTGATTCACTCAGTAGACATGTAATAAATGCAACTCACATTTATCTATGACATTGACTTCCTGCCTCCTCCACCCCTTCCAAGAATCTGAGTCTCCCATTGTCTGAAAGAATTCCTTGTCAGGTTTCTTGTGCAGACATCCTAAGCACTGGTTGTAATCACTGTCTTATAAAATCAAGTGCTACACGACAAGAAGCCAAAATGGACTGAGTAGATTAGGAAATCTGAAGTCTGGTCCTGGCTCTGCACTTATGGTCTACAGGGTATTTATAAAATTTCAGCTTTGCTGAGCCTTGGTACTGAAAGATACAGTGAAAAATCACCAAACTTGATGAATTGCAAAAGCCTTGTATCCAGGCACCACGCAGATTGCAAGAAAGCATAACGCAGGGGAGATAGCACACAAATTAGATGGTAGATTTTGGGTACCGTGGACAGCTACACCATAGGTCCTTTGCCAACCACAGGTTAAAGAACTCAGATGTGATTTTTTTTCCCCAGAAAGGTAACAATTTAATCAAATTGCAGCGTCAAAGTCCTTGATTTTTAAAGTAGCCTCTTTAAAATATTTTTTAAAAAATATGCTCTAATCAAAATCTAACTGCTAATGGATTCAGCCCGCTAAAGACACATGTTCAATCTTTAAGAAATAGAATATTACTTTACTTTTAAAATTCAATGTGGATGAGAGAAACCTTGATCAAAAATCAGCTATGCAAAACCTTCCACATATCATTTTTAATAACAAGACCATGTTTATAGCTCTGGGTTAAACCAGAGGAGACAGGATTATGGAGAGGATGATTAGACTCTTCTTAATGGCACTGTGGGAAGCTGACCCAGCATGCTGTGGCTCTGCTGATCACATGACCTGGATTCAAGCCCTTATTGAACACTCAGTGCTGGGACAGGGGTGGGTCTTCTACCTCTTGATGCAGCCTATAAGATAGGTCACTTTCGTTCTCAGCACAGAAATGGGGGCTACAGTGCTGGCTAAACTTTCATCTTTCCACAATACAATTTTATAAATAAGAATTCTACTCTAACTTGCCTAAATATTAACAGAGAAAAAATAAAAGTTTAATACAGGATAAATTAAAAACTCATTTTTCCAAATACTTTAGATCTTTGATACAGAGCATTTCATGTGTTCACCTTATCCTTGCTGGAATCTCAAAACTTACTAGACCTCCGAGCCTTTGGAACATGAGACATTGCCAGGTTGGTGACTAGTGAGACCCTGTGTTCCATGGAATGGTTTCTTTTGGTGTTTGTGCATGTGTGTATCTATTTATGAGTGGGTGTGTATGTGTGTGCGTGTGTGCACTTGCACACGTAAAGTATCTGTTCCTGTCATAAAAGGTGACTATGTATGACAATCTTCCAGCTCCCCTGATGTAGCTGGTCTTGGACATCCAGTTGTCTCTGTGACTGCCATTTTCTTCTTGGAATTAATATAAACCCATTTCTGAAGATATGTAGCATTGTTCTCTCAGGAGTTTGTTAAAGCTTTATATAGCTAGTTCCAGAATTGCTGTGAAGCCTGTAAAAGGACAACAGCTTGTATGACACCATGAGAATTGACCAGCCTCACCTGCAGAACTCAGCTCCTGTGGACACCACCCCTGACTGACCTCTATGTACTTTTGGATTTACATGGAGGCAGTAAACAAGCAGGACAAAACGTATAATCCCAAGGCTGAAAGCAAATGGGTAGGCAAGGTGTGCAGATGTTGGAGCTCTTCGTAGTGGGACACGAAGCATCCTGAGAATGTGCATTCTACATAGAAGAAAAAGGAATGAGGGAAAAAAGCAAGACGACTTGTTAGGGGAGGCATTTAATCCAACAGCTAAGCCCGTGCCCAAGAGCAAGATGCTCTCACTTTGCACAGCACTCAGCTTATGTTCACATTTTTGTCCTAATGTCATCAGGTTTGAGGGTGGGTAGAGTGCAGCTTTCTTCATAAAATTTTCCACTGCATTCCTAACCCTTCCACCACCCTCTTCCATGAGTATCACTAGGAAGACAGACCAGCCTCAGTGGAACAGAAATGTTCTCTAAGCAGAAAAAGGAGGAAAATTTTTTATGTTAAAAATTAATGCTCTATGATATAAAATTGCACTTTGACTACACTTAAAAAGTATATGAAACATAAATCTATCTTTGCCTGGAGACTTAAGCTTGTCATTATGAAAATCAGTTATCAGAGTTCTGGCAGAACAGTGTACAAGGGGCCTTCTAGAATTTTGAACATACTTGATCTTGGATTATGTAGCCTAAACTACTATTGGCTATTTAATTTTTGACCTGGCATCTTCTCTGCTTGCCACTTCTCCTTTCTGTCAGGGTGCATCCTAGCCCCTCTACTGTTCCTAATTGGCTAGTTTGAGTGTGTTGAGAATTTAAAAATCAAGAATTTAAGCTTTTCAGATGTTTATTTAAAATATTGGCAAGTTGTTTCTGAGGAGCTTTCTAATGAACTAACAGCACAGATATCAGCACCTAACATTTGAGCAGTTTATTTTGACTAGTCGATGCTTCTAAAGCACCATTTATGGAAAAGCAAAATTGTCAAATGTAAAAGGAAAATCACATCAGGCAACTCAGTCAAGATGGACTTTATTCAAGTCATTGCAATAGGAGAAGAATATGGAAGCCACTCTGCACACTGGGGAGCAATGAAGCTTCATAAGGCTAAGTGGTGAGGTAAAGGAGTAGATGGAAAATTACTAAGATGATCTTGGATATTCTCAAGGTAGGGGACAGTTAATAAACTAGCTTAGCAAGATAAATGCTAAAACTGACCCTGGCAGGCCAAGCATAAGACCAAGTCCAGACAGAGCCTACAGGAGCCCAATGAGTTTTGGTGAAAAAGAGCATCTTTGTCAAAAGAGAGAACTCACCTGAGGTTCTCACCCAACCTATTGGGAACGGGTCATACAGGTAGGGCTCAATCCATATGTTAGGGTTAGTATTTATTTCTACAAAAGGGGTTGCCTTTTGAAAAGCTCAGTAAACTTGAAAGATAGCTCTTGTGAAGTTCAAGAAGAGAAATGATACAAATGAAAATCAGAATGTTATCATTGCATCCAGAAATCACTAAGGAT
Organism: Dolichotis patagonum; assembly: GCA_004027295.1. Taxonomy (NCBI): domain Eukaryota; kingdom Metazoa; phylum Chordata; class Mammalia; order Rodentia; family Caviidae; genus Dolichotis; species Dolichotis patagonum. Next base: position 287,936 of record PVJX010000203.1, read on the forward strand.
AACCCAGAAATGCTGTTAATTTGTTGCTTTTTAGGACAATGGAGAAGCATTCTTCTTGTTTATCTAAGGGTTTGCAACAAATAATTTAGGCCCTATTTTCAAGCCTGCTAAGTGTGGGCTACTTAAACTGTCAAGTATCCTCCAATTATGGTAAATATCCCTTTGAATATTCAGCTGTGAAAACAAGGATGGCTCTCAGTTCCACTGCAGATCAGAAAATTGCTTCATTCACTTCTTTATAAACAGCAATTGCAGTTTATAAATGCATGACTTATTTTCCTCAAACTAACTCTTGTATTATCTCCAAAATGAAATATATTTTATTAAGAAAGACGTTTACAAAGAGCCCCACTTGTAATTTGGTGCATAATTTTACTTATATGATATATGAGTCCAACTTAAACACAGCAAATTTGAATGTCTCTGCAGTCCTTAAAAATAGCTAAATGGAAAGCTTGCATATTTTATAGCCCTCATAAAACATGTTCTTCAGTCCTGATACCGAAAGAAAAGAAAGAGATTTGGAGAGATCTTAGGTAAAGCTCATGGTAACTCATTAATTATCATGTGATATTTAAATTAGTGTTTATCATTGTGAGCTTGTCAATGAAATGAGATCATTAAACCTCTGGTTTCAGATTAAATTCTATTTGACACAATCTATGCAAATATTTTCTCACTCAAATGTACCATTCAAATGCAAACATATTTCCCAAAATACAACTAATAAAGTATTTTCTAAATATAACTAATAATGTAGATGTTAATCTCATAACAATAAATGAAAAAATTTTAGTAGCTTATTTTAAGAATCATTTCACAATCTACATAAATTCTGAAAGTATATAAATTCCTATTTCTTTTCCAAAAAATTGCTATGCAACCTTTTAGCAGTAAGGTCTATAAAACCCTTAACCCATCTTAATGTGCTGAACACACAGTCTCAAATAATTGCAACAGCATTTTTCAAAGCTAGTAACATTAGGTATTGACCCCTCTTAAAAGGCTATAGTTCTTTTTTTTAATTGGCATGTAATAATTACACACATTTTGGGGAGTAGAGTGTGTTTTTTGTTAGTTTATTGTTGTTTTGGTACCAGGGATCAAACTCACAACCTCACACTTACAAGGCAAGAGCTTGAGCCACTGAGCTAAATCCCCAGCCCTAGAGTGTGGTTATTTAATACATGAATACAGTGTATAATGATCAAATCAGAGTGATTAGCATTTCCATCTCCTTAAATACTCCTTTGTTCTTGGAAACTAGAAACTCTTTTTCCTCTTCTAGTTCTTTATAAAATATGTACTAAATTGTTACACTGTAGTTATTCTACTGTACCATAGAACACTAAGTATCTCATTGCTCCTAATTGCATTTTAGTATTTGTCACCTGACCTATTATTCCCTCATTCTCTCCTTCCTAGCTTCTACAGACCACAATTCTACTCTCTTTATTTTTGCAACCAACTTTTGACCTTATGTGGGTTAGTGAGAGCAAAAAGATATTTGTCTTTATGAACCTAGTTTATTTCACTTAACACAATATTTTTGTTTCATCTATGTTATTGCAAATGGATGACTTTGGCCCTTGTATGGATTAATAATATTATACTGTATCAACATATCTATTTCCTTTTTTCATTCATCCATTGATGAGTACTTTTATTGATTACATATTTTGGCTATTGTGTCTAGTGCCTCAGTAAATATTGGAGTGCAGGCATCTCTTTGATAATACTGATCTCATTACCTTTTAATATAACCCCCAAGTAGGATAGTTGGATAGTATGGTAGCTCTCTTTTCTTTTGTTTTTTTTTCTCTTTTTATTAGTTTTTTTAGGAAGCTCCACAGCTTTTCCCACAGTGGCTATACTTTTCACGTTACTACCAACAGCACGTGAAAGTTGTGCTTTCTCCATAGACTTGGAGGCATTTATTGTCTCTCTAGATAGTAGTCATTCTGACTAGTTAGAAATAATGGAACCTTATTAATAGGCCATATCTTTTTGTATTTCTATTGTTCAGATGCTTTTGTGAAACAGAACAATGAAACAAAATGATGGGATTGTAATAAATGCTTGGAAACTGAGTATAGAGCAGACTGTTTCTCGTATAACATTTGAAACTATCCCAGAATGAAATACACACAACACACTGAAGGAGGGAGCTAAAAACATGTGGCAAAAGAGACTACAGAAAGTTGTGAAAGAAAATAGTCTTCATATTGCCATTGTTCATAATGGAAAACTTCTTTTGACTTTCCTAAGTGAATGTAAGCCAGAGAATAAAGACTAATTCCGTCAGGTAGTAAAGACCTGTCTGGTCATAAGAACCACTGGGTGCAGAATATAAAAGCTATCACTGTTAGACTCTACCTCTGCAGATGCTGACTTGACTGGAGCCAAGAAAGATAAAGGCATAAAAGGCTATAACTGAGCCTGACACATGGGCCAAATGAGCCATCGGCTCTGTGATGCCTCTACTTGCCTTTAGAGTTACACAGTTTCAGAAGGTCCCTCATATTTTTTCATGCTCTCTTTTGCTCCAACAGTGTGTCTTCCTTTTCCTCTCTGTTACACACTGCCCAAAATCCTTCTGGAAACCACTGATGATATTCTATCTGCAGATCATTGGATCCTGTATAATTACTATTCTGAACTGGCCTCCCACCCACCCCATCCAACATTGCTTCTCAGCTTTGAAATTCCACTGCTACCCAGCCCAGTTCAGCTCAGGGAACTCTACTTTTTCTGGCGTTTCCTGCAGGTTGAGTTGTTTGTTCCTGAATACGTGATCCCCAAGGCTCTCATTCTCCTCTGCTCTGGGCCTAGAAGTTTGACAGAAAGACCTGAGATTCTGCAAATCTCAGAAGTCTATGGGTCCTTAACATTGTTGGTCTAAGACTCCTTACTGGGAACCAAAGTCCAATAGAAGAGCACTGTCCCAGGGACCTCTGAGAGACATGTCCATCTCCCTCCCACAGATATCCACACCCAGTACAATCTCCTTCCATTTCTGAATTCTTTATCTCCTTCAGATAGAGGCCTTGATTTCTCTGTGCTACTTTCTAGCTGGTGACACTTTCTTTCATCAGCAATGATCACTTCTTGGTATGAAGCACATTTCAAAGAACGCTGCATTGTAGCCAAATGATCAGGTGCCTCCTAATAACCCTTCTACCCTGAGGTGAGGCACTGGTCCAGGTGAGCAGGCCTCTTGAACTTCAATTGACCCATGTGAAACAGAAGGTGTTTTTCCAGCTGATCTCCAACATTCACTCATTTCTCCTAAGTTAAGTGTGGATGCAAATGTGTTGTTTTCCCTGGACTGAAAAATGTTCCCACACATTAGCCTCATTGTCTGTTTCTACAGCCCTCTTCATGACCAAACACAGTGTTAGCACACAATCCCCACTAGATGTGCTTTTTGAATTATCTGGAAATGATCATGGAGGTTTTATATTAACTGTTATGCAAAGCCTTAAATATTAAGGAAAGATCTAGGGCAATAAGCAAAGGAGCCAGGGGAAATAACCAAAATTAAAGACATTGAAGTTTGAAGTTAGCAATGACCTAAGCTTCTTTTCTCCTTTCTTAATTATGGCTTCACTGCTTCCTATGGGAAAAGACAAATTCTTAATACAAGAAGTTCTGGTAACTCTAGTGAGCTTAGTGACAAAATACAGAGGGTCCTTTCACCTTGCCTCTGGTCATGGTGTACACGTCATCAACTTGGAATTTCCTGAACTTTATTTCCTTTGGGCTTTGTGGTCTACATGTGATCTATTGTCTTTATTTTATGTTTCTTCTTTCCTCTCTTTCTAAGCAGTTTGGCTCACACAGTTCAGCTGGGCATAGAACTACCCTTGACAATGCTTTAGAAGGCATTTTAGTAATGTGATGTGATGTGATAGAGAGAAAGTGCCATGGGGTGGAAAGAACACAGGCTTCCGAGTCAGCCAAATTTGAGTGCCAGCTTCTGCTCTTGCTCTTTGCTAACTGTGATCTTTGAAAAGTTACTTAACCTTCCCCGTCTTTGGCTTCTTATCACCAAGAGAGAGATAATAGTACATATCTAGCAAGTCATTGAGATGCTTAAATAAGATAATGAATATAAAATATGTATCACATAGCATGTACTGAATGGTGACTCTATCTACTAACCAAAATGTCATTAGTAAAATGCAGTTCTTTGAACCATGACATCTCTTAAAAAGAAAGATCTGCTAGCAGCATTGTACATACCAATAATGGTGAACATTTTAGGGACCAGCTTCCCAAACTGTAACCCAAAACCCATTTATTTATCACAAAGTGCCAACATTGCAATTAAACCTGAATGCTTCACTGATTGGGGTAATGCTGGAATAACTTGTCTCGCTGGGATGACCTGGCTTGTGTGTCAACAGAGAGAGCTCCTCATGTCTGCTATGGCATACATGCCATAGTTTGGGATAGGCCAATATTCATTGCCAGTGGGAATATAAAATTGTGCAGTCATTTGGAAAACATTTGGATGTAGCAATGCTACCTAGCAATCAATTTCCTTGATACTGACCCAAACAAAGTTAAAGTTTATGTCTACACAAAAACTTGAACATGAATGTTTACAGCAGCTTCATTCATATTGCCAAACTTGGAATCAACCAAGATGTTCTCCAGTGGGTGAATCAATAAATCAATTGTGGTACATTGAGGCAACGCAACATTACTGAGCACTAAAAAGAAATGAACTATCAAGTCACCAGAAGATATAGAGGTAACGTAAATGTACATTACTAAATTAAAGACAATCTGGAAAGGCCACTTATTAAATAATTCTAAATGTAGACATTCTAGAAAGGGAAACTATAGACAGTATAAAAACATTACAGATTTTCAGGAGTTGGGAAAGAAGAATGCATAGGAGAAACATGATTTGGGGGCAATAAATATATTTTATGAGATACTGTAATTGTAGAGAGCATCTGTTAAACCCATTGAAATGTACAACAAACAAAGCAAGCCAAAGTGTAAATTTAGTTAATAATAAAGCTTCAATATTGTTTTCCTTTTCATAACAGATGTACCACATTGATGTGTAATGTGAATAATTAGGGAAAATATGTGACAGAGGAGAGGGTGTACAGGGACTTTCTGTAATTTCTGCTCAATTTTCCTGTAAAACTAAAACTGCTCTATGATCATTCATTTAAAACATACTTTAATCAAATGCTATAATCATTTATTAAACAAATGTATCAACTAATTAAATAGTACAAGTAATCACATACATACTATTAATCACATACATACTATCGGGACTTAAATTCAGCTTCACTCTGGAATACACAACCTGTGTCTGAGTTTTAAGCTGGCCAGCCATAGTTGTTCTAGCTGATAGTGTGAAATCCAGTGGGCTGCCAAGCCCTGGGAAAGAGCTTTGCATTAGCTTTTTACTGTTCATCTTTCGGATTGCCGTGACTAGCTGCTAGTCCCTTCAAGTTCAGTTTAGAGTATTTAATCTGCTATTCTGTACATTTCCTAAGATTAGAACTTTTGTAACTGTTTTTCATTCCTCTTAATATAATTCTTAGCTTGAAATAAATTCTCAATAAATGTTTGTTGACTGAAGAGTAGACAGCACCAAGGCTTGTTAACACATCTGCAATAGTTCACCTATGACCTCTGCGGAAAATCAGTGGTGCTTTGCATGTGTTCCCAAGAGAATAAGGTGCAAAAGCTGAGAGAATATGGAGCTTTTCTCCTACTTCCTTCTCTCTGCAGGCTGTAATGCATGACAGAAGAAGGAGATCTGCTAAGTAGGGGCCCAATTCTCAGAAGCCACAAAGGAGTGAGTTGGATACATTATAAAACAGCAGGGTGATACAGTCTAGTATAGAGCCAAGCAGATGTTCTGAGCAATTGCAGATCTGGAGTAGGATCTGAAAGTTGGACTAGAATTACACAGGTTTTAGAGACTAATGGTGCATGTTCCAACCTTCTTATTCCATGGTATCCATTTTGCAGCTTTTAGGAATTCATACTAAAACGCAAGGAGCTTCTGGGCTCAGCTCCAGGATTCCTTCAGAGAAGAGAAACATTTTCACTATTACCTTTTGAATCTGTAGGCCTGCACATATTTGAGTTTTGGCATGTGGACTTTTTTATTTTTGTTTTTGTTTTGTTCTTGTTGTTGTGTTTTGTTCCTCTTAATTGTGTGTAGCACCAACTGTTAAATGTTTCTCTTTAGCAGAGTTGCAGGGGGTCTTGTATTCTGTCTGTGTGTCTGGAATTTGCCTTTCTTCTGCTCCTAGACAGGATGGGAATTTGATAAGCAGATATACCCTGGGGCGAGCTAGTAAAGATGGTCATTATCATTTATTAAGCAGGTGTTGAATGAATTGGTCTTTTTATCATAATGTAGATTTACAGTGCAATAGGCAATCCATTTTTCAATTTGGTGTACCGCTGCTGATAAGTTAACAGATGTCGATTGATTTTTTTCCCTCTAGTCCCCTGTTTACACCTGACAGGCTGTACTTTATAGCTGAACAGTTATTTGAAGTTATAAACATTATAATTAGCAATTTTTTAATTAGCCTGACAATTAACAGGAGATTTGCAAAGCTGCTAATTTGACATGTCATACTCTCTGTAGTGTTTATGTTAACCACAACTTGAGTGAATTCAATTGAACAGAACCACAGTGTCTGGAAAAAAAGCAGTCTCTACAGGACTCTTTCTCCCCACTTGACTAACATCATGGCACTTTCGACAGAGAAGTGGAACCTCAGTGAGATTCTCACAGTGACAATAGTGACAGCTGAACTGGAAACAATAAGTGCACAACACAAAAGCAGTTCCCATTAATTACAACTGAGGCTGATACTTAAAAGTCTTGACAATCTACAAACAGTAGGTTTGTGGCTCTATTAGAGTCCAAAGAGAAGACAGGACACTTACTGTGGATAAAGCAGCTCCTTAGACCTCATGGACAAGGAGACTCACCAAAAGACATGGTCACTCAGTGAAGGTTATCACAACCAGGTTTGACTTTTCAGCTGGGAGCTATTTTAAAATGATTGTGTTTTGCACTGAAAATGATGGAATGAGACAGATATTCAAAAGAGAGACACACAGACAGAAATACAGATTGCACCTCTAGATTTCCAAGGAGGTGCCCAGCTTTTCTCTTGTCCCGTCTATATTTTCCCATCAAAGGACACTCTCATTCTGGCTCTATGGCTCTGGAATTCTAAAGCATGAAACTAAGTTTCTAGGGCACATTGCATTTAAATCATTCCTGGCTGTCTGAATTCTGTTCCTCGGCAACAGCTTCCAGCAAAGGAGATGTCACATTCTGCTGGACCCTCAGGAGATTTATAAAAAGAAAATATTCAGTAATTCGTATTTTCCAAGGTGAGATGGATTGTGGGGCTTATTATTGCCACAATCTGTCCAAGGCCAAGAAAGTAGGAATGAAATCACCTGAAAAGTTTTAATATGAAGGAGAAAAAGTGTTCCTTCTTTAGTGCTTTTACAAAGAAGGAAACATTTTAAAGGTAGGAGAATATGGGATTTTCACATTCTGTAACTTCTTCTTTGCTTTCTTTTCCCAAGGCTGAATCTTACTTCCAATTTGCAGTGAACAAGCCATTAATTAAAATTGCACTTCTACTAGAAACAACTTGTAAGTTGAGATGTACCATTGAGCTTTGATTAATAACTTTTTGCTGCTTTCAAATTTTTGTTTTGAAAATCTAGATCTGAAGAAATTTGCCACCTGGAGATACTGAATCTGAAAAACCTCCTTTTGAACTTTTCACAAGCCTGCCTGCTTCGAAGGTGTGTGTTACTAAAGAATATAACATTGAGGAATTTGCTGTCACTGAATTTAAAAAATTCTGAACTTCATAGGAACCTTTATTTTAGAAAAAATTTGGATAGCATTGCTTCAAGAAAAAGTAGCTTCTGATTTTTTCTCCCTAAAACATCCTACTTTTTAATAAGTTTGCTTTATCTTTCTCTGGCCTATCTAAATGCCTGCACTTCATCTCATGGAAAAAAACAATCCAGAACATTTTCTGCACAGCAAAATATCTGAGCCTTGAGATTAACTTTATAAATAATTTTATATACAAGTACATTTCTTATAGATGTATTAATTATGGTTATTACAATTTACTTGAAATAAGTGAGCAAACCGGTTTTTTAAAAATCTGCTTTTAGTACAGAAGGAAATTCTACACACATCCTACCTATGGAATAGCCATATCTCAAGTCTTAACCTGCAGTGAAGAACCCAGTGTTAAGAATAAAGGACTGTATGCAACAAGGAAAGCGTCATTCACTAAGTCATGTACTTTCTTATAGTGGAACATAAAGTTTATATAATTGACTTCCCTTTCCTCTCCCTGCTCACAATCTCCAAACAGTAGGAAAGTCAAATAATCTAACATTTTACATCTTTAAAAAACACAAAAGACATAAAAAGAAGTATGTCTTGTCTTTTGGGTTAGGGGACACAGCATAAGAAGAAAGTAAAATTAGACATGAACCAGGGAAGCTGGAAGGTGACAATGAATAGAATTAGAGGCTGAAAATTTCAGGGTTTTAGGTCATCAGGGACCCTCAGATAAGCATGAATTGTTCTGAACAGTTTATTAACCCAACAGGAATTATTTCACAGTTACTTTCTAGGGTATTAATTGATACTCACATGGGCAATTCTGTGTCTTTAAAAAAGTTAACTTATTATGTATTTTCTATCTTTAAAAACAGAAATATTATAAAGTAATCCCAGAAATAAGTTAACAAAAATGTTTACAAATATATACAGTCTTCATACATAAATGAGTTCAGTTCACACTATCTGAAAGATTAAATTTGAGCATTATTTTACTACTGTAAAGTTAGATACACATATGTTCTGTGCAACACCACACATAGGACTCAAAGCTTACTTCGAAACAAATTGTATTGAAAGCTACTAATTTATAAGCTCATTTGTAATATAAATATAAAGAATGCATCCTTTTCCTCCCTTCAGGAGATACTATGAGACCTGCAATGCTAACTCGGAGCAGGGATGCTGTTTAAAACGGTCAAAATCTTGCCAGTCTCAGTTCTGCTAAGTTCAAAGGGATGTCAGGCACGCACTTCCTGCTGAAAGTGGCCATGCCCATGAGGACTTCTTTTTCTTAATAAAACAGCCTTCTCCAGCTTTGATTTTCTTTAATTCCTTTTTTCTAAGGTACTTTCCCACCTCTTCTGCAGAATTGGTCAAAATGCTGAACTTTGACCTAGAAACTAGAATATTTGAAAATATAAAAGATTGCAGTGCTTTTTGGCTCTGATGGTGAAACGCATAGGACAGTTTTAGAGTGATTCTGTTAGAATAAATGACTAATCAATAGCAAATTAGTTATAATTAGGTATGAATCACAGAGGTGTTTACAGCTTAGTGATTGAGACTATTTATTTCTAATGGACCCAATGAGCCTTATAGAAAACTCAGCTCAGAAAGGAGGCATCTGGAGACCAGCCTAGAAACCTGCTCTTTGGTACTCTAAACCTTCCCAGTCCCCTTAAGCTCCTAGTTTTCCTAGAAATATTCCTCTTTCATAGCACCTTGTTTTACATTAACTTAAGCAATAGCCCCAAGATATAGGAGGTGAGAATGGTGAGAATGGCAGGTAGATTCAGGTGGATACACTGCTGAACTCTCTGGGGATATATCCCAGAGAAACCCTAAGAAAAAAGTAAAGCAATATTCCACATACCTCTGTTTGAAGTATTCATGCCACCCACCACACACTCTGTCCTCTCAATGTCTCCTCTAAGGATATAAATGCTTCTACCAAAAATTAAAGATTCCTTCTAGCCTCTATCATCATCCTTGATATGTCCAGCTCTACCTTGAATTTATCATCCCAATGTGATCAAACACAGATGATAAAGAAAACGGAACTACAAACATTTCAGCTCTCATGGATTTGTCCACACCTTAACACAACCTTAGTTGGCAGGTTAGTCTGTTCCAGTTGCTACAAAAAAGTGACATGGGCTGGGCGGCTTGTGAACAAGAATTATTTCTCACAGTCTGAAAGCTGGAAGTCTGAGCTTGGGGAGCCAGCTCAAATTCTGCAGAAGGTCCTTCTTCTAGATTTCAGGTAGCAAATTATCTTGTTTTTGCATGGTAGAAAAAAGAATCAAGGACATTTCTGGGGTCTGTCTTAAGAGCACTAATCCTGTTTCATCATGACTTAGTCACCTCCTCAAACCCCACCTCCTGACACTGTCACCTAGGGGATTAGGATTTTCATTCAAGAACTTAGAAGGGTACTCACATTCAGTTTATAGCCAGTAGTATGGGGCCAGAAATGGTAGCAGGTAGGTAAGAGGCTGCTACACAATCTAATAGGAGACACTGAGATTGAGATTGTGGGGAGAAGGTATATGAAGGTACAGTCTTGTGACACTCTGAAACAGAGCTAGGCTTTCCATGTTCATTGATTATGGAGCATGAAGGAGAAAGAACAGTCAAAGGTAATCCATGCTTTCTCAGTAAAACAAACTTGAGGAGAGAGGGGCATGGATCGACACAAAGAACTAATGTGTGATGTGAGTTGGTGAGTTGTAGAGTGAAAAGGTGAAGAGGTGAATTTAAATGCACAAGTATTTCATCTGAGAAAATATCTGTGAGAAATCATTAATTCATTGCTGGCAGCAGCTGGGAGGATGGTCAGACACGATGCCAGTGCAGCCCCACTGCAATGGAAGAGAGGGAGAGAGGGAAGGAAGAGGAACTCCTAACCACCATGCAGTTCAGGGTCTGGGAGGTCTCTAGGATCAAGCCAACCTCAATATCCCTGCTATGTATTGATACCATTGGAAGTCACCCAAAGGAAGCAAGACCCTGAACATGGAGTGGTGGCCACCAGAGTAGTCACTGCACTCTAGGGTGATTTAAGTCATTGCTAGGAGAAATGTGTGACACATGCTGAGAGCCATCTCAGAAGCAAAGTGGTCAGATGTAAACCTGCAGAGACTGAGCCTGAGATCTGAACTGTAGGTAGCCAGGGTGCTGCTGATTAGTTCTTGTGTGGATTGGTTCATCCTTCTTCTTTGCCACTGGATTTAACATGGCTAATCTGAGTTTAGGCGTCAGCAGTGAAAGCAATGGTAGTTAATTGTAATTGTCAACCTGATTGGCGTGAAAGACACTTTGGAGATAAGTAAAGCATACTTCCTGTGTGTCTGTGTGCGTCATGGGGTGTGATTTTTATAGACTATGTATATTCACTGGATCCTTACTTTTGACTCTTCCCCTGCTCTTAGCTTTCTAGACGCCCTAAGTGGAGCAGCTTATTTCCACTACACACTTCTGCCATAACATCCCTGCACTGGAGCTAGTTACCATGGACTCAACCTTCTGAAACTATGAGCCAAATAAATCTTTCCTCCTTTAAATTGCAGGTGTAACTTTGTTCCAGCAATGGAAAGGTGATGGAAAGCAGTGAAGACTAAGGACTGAAGGACATAGACAGACAAGGGGAGATACAGATACCAGGAAGCACTATCAAATACAAAAGGGACTGGGGCCCTTGTTGGCTACAGATCCAGAAATGTGTCATGTTCAAAGAACTAATCCTTCCATGATGCCCACCCACTGTGCTTGTCACTATTTCCTGCTCAGACTGTCACTCCTCCTGAAGACTTGGAGAGTTATGATGGTGGGCCTTAGGGCTTATTTCCTGTTTGTCCATTTTGAGCCCTAAGAGTATGCTAAACACAAGGCCTGCAGTCCTTTGTTGTTGACCAAACAGCATATTTAAAAAAAAAACAACCCTATTTAGGGAGGTTTTAAAGGAAAACAGAATTGATTCTTTACAATAAATTTGATTTATCATTTACTGCGGTTCTGTTATGTCCACAACATTTGGCCTACTCCTGAATTCAGGGAAATATTGGAGAAGATGAAATCAAGCTTGCTGATAACTAACCACAGATCTCAGTGCCCTGTAGACACAAGGTCGGGTGAAGATGACTGACTGAGATTAGTGTGACTCTCATTCTTAGGCTTCACTTTATAGCCTGTCCTATGCTTGCTGTACCAAACTTGGCCCATTCAAACCCACTTCCTCTTCACCAATACCCTTTGCTCAAGCTGCTGGCCAGTGATGACTCCTTCGGCATCTCAGAAGCCAGCTGAGTGGGTTGTCCTTCCTGTTATACCTGCAAGTCCTTCATGAAAAAGTAGCTTATTTAGCTGCTGACTATGTGATGTCAGGGCCAGGCAAGAACAGGTCACCAAAATCCCTCCTGTTGTGTCTGTGTATCCCCAGCTCAGATGACTTCCCTAGTGTTTCTTATGGACACTTATCACTTCTGGAGAATGACAATACTACTAGTGAGTTCATGGGCTCTGATTGTGCTCAATTAGTCCTTCACACCAGGCAGGGAGCTCTAAATTACCATTTCTATGCATCTGTGATAGAGTGACTAAGAAAGGGATTGTCATCTCTGGCCATAGGTGGGGGCAGGGCCTATGTCATCTGCCATTGAGAAGAATTTTATTATTGGTTTTGAAAAATAGACCGATAAACCAGCCAAGAAGAGAAAAAAAAAGTATTTTATGCTATGTAAAAGTCCTAAATTATCACTATTGATTAATAAATTTATTTATTTGTCTAATCCAACACTAGGATTCCAGGGGAAGGTAGGAGAGGTATTAGTTTGAAAATACATGGTCAAGTTAAACAACACCTGGTCTTCATCAAAAATAGAATCCAAATTTTGGGTTCAATCTCTAGTATAGAGAAAAAATTGTTAATAAATACCTTTTGTCCATTCAATTGTTCTGTACTATCAAAGGCAGCCTGATGATAGAGTACTTTAGTTTCATGAAGATTGACAAAGTCATAACAAAATCAAGAAATACCCAATAGCAAAAGAAACAAATACATGGAAGAATGCAATAAATAACAATCTTATCAAGCAATGACTATCTTGATCCTTTTACTGAAAGAGCCCATTTCTATGAAAAACAGAAATACCTTAGTACACAGATTAGCTATTTATTATTGGCCCTAAGGAAGTTTCTTATCCTCTGAGAACAGATGAAGGGGGCTATCCAATGCGAGCAGCATGGATTGCCCTCAGGTTTCCCCCAGAGTGAACAGAGAGGGCCTGAGAGTCACACTGAATAAATGGTGAGGGAACTTAGCAGGGCTGGTCAGTTAGATCTCTAGAGCACCTAGCACACAGTAGGCACTTCATAAGCTGGTGTCCCGTTAGAGTTAGTGCCCTCCTGGAAAGCTCGGCTCCAGCAGCCCATCTGAGCCACTGTACAAATGCACAGATGGGAGTCATTACCTCATATCACGGGGCTGTGTTTCTCAAGGGCAGAGCTGAGGCTGGGGACAACATGTGGCACTTTCCAGCACAAGCTGATAGAGGACAGAACCTGTTTATTTTCATACCGTAACCTCCCAAAGCATGAAAGATGCCAGATAGCCATCCAGAACTCACCAGGATCAGTAGAACACAGTGACCACCATCACAAAGAGTAACACATGGTCTGCATGGTCTGTGAGGAATGCAGGGGATTGCTACCAGAGTTGCTAGGATCAGTTTCGTTGTTTTTAAAACCATTTTATTTATATTTGCTTCTCGTCCCCCTCAGGGACTGACTTCTTTTTGAGTCCTGGGGATTTGTCTTAGTTACTTTTCTTGATGCTGGGACAAAATACCTAAACTTAAAGGAGGAAAGGTTTATTTCTGTTCACAGTTTATAGAAGTTTCATTTCATAGTCAACTGATTCCAAGGCAGGGTGGAATGACAGAGTGGCATCACAGGAGAAAAATAGTCCATGGCAAACAGGGCAGTCAGAAGACAGCCAACTGAGCAGCAAGCAGAAAGTGACCAGCAGCATGCAATAACAGCAGCCCTCTTTTCTTCCTTTATAGTCCATCCAGCTTGGGTCACTTCTGAAAAGCTCCACCTATGACTGAATGAGGCTGTGTAGGGACATCTAGACACAAGCCATAACAGGATTGAACCCAGGACCTTCACACTGATCTGATCGTTGGTCCTTTTATACTTTTATTTTTTAATAAGTTCCCACTAAATTGCTAAATTGCCCAGGCTGGGCTTATACTTGAAATCCTCCTACCTCAGCCTCCTAGAATGCTGGAATTACAGGCATGTACCACCACACCCAGCTAAAATCAGTTTTTCAACTGATCTTTACCCAATATGACATGAAGTCCATAAATGATTTGAAAGACAGGATAAGGATAAGAACAAAGAGCAATCTGTTCCCAGTCAGGTTCCCACTGTGAACCCACTCATGTTTATATGAGAAGTCCCCAGTACCAGAGATCCACATTCCTGCATGGTCCCTTGTCTTGAGAGAAGCAAAGAACACTCCATCAGTAGATCCAGTAAGCCCCTGTCCCTCTCTAGATTAATGCGCACCTGGGCCCACAAAGCTGGAGCATAGGTCCCCCACAGTGCTGTTTAGCATCTTGATTCATTAGCCATAAAATGTGTCCCTTATGTGGCAATAATTATAAATGACAAACAATATTTGTCTTAAATTCCTGTATGTAGTGAGGAATGCATTTAGCTAATGAGGGACTGACATGTGGAATGCACAAGATGATTCTGGGAGCATCAGCGTCAGAAGAAGCAGCTTTATAGAAGAGAGCAGCAGATGGGGTACAGCTGATGACAGAATGACCCTGGCAGTCAGCCAGAGGAATGCGTTGCCCTCCCTCATCCTCCCTCATGTCCCCCATCTCATTGCTCATGCAGCACTGGGAGGACTGAAGAACTACATGAAGATGGCCTGCCAGAGTCCAGGCGTCCCCAGCAGACTCCCTGAGAGCAGCCCTTGGATACCATGTACTTAAAGGACTGGAACGGAGAGGCTGTCGGACTAAGCTGCTGGTTTAAGCACAGGAGGGCTCTAATGGAACCCTCAGACCTTGTTTATTGGCTAATAGTTTCATTAGGCCTATCTGAATGCCTCTGTGATGAGAACTAGCCTGGCTCTGATACTGGCAGGGAAGTAACTTATCATCCTGCGGCCAATGACTGACATATGCCTACCCCCCAAACCACTAAGGAACAGCACTGTCCATCTGTCTTCTGAGAGTTTGGCTGAATATCCAAAGCATTTGTGAAATTCCCCTTGGTGCTGAAGGAGAAACAACACAAAACTCTCCAAAATCCTTGAGTCAACTTCCACTGGGAGAAAGAGTTTCTGAAGTTCAGGCAGATACTACCCTGCTGACCAGTCCTGACCTAGTGAAAAGCTGTGTCCACCAGCCATCTACCACACAGTCGGGGTAGTTGCCCTTAGCTGTGGAAGTTTGCCCCAAGGCTAAGGATCTTGGGGCTCATATGCATTTTCCAAGACATCAATTAACTATCAGGCCTCACTATATACCCTAGAAACTACTGCAGGACACAGACAAAGAATTAAAATTTCACAGCATGGAAGAACTTGCTGATGATCAGGGCGAACTATGTACTCAGTCTAAACTTTCAAGGGACAGATTAAATAAAACCTTTTATGACCTAATGGCCAAGATATCTGATTCAGTTAGATCACTATCTGACACTTTTATATGGGGAGCTTCTATAAACTCCACAAAGAACAAACTTGAAGCAAAATTACATTTTTACTTTGTTAACTTTGTAAAATATGTGTTTCAAATCTGCCTACTCAGTTTTACTTATGAGGCTTCCCCTCTGATTCTTCTATTTCTTTTTGTGGCCTTCTCTTCCATCGTGGCTCCCAAAATACTAGCTTGTCAGACACCTGATCCAAGTGTTTTTACCAGCTCATAAGGTGGATGCTGACTTAGCCAAAACACCAGGAGGCTCCCATTGCAAGCCCGGCATTTTCTTTGTCTTTAAATGACACATGCTGAGGCTGGGTAACTTCTAGAGACACTGAGAGCTTTAAATATATACATGCATGCATATATTGTAAATCTCCCTCTTCATAGAGTTGTCATTTAACATTAAGCATTTCCTGTGCTTCAAAAGGGTTTGACAACAGTCATCAATATGAAAAATTCTATAGAAACCATTACAACATGTATAGCTGCTTCCTCTGTAGGAAAAAACACCAATTTAATTGTTAATGTCAGATGTTGTAAAGAACCTCAGAAACAGTCTGTAATCTCATTGATAATTAGTACAGAATGGGATGGGCAACCTAACACAATGACAGAAGCAGGCTTTCCAAACTGTTCCATGTTTGAAGAATCATCCCCTTTAAGAAATCAGAACCAATGATTCCGGACATTCTCTTAGGCATATTTAGGAACAATTAGGTGCAGATCACAGTTTCAAGAACTTTAGAAGATGAGAGCCTCTTTTTTGCCTAGACGTATACTATTATATGGATGATACTTCAGAAATCTAGAAAGCCAGTGACTCAGTGAGGCAGTATGTAGAAGAGGAGCTGGGTGCAGGTGATGTCAAGTCGCAAGACCTGCCCTGACCAGCCTAGCTGATGCAAAGAACAAGTCCATCAAACCAGCACACTCTCTGCAGTCTAGCAAGCTGCACCCAATTACAGAATTCTTTATCACATTGTAAACAACAAATTAGGATTGTTCTGTGTACAAGTATTTAAGTCACCTGTATCTTTCATATAAACTGAAAAGAAAACAACAATGTAAGTAAATATAGGTTAGCTGTGGAAATAAGCCCTACAAAACAGTAGGAAGGAGAAAGTATTGCAGGTTATGATTAGTAAAAAAATAAATGTGGCTAGAATTTGGGGAAAGCATATAGAGGAAGTGAGGAAAGCTTGCTCCATGTGAAATTTGGGACTGTCCTTTGCTGAGTATAGTACGTTAAGAATCACATTAGCCTTTGAAAATTCTGTTAATGATGCCAATTTATGGCATGATCTTAAGTCACATACACTACTGATGACATTTTAAAGAACATAAGAAAAATCTTTCTTCCTCTGACTTTTATTCTACACAATCAAATTAACAGAATTCAAGCAAATATAAACTTAAGGCTTTAAGTCAGTGTAGTTAAGTTTAAATCTGAGATTTTAGCCTGCACTGTGTTTTAGTAGCTGTGCACTCTGAGTAATTTATTTGACACTTAAAACTTCATGCAAGCATTTACTTTTTCAGGATTTCTGTACCAAATACTATGCCCTTAGTAAAGTGCTATATAAATGGAAACCATAGACAGTTTGTTAATAGATCAACTGAGACCACTTGCTAACAGTCTTTTATTACCCAAGTTGTTGTAACCTGCCAAGTTTCAGTTTCCTCTGTAAAACTAGAGGATCACAATAGTGCTGACCATAAGGCAGTGGTTCTAACACTATGGCCTCATATCTAGAAAATGCATTTTAGTTAGCATAAAAATGGCCAATAAATAGTCGTCATTTCTGCTACAACAATATTGGTATCATAGTTACTTAGCTTTCATTAATCAGTATGAATACAGATTTAGTTTCTGCATCTGCATTAAAATAAAAAGGCAATTAAAATAGTACCAGAGGTTGATAGAAACGTGTTAATGAAAGGGCCAAAGTTTCTCAGTTGATTAGCCATATGGACCAATTAGGTACACATTTATTTTCTAAATGTTTACATCTTGGGGGCTACAGGGATGATTTAAAGCATAACACGGTTGTAAGACTAGAAGTAGTGTGGGAAAACCCTTAACACATATGTTCTAGAAAAGTATACTTTTCAACTGTTTGAGCCATTACTAGCCTATCTTCCGACCAGTGTGCTTTAATTCAGTTTATGAAAAGTCCTGGGGTTGCTTGAGAGAAAGGTTGAAAATAAAACTTGCTATACTTCCTGCCCTGTGTCTGTAACTTCAAGTTAAAGAACATCGCTTTGTGCCTGGCTATGTGTGAAAGGGTTAGAAATAAATCTACTTTGAAGAGAATGTTACTGAGGATGATGAATTATTTTAGGAAGCAAAGGACAAAGTCTAGGATAGATACAGTATAAACTTCATATAATAATCTTCAGAAGCTCAGAAGTCCAGAGAAATGTTACACTTTATTTAAAAAAAGCAAAAGTTTTAAAAAACTGCAAAAATGTATTTTCAGTTTCCTAAGCTTTCCAGTAACATTCCTATGTGTCCTCAAACCCCAATCTTGCTGAATTTCTCTAATTTACCCTGCTCAGAAAAGACATGTTCTGACTACTTAGAATTTCTTACGCCAACTTAATGGTATTTAAGGGTAATGCAGATCTTCCCATTTCTGATATATCTAAATAAATAAAATTATATGTAATATAAAATCATACACATATATGCTGCATTTTTATTTTTCATGTGGAGGTCTATGGTAAAAAAAAAAGACCATAGATAAGAGAAAAATAACTTCTTTCAGGTATTTTCCATAATGTTTCTACAAAGAACTATAAAACAATTTCTTTGTCTAATGTTCCTCTAAAAGATATCAAAGTGAAAAGTCTTCAAACTATTTATCTTGGAGAGGGTATCTACAGTTATTTGTCCTTTTAAGTTATGTCTCAAAAGCAACATGAAACTATAATAAATATATTAGCAGTGAGAGTGGCAATCCTCAAGTACTTGTGTTAACAAGGCAGGTGTTTTTGTACAATAGATTTCACCATCCCCCAAAGTGTAACGCCTTCCCATTTCCTCATCAGCTTTCCTTCACTAATTGTTGCTCTTTTTCTAAAATTAAAGGAAATGTACCTCTGGGTAATTTAAAGTATAGAGACCATGGCAAAATACATACAAGGATATGTGTACTCTTACTAACAAGGCTTGGAATATACAGTTATTGCACCTTGACATATCTCTAGAGTCTTTGATGAGTTTATCAGTACTTCAAAAATGCAACACAATGCAAAATTCATCAGCTCTCAAACATTAAAACAAATTAAAAGAGAGGTAGGCATTGGCTAGAAGACCTCATACTGGTATAGAGAATCTAGAAATAGCAAAGACTATCACAAATTAGAATTTGTATAAACCAACTGAATTCCAAGAATCAAATGACATCTCCCATGACTTGAACTCCAGAGCACCACTTTCATAGTTGTGAGATGATTTGTGTTTTTCTACTGTTGGGCTCAATGTAATGGTTTTATGTGATCACATTGGTATCATTGTGACTTTACCATGCAGTTTAACTAAGCAACTCTACCTTCAGGCTCAGAAGTAAGTACCTTTCTTAATAGTCACTAATACCCAATAGCCATTAGGAGTTTGTCTTTAAGCAATTAATGTTTTTATTATTTAGTAAGACCAGTGTTTGTTATTTATAGATTCAAAAAAATGAACATAACATGCTCAGGATTTCCCAGAACAAAAGATATCAAGAGTCTGGCTATGAGTGGGGAGCTGATGCTGCACCATTGTGCTGTGCTTAATAAAGTTCAAGACACAATGGTCACAGAATGGAAATGGACACAAGTCAGGATGGGTTCTCAGGACCCATTCTTTTTAGAACATTTAAGTCCTGCGAATAAACCCAGATACGTTCTAATGAAAATCTCTTAAAAATTTTAAACTTCCTTTAACTGGCCAATATGTATTAGTCAGCATAGATATCTTGTCCTCTCGGAGCCTGACTTAATCACTTTTCTCATCACTGAAACATAATACCTGACACCCACAACTTAAAGGTAGAGGAGTTTACTTTGGCTCGTGTTTTAGTAGCCTCAGTTCTTTCGTGATCTTCTGGCTGCAAGGCAACATGGCACAGCACAGGGATCCTCATGTCCTGACAGCCAGGAAGCAGAGAGTGATAGGAAAATCTGGGTGGGAGATGAAGCTTCCAAGCCATGCCCCTAGTGACCCACCTTTTTGACCAGTTCCACCTCCTGATAGCAATTCAGCTATAAACTCTCATAATCCCATCACCTTTCAAAAGTCCTATCTTTGGGTGCATGAGATTTTGGGGTTGGGGGGAACATCTAGATAATAAGCAAAGCTCTTCCCAAATCACCTGCTTAAGGCTGGGTGACTTTGCCATGTAACTACCTGAAACATTACCTACTTCTCATAGTTGTCATTATTTGTCAATGTCTGCCTGCCTTTTCTGCTGGATGTTGATCCCCAAAGCAGCAAGAATGGAGTGTGTTTCAGGAGTGTCTGCCTGAATTTATGAATAAGACTTGACGGATAAAGAACTTTGGAAATTCTTTGGAAAAGGTATTCAAGTACAAATAAATAACCCAATCATGGGGATATGGGCATTAAAGTCACTGATATGAAGCAGAGGAAGGAGGAAGGATTGGACATCACCAAGTTACTATGGAGTTGAAGCAGGCAGAATCAGATGCAGACCTAGAAAGAGCTGATCTAGAAGTGGTAGAGAATCTCCACTGTTCTAGAAACCACCTTTTTCTAGAACTGGTTAGGGATATGCGTATATAAATTGTTTAAGGTTTGGTTTTTTGTGACTGAGAATAGCCTTAGACTATGTAAGACAGCTGTTACAATCTGACTTAATTTTTAGGCATACGTTACCCTCTTGTTAATTTCAAAACTCAAATCAGAGATCTCTGGGAAATGATTGTGTTTGTGTATCTTACCACCTACCAGTTAATAGCACTGATTGGGTAATCAAGATTCCATGAGCTATGCCTATATGTATCTCCTAGCTGAGTTTGTCTAATCCAGCAATAAGAACTTACTCATAACCTATTTGTTTTTCTTTTCCCTATCTAAGACTTAACAACCAGTCGTATAATAACATTTAGGTAAGCAGTGCACTAATCTATCACTGAGCCAGTCTATCATTACTTACTCAATTTTAGCATCTCAAATTCTCAGTTTTACCCCTGTGTCACATCTTGGTGCTGTGGCAGGAAAGTATTCTTTAGTCCCCTTCACTTGTCCCAGTACCTGCAGTACCTCCTGACTTTGTTCTCTGGGTCAAATTTCCATGTGTTGGGATTTTTGCCAAGTAATCTTTTTCCTTTATATTCAGGAACCACAAGAAGATCTTATTCAACCAGATACTTATATTTTCCCTAAATCTTTTTTCCTGTGTGTTTACATAGATATTACATGCACTTTCGAAAATTAGCACTACAAAGTCACTCTTGAAAGCACTATGCATCATCATTTGAGAAATCTCATGCCAGAAATTTAAACATGAATAAACAAAGTGAAAATTCAAACCTCAAAAAAGAGTTTGATGACAATACAATCTATCAATCTATCAAAGTGTCACTTAAAAGGCTTCATACCCCTTTCAAAAGTATGAGTCACATCATCGGCAGGGAACTCTACAGGGCTTCTCTCCTGTAGGCAGCAAAAACTGCACACACACACCATATTCATCATTGGCTGTCCCCTTCGTGCTGGTTCCTGACAGGACAAGACAAAGCTCACGTGTCAGCAACCGAAACAACCTGCACGTTTCTGTGTATGATAACCTATGTCACCATCAATGTGCTTGTGCTTTTGTTCTTTAAGGAAAAGCTTAACCATCCTCCACTCCTTTGTCCTTCTCTCTGCACCCCCAACCAAGTCTTAATAGCAAAGTGAGGTGATAGATGTAGGCAGCTAAAAATAGTTTGTTTTGCATGTAACATACAAGCAAGTGAATAATTTTCTTCTGTAAGCAAGATGCCTGGGGACAGGGAGAGCTTGGTGGCAGTGGCAGCTCAGGGACATTGATGGAATGCTGTTCCTAGTGCAGTAAATCAGTAATGGCATAGCTTGGCACACTCATGTATGTGGCTGCAGCCTGGAGGAAGAAAATACCAAACCCCTGGAGAAATACTTCCTGCATTTAAAAATTATGCTTGAGCTGTTTGCGGTTGACATAGGGAATTTGATCATTTATCCTCAGCCCTTGTAAATGACATAATGAATGCCCCATCTCCCTCCATTAGTGTTGGCACCCCTGCCTTTGAGATAACCTGGACTCTTTATTTATCCTGAGCAAGAGGATCCCAGAGATGGTCAAGTAGTTGTGAACAGTTCAATAACAAAGCCCTTTGTAATGCAGGGAGAGGTGGAAAGGGCAGGAGACAAATTGCCACCACTAGTTTCACATTACTATCAGTACCGATCTGAGGTAGCATCCTCTTTTTGAGGACAGTTTGCCCACAACCAGCCAAATTGACCAGGCACATTGTCACTGTCACTCCCAAAGTTCCAAATCGTTTTCAGAATTAGGTTTAGAGACCTGGGCTTGGGTTTCTACAGAGATGGAAAATTAGCAAGAACATCTCTTTTCAGTAAAAATTAGTTAATGTTAGGATTAAATGCAGAGAGTGGAAGTGTCAAGTACTGAGCATCCCTTCATGGACAGAAGGATGTGATGACCTCTCTGTGGTCCTGATTCTAGTCCCTGCTGTGCTGTACAGGAGACCCTCTTGTCCTTCAAGATTACAGGGGCTCCTGCCTCAAACTTGTGCAGCTACTTTTTGCACCTTTGTGAAGCTGAAGTAATTGTTCATTTGTTTGTTTGTAGGAATTAGATAATGAGGTAATCCTGGCTTACTACTGTAAGTCACTTTCCAGGTGACTCTGACCTGGGAATAAAAAGCAGTTTTTCAATTAGGGAGAATTTAGCCTATAAAGTCAGACATTGGTCATATCTAGCACAAAAATGGATGTGGAGGTAAAGACAATCATCATCTTTTAATCTCTGGATGTTCAAGTTTATCGGCACAAAGATTTTATATTAAAATCTCTGCAAAAGAGAAATTTCAATATTCAAAGTCATTAATGTTCTGTAGGCAAGAATTTAATTTCATTCATCTTTTTCTGTACTTTAGAGCATGTTCTATTTTGTGATGTAGCATGTTAGAAAATGCAAACAGGATAGAGTATGTCGGAGCTAAGTTCTAAATTCTAGTATGCTGCTTATCAACGATATTACCTTCAGACATCCTTTCCTCAGTTTCCTGACATGTAAGTGGAGAACAGTTCATCTATCCTAGTTAATTGGGAGGATAACATAAAAAAACACACATCAGTCCCTAAGCACTGAGCTTGCACACAACAGGGAATCACTCAATGCCGACGTTATTGTTAACTAAAGATGGAAGGCCAGGTAGAATGCAGATGTCTTGTTTGTAGAGACATTGGTACTAATGCTCACCTGCCTCTTAGACTGGTAAAATACACCTGCCATTCACAGCCAAGAGACTAAGTGTATGTGTATAAGCATGAGTGTGGGCGCGGTATGTGTAGCTTGTGTGTTCTTGCGAGTATGTAGGGGCGTGCATTTGTTAATGGATATGTTCTTGAGCTAATTAGAAATTTTTAAGGCATTGCGATAAATTTTACTTTTTAGTAGTAACCCAGTTTCAGGAGCTACTTCTTCACTGTACTTTTGTTCATTTTATCTATCTGGTATCAATATGGTAGCATTATGTTCACTGAATGACCATATGGTGTAAGATTTGATTTGAGAAATAAAAACTTGAACTACTCAACTATAACAAATAAATACTTAAATACACTTGCCAAAATATTCAAGTCATCACCATTAGCCACTGACAAGTTTGTCCAATATTTAACTCATCCCTCTCAGGCATGGGAAATAAAAGCAAAAACTAAATAGAGGAACTATATCCTTTTCTCAGGGGCAAGCCCACAAGTATCAAGAAAATTTAAAGTTAAAAGATGTGGGCTAAGTATTCATTCAGCAAGGAAATATTGATCATCTACTTTGTCAAGCAATGCTTCAAGTGTTTCATATATCATGTAGACAAAAGGGTGGATTTTTGCATAATATAATACAAAATTCTGATTGTCATTTCTGAGCATCTGGGACAAATTCCCAAAAAGATGTTAATACTGACAAAAATGTGGAATGAGACTTTTGTCTGAAAAAAGCTAAGCAATTCCAAATTTATTTGTTCTGAGATGAAATGTAAATTATTTGTGACTGGAGTACATTTTAAAAAGGAGATTTATAAATAATCTTATCAGACCAATATGGGGAGGTAGAATGATTAATTAGCAGGACACACAGTTGTATGAGGGAGTCAGGCTTTCTGGCCAGGCTTCCACAGCAAAGATGAGGAAAATGTATCCTCCAGAGCCCTAAAAGATTTTAGCATTTACTACTCCTGTAATAGTAGGTGACTTCTTTAGCTTAAAACTCCAAAAGTTTCTATGTTCCAGAAAAAAATATAGACTTTTTCTCAAAAAAAAAAAAAAATATACTGTGGTTCAAGCAATAGCATATGTAGGTTTTAGACTGTTCACATCATTTGTTTCTATATAATTACAACAAGCAACAAAACTCAGTTATATTAAGTTAGCAAATCACTTGTCAAAGAATGAACAAACTTATTTCATACTCTTGGTTTTAGGGGAGTTTATTGACTTTTATAACTCTTTTGAAGATATTTCATTCTTTGCCAGTGCTGCATTAGATTTAAATGTCCTATGATTTTTTATTGAATAATTTTATATTAGAAGTTAAATATAATAAGTTTTAACATTGATAACTCATGGCTTTTATATTAATTACAAACCTTTTTCTTTGAAGATATGTTGTGATTCATTGCATTTTTTCTTAGATTTATGTAATTTTATCTTTTTATAAAAGTTAATCATATCCTTAAGCAATTTTAAGTCATAATGAGAAGAGAAGCAATTATATTTTTTTTACCTGATAGCAAAACATTTCCTGAGTTGATAGTATATATACAGTTGCTATAGCCAAGACCAAATTTTGATATCTTGTTGTTTTCTGTGGAAGAATACAAGGGAGCTTTGGCCTTGTCACATGGGTTATACTCACCATATCATCTCATTTGGAAATTATTTTATCCTTTACTTTGTATTACTAAAATTCAGTATCTACTACTAGTCTTCATTTGAAAAGCTATTTTCTCACTAATACATTTTGTAGCTAACATAGAAAGACAGAGAATATTTTTTCACAGGATCTCCTATAAAATAATTTGAGAAATATCTACATATACACACATATACATATACACATTTACACATGTACATCATATAGCACCCAGTCATATAAGTATCTCAGGAAATAATAGGACTTGCTTTAGCTTGGTCTGTGGTCTGTAATATCCCTGAGATGTTTGACTCAACTTAGACATTTAGTTTGGAGCATCCATGTTTTTCTTTTTTTATTATTTTCTCTCCCAACTGTATTTTCATATATTTCAAGTCAAACATAAATAGGCCACTTGAGCCCTTTTAGCTGTGAAAAACCACACTTGCTTTTAACCTCTCCTGAGAAGTAGAATTGCTTTTTTGCACATTTATCACTTTTCACTCACTTTCTTTTAAACATCTCTAGTTACTATCATACTGAAAAAGAGAATAATATTCCATTAATCCCTCTTCAACTTGTCCACAGTAAAGAACTGAACATTTGCAAAGAGAGAGCTTAAGCTTAACTCCTTTCTAAGGAGTAAGAGTATGATAGGCAAGTCTAAAGGACACCGTTAAACTGTTGTAAGGGTACAATTTCAACAAACTGCCTAAGAAAAAAAAGAAGAAGCTTCCCTGGGGAGAAACAGGAAACATGTATAGGAGATAGTGATTTCCTCCACACAAGAAGTGTTTAAACATAGATGACCTATCTATCCCTTGGCCAACAGCATCTGAGAATTTTGTGCAGTGGCCTTAAAACGTATATTTCCCATCTGGACACACACCCCCCCCCCGTAGGTCTGGAGTTAACTCTGAAGCAGCCACACTGAGTACAACCCTGTCTGTTATAAGGTAACCTGTGGTTTTTGAGGCTCAGTCTAAGCCATCCCACCCCACAGTGCTCTGTAGTAACAAGGCACTGACAGAAGCCAGAAATGGTACCTAGAGTTTTCTTTTGGGAATTGTAGAACAAATCTATATCATTGAGTTGTTCTTAGAGGTCCAGAACAGTATTAGGGAATGAAAAGAAGAGAAAAACCTCACAAAACTGATAGCATTTCCGGAGCTTTTCCTGATTAATGTTCTTGTGGTACTGTGTTGTGGATTGAACCCAGAGTCTTTCCTCTCAGAGACACATTCCCAGAGCTTCTATTTTTTATTTTTATTTTAAGACACAGTCTTATTAAGTTGCCCAGGGTAGGTTCAAATTTGCAGTCCTTCTCCTCAGAGTCCAGAATCTCAGCGTTCTGGATTACAGGTGTGTGTTGAACACCTGACTGCTCGCCTGATTCTTAACACCTGGGACAACCACCTGGGAAATGAACAAGCTGTGAGCCAGGCTTCCAAGACAACGTGCTAAGCCCAGCAGCCATGCTCAGAGAAGGGATTTGAAAGAAGGAAGCCAAGTACTCTTGTAAAAATTTTGCTGATACCAGATGCATGTTTTATAGTTTTAGTGCTCCAACTGCAAAAAGAGTGATGATTCTGATAGTCCCCAAATGAGATATCCAATAAAACTGTTTCTTCCTGTTGGCAAACTGTGTGGCCAGGGCAATTCAGCTATGTTCTTTCTGCTCTGTGTGTGTGTGTGTGTGTGTGTGTGTGTGTGTGTGTGTGTGTGTGAGAGAGAGAGAGAGAGAGAGAGAGAGAGAGAGAGAGAGAGAGAGAGACAAATTTCCTTCAAGGTAAATGCGTGAATTAGAAGTATGTGAGCACCTGGAACACCATATTAAGCAAATAGAAAATAAATAATAAATGACAGCTTTTCTTTCTCCCCTGTATTAGTCTGCATCTGATTACATCATCTTGTAAGTAACCCAGTAGAACTGGCAGTGATAGGAGTCACTACTTATGAATTGTGTGACCTTAGACAAAATATTTATTCCTAACTTTCTAACTGCTCATCAAAAAATGATGGTAGTAAAATGGTAAAGCTGTTATAGGAAACTATCTGATGCACATGAGACTCAAAGAAAAATATTTGGTTTGTAGTCATCATCCAGTAAATGCTAACTTGGAATATATATTCTTTGCTATAATTGGCCTGCAAAAAACCCCACTAATGAAAGTGAAACAATAGACTGATGTTTTATAAGGTCTCAATTGAGTAAAATTGTTTAAGAAAGCATGCCTTTAGCTACATTCAGTATAGCTTTTATAAATGCCATTTTTATATTAACGATGAAAGATTTATTTGACATCAAGTTACTCAAATATATGTACTTTTAGCATTTAAATTAACTTCTCGTCCCAAACTCTAAATGGAGAAATATGTCATCTTTTTTTCAAACAATCAAGGCTCATGGTTAATTCAAAAGTTAATGATATTTTCACCACTTCCATATATTGGAGTGTAATATCTATATCTGTCCTTTGCCTCTCCTAGAATGATTAAAAGTTGCTTCATTTATATTGAGTGTTGAATTTGCCAGGGTAACTCAAGAACTATAATAGCAACTAATGAGATTTGGAAATGCAGCTTTTCATTGTTGTCAAATTTCCTCCAGGTTGAAAGCAGCCAGGGAAATTTTCTCCCCACCACCCAAAACCCCTGTTGGCCCCCAGTGTACATCTAAAGACTGAGAATGAAAATAATCCCACTGCTCTATGATTGTATACAAAATATTTGCTGGGGTTTTCTCCAAAATGGTCCAACAAATTTGTCACTTTAATTTATATTTTTCCACCTGGCACCCTTGATGCAAATACTGAGAAAGAGAAAAGGAGGCATCATGAAATACTCTGGAGCAATGGGAGCGTCATTTGGCTTGTTGTCACTCTGTCATGTTAACTTAGTGAGGAGGCACCTCATTCAGAGCAATTATTGAGCCATCATATAAGAATATGTTTAAGAATGCCACCAATTTTAAATTACATATTTTTTTCTAAGATAAGAAGTAAATTTTATTAAGAATATCACTGATAACAATGTTATAATATTTGCCCTTTATTTTGCTATGGGTTCTGTTTAACATTTTAGTATCCAGAAACAAATGAATTATTTTGTGTAAAATGATTTGAAAACTTGAACACTGTTAAACTCTAAGTTGAGAGTAATTATTTAAGAAAAAAATGATCATCACTTATAATAGAAAATGAGATTTGCTTTTCAAGAATATCCTGGGCTTCATTGGACTTCTATTTTTCACCAGAAATCAAGATTTAGCAAGCACTATGTGATTATAGCTCTAATCAAGGAAGAATGCCACAATTAAAGAATGAAACTCAAGACACACAATGCTACTCACCCTTTCCTGCTGTCAATTTGGCAAGGCATTGGATGCAAAGGATTCTATAGAAACAGGAGTTATATCATCATTGGCAGAAAAATAAACTACCATGTATCTGATGCTATCTATAATAGGGACACTTGTGACGGAAGATACTCCAGTATTTTAAAATAAGATGATTTATTATAGCAGCACTCCTGGTCTGCTCTATGTGCCTGCTTCTGTTGAGTCAGGGACAGCTCTCTCCCAGATTTAAGACAGTCACCTTTTGAAAGTGAATGAATACTCAAGATATGATTTCTTCAGATAATTCTTTTCACACGTTGGGGTAAACCTATGGCCATCACACTGAGCTGCATCTGCGGTCCATACATATTTTTTTAAAATTTTGAGACACAATCTTACTAAATTGCTAAATTTACCAAGGCAAGCTTAAACTTGCAAATCCTTCTGCCTCTGCCTCCCGGACTTCTGAAACTACAGGCATATGACACCAGGCCCTGTGAGAAAGGCTTCTCTTTTAACTGCCAAAGGTTAAGCAAAAGTACCTAAAAACTGTTGATTGGAAAATTTTAACAGATATATTAATATTGAAAAGTTCAAACATTATATCATCGAAGTATTCCTGCTGACGTCATTGTTTGTATTAACAGTAGTACTAACTGAAATTTTTTTTTTTAGTATTTGTGTCTGCCAAACTTCCTCATGGCAGATAGGCATGGTTTCTTCGCATCTCAGTCTGTCTGTCCGAGGTTTTCCTTCCAAACTTTTTGTCCCTCTGCTCCCTGCTTTTACTTGCTTCCATGCTTTTGATGACTTTTTTCTTACTGTACGTACTGGAAAGCCAGAGCACCATGTAAAGCTCTGCTTCAAGAAGGGGCAAGAAAATCCTCAATATCACCTTGGAGGAAAGCACGTGGGTGTCCATACACGGACTTTGTAACAGCAGTTTTTCACTCTACACAGTAGCATTGATTTGTGTCTTTTATACTTTGGGCACAATATTCTGGGTAATTCTGTTTGCTAGAGAAGAGATCTCAGGGTAAGTAGAAGCACTTTACTTGCAACCCTAGAAGTAATCCAGGGATTAAAAAGAGAGAAGAGGGGGCTGGGATTTAACTCAGCAGCGTAAGCACCTGCCTGGCAAGCACAAGGTCGTAAGTTTGATCCCGGTACCAAAAAAAAAAAAAAAAAAAAAGAAGAGAGAGAGAGAGAGAGATGAGAGTCCAGAGAGAAGCCAAGGCTTGTTTGTAGGGAAAATAAAAAGTATTACAATAATTCAGTGTGACATGGAAATAGATGAAAAGTGACTAAAAGATGATTTTTAAATCTATGAGAGAAACAGAAACTGTTTCTCTCTCCAGAGAGGAAAGGAAATGGACACCGAGTAGGGAAACTTTAATCTAATGTAAAGATGTCCAGAGGGAGTGATGTTCAGTGCAGGCACCTGCTACTGCAAACAAAATGTGGAGACCTTTTCCCTAGAGATTATCACAAAACAATAGGCAGAGTAACACTTCCCTGCCAAATTTACTTAGCATTTTCCTAATAATTGGATTCCAAAAACTCTTTATTGAACAAATTAATATCAAAACACATCACCCATAGAAGTACTTTAAGTAAGGAATGAAGATATTTGTTCTCAAGAAAACCTATTAAAATCGTGTGTATGTTTAAACCTTAGCCTCTATGATTGACATAGCAAAAGTTATTAGCATAGACAAGATAATTTAAAACTGTAAAAATGTCATAAACTCTTTCAGCATATAGTATAATCTTTTCAATTTCATGACTATACTTATTTTAGTTAACATGTGTTGTGTCCTAGAGAAATGCGTAAGTTTATACTAGCTTTCAAGAGCTTAAATGGAATTTTGCATCTATAAATAAATTGGTTTACTTAAATACATCCAGCTGTGACAAGGAATCGACTAGAATAAGAATAGATCAGAAAAATTACGAAGTGTTTGTTTTAGAAAGTAACTACTGATTTTATGAAAATCTTATTAGAGCTACAGTTGGGTTACTAATGGATAGTTGCACATTTATATTACTTTCGATTAACTAATACTGCTTGCTCTGATGAGTAGAATTCAATTAAAGTGTTTTTATTGTGCATTCATATATTTCTTTAAAGTGTATCTACTGGAAAGATTACATGAATATTATATTGCTTCTAAAGCACTAAAAATAATTGGAAATATTATAATAGACACAAATTAGGTACAGAAATGTTACTGAGTATATGACAACACTAAGTAAATTCATATGCAAACATATAGTACAAATAGACGATTTACAAACTAAGAATTTCAGAAAAAAGGGAGAAAGGGTCAGAGAGACAAAAAATGTTTCTCAGTGTAGGATTAGCTGGCTTCATGTTGTCTGAACTCAGCCGGTAAATGAGGAAAGGTGTATGTGGGCAGGGTGGTCATTTTCTCAAAGCTGCAGCATCGAGGTTGACCAGGAAAAAGATCACTCTAGTCCTCTACTTGCACTGGGCACTTAAGAGGATTTCAGGAAAATGGTGTTGTTGTGGTTTTCTTTAGTAAGCAATATCTCTAGAGATTGCATTTGTGCACATACGTATGTGTTCCATGGGTGGGCACACAAGCATGTGCATACCCACACGTGTGTAAGCATAAGCAGCTATAAGCTAAACATTTGTCTTGTTTTTATTTACAGGACACTGAATGTAAAGGGGACATTATCATCTAATTTAGATTATTTTATGGACCAAAGAATAGCTTAGATATTAGCTAGAAACCATTATGTTTCTAAGACGTATCTTTGAAAATCAATAGTATTTTGTTCAAATGTCTTTCAGTCCTAGTGCTGCCATTCCATTTTGCTTAGCAAAGAACAAACACATTCTTCCAAGATAGTACATGCACTGAGCCTGTTTTTAAGGTGGTGCTGACACCTTTTGGCAGCAGCTTCAAAAAAGAAAGGTAATAATTTTATTGCTTTTTAATTTTAAACATAAAAATAAAAATAACAAAAAACAGTTTTGAAACAGGCTACTAGGATAATAACAATAATTAATACATTATGTACTGTTATATTCGTTGTAGCTGTTCAGAGTACAAGATATAGGCATGAAATATTTTTCAAAAAAGAATTCACGCAAAACTTTCTTTTCAATGAACTAAAGCAAACTAGTTAATAACTATCTTAACTATCTTGAGTGTCTCTCTGTGTGTATATATACATATTTTTTTCTTTTCCCTTCCTTGAATCACAGTTTTTCTTTTCTTTTCTTTTGAATAGTTTCTTTCCAGTTTGCAGTATCTGTTATACATTTTGGATCTTATTTACCATTTCAGTTTCTATACTAGTGAGACAATGGATGTTTACACACATGTGTATCATTTATTTCACTTATGACTATCGTCTCAAGTTGCATTCATTTATTTATAAAAGTCTCAAATTTATCTTTCTTCAAGGCTGACTAGTATTCTGTTATGTAAAACTAGATATGTTTTTTGTTCATCCTTTGGTTGATAGGCATTTGAGCTTTTTCCAAGATTTAGCTATTACAAATTGTTCTGTATAAATATGAACATACATATATCTCTGTGTTATGATACTTCTGTGTAACGCTTCTGGAAGATACCGGAAGGGGAATAGCTGGATAGAATGGGACCTGTAAACCTAGTTTTGTAAGGAATCTCCACACTGATTTCCACAATGGTTGCACCAGTCTACACTCCCACCAACAGTGGGAAAAGCATTCCTTTTCCCCAGAGGGGAAACTCCCAGAGGGGGTTGATTTCTTGATGACAGCCATTCTTTCTGGAGTAAGATGGAATCTCAGTGTTGTTTTAATTTGCATCTCTCAAATCACCAATGATGTCAAACATTTCTTAATAATTTATTTGCCATTTATATTTCTTCATCCAAAAAGTGTGTATTCTTAGATGCCCATTTTTTGATTGGGTCTTAGAATTTGAGGATATCTGATTTTTTTCAGTTCTTTATATGTTATAGCTAATAAGTCCTTTGTCTGAGGGATAATAGGCTATAATTTGTTCCAACTATGTGGATTGTTTTTTACTTTGTTGGTAATTTCTTCTGTTGTGAGAAGCCTTTTAATATTTAGATCCCATTTATTGATTCTTCTCCTGTGCTCTAGGTTTGTTCACGAAGTCTCTGCTTATTTCTGTTTTAATACTTAGATTTTTTGATTCATTTTAACTTTAGTGCATAGTGATAGACATGGTTCTAGTTTTAGTCCTTGACATGTGAAAAGTCTGTTTTTCCAGCACCACTTATTACAGAGATTATCTTTTTTCCAATGAGTATATTTGGCTCCTTTGTTGAAGATAAGGTGATTTCATGTGTTTGGAGTTGTATCTGCATCTTCTATTCTGTTTCACTGATCCTCAGGTCTGTTTTTCTGAAAATACCATGCTGATTTTATCACAGTAGCTTGTGGTATAATTTCAAGTCAGAGATTGTGATGTTCTCTGACTTGCCTTTGTGCCCAGGATTGCTTTTGCTATTCTAGGTCTTTCCTGGTTCCAAATGAATTTTAGATATTATTTCTCTATCTCAGTGAGGTATAATGATATTTTAATTGATATTGTATTAAATATGTGTAACAGTTTTGGGAATATGATCATTTTCACTATGTTAGTTCTTCCTATCCATGAGAAAGGAATTTCTTTCCATTTTCTGATATATTTTTCAATCTCCTTTTACTAAGTATTGTAGTTTTAAATGTATAGATCTTTTACTTATTTTGTTAGATTCATTCCTAAATATTTCATTTTTTGGATGTTATTGCAAAGACTGTAGTTTTCCTAATTTCTCTCTATGTGAGTTTGTTGCTTGTATATAGGAATGCTATTGATTTTTGAATGTTGCCTATGTATCCAGTCACACTACTGAATTTGGTTATCAAATCTATAAGTCTCTTGGTGGAGCTTTTGGGGTCTTCCATGTAGAGTATCATGTCATCTGCAAATAATGATAATTCTTCCTTTCCTATTCCTAGTCCTTTTCCTTCTTTCTCTTTTCGAACTGCTCTGGCTAATATTTCTAAAACTATATTGATTAAAAGAGGTAATAATGGACATCCTTGTCTTGTTCCTGATTTTTAGAATGAAAGCTTTCAGTTTTTTACTATTTAGTTTGATGCTAACTATTGGTTTATCATGTATGGCTTTTTTTAGATGAACATAAAGTCCCTGTATTCCAATTTTCTGCAGTGTTTTATCAGGAATGGATGCTTGACCTTGTCAAATGCTTTTTCTGCATCTGTTGAGATAATAATGTGATTTTTATGTTTGCTTTTTTAATACAGTGTATTACATTTATTGATTTACATTTGTTGTACCACCCTTGCAATCCTGAAAAGAATATTCCTTGGTCATGGTGCATAATCTTGATGATGTACTGCATCCTGTTTTCCAATATCTTATTAAGGAGTTTTATATCTATGTTCATTAGGGAAGTTGGCCTGTATTTTTTTTTTGGTTGTGTTCTTCTCAGTTTTGGAATCAGGGTAATATTTGCCTCTTGATTTTGGTAGTACTGCTTCTCTTTCAATTTCTTTAAAGAGTTTCAGCATTAGTAGCATTAGCTTCTCTAAATTTCTTGTAGAATTCAACAGTGAATCAGTCAGGGCCTGGGCTTTTCTTTGTTTCTAAATTTTTAATTACATTTTCAATTTTATTGGCTGATATTGAGTTATTTAGAAATTTTGTATCTTCTTTAGTTTTGACAATTTGACTGTATTTAGTAATTTGTTTATTTCTTCTGTGTTTTCCATCTTATTAGAATATAGGCTCTCATAGATGGTATTGGTGATCTTCTGAATTTCTGTAGGATCTGTTGTGATTTCACCCTTTTCATTCTTAATTGCTTATATTTGTGTTTTTTCTTTCCTCTTTTTGATGAAGTTGGTTAATGATTTATCAATTCCATTGTCTCAAAGAATTAACTTTTTGGTTGATTCATTGATTGTATTGTTTTCTTAGTCTCAAGTGTATTAATTTCTACTCTTTTTAATTTTCTCCCTTATGTGAGCTTTGGATTTGTTTCTTCTTCTTTTTCTAGAAGTTTGAAGTTCAACACTAGGTTGTATATTTGAGCTCATTCTGTTTTCCTGATATGAGAGTTAATTTGTCACTATAAATTTCCCTCTTAGGACTGCTTTTATTGTATCACTTAAGTTTTGGTATGCTGCTATCAGCCTTATCGTTTGATTCTATATAGTGTTTAATTTTGTCCTTAATTTCCTCTGTGATTTATTGCTTGTTCAGAAGTGTGTTGATTAATTTCCATGTGTTTATGTAGTTTTTGTGATTTCTTTTGTCACTGATTTGCAGTTTCATTGCACTATAGTCAGATAGTATGCATGGAGGGATTTCAATTCCTCTACACTTAATTAAACATGTTTTGTGAGCTAATGTTTGGTTTGTTTTGGAGAACATCCTGTATGCAACTGAGAAGAATGTGTATTCTAATGTTTTGGGGTGGAACACTCTGGGGACATTTTCCAAGTCCATTGGTGACAATGTTAAAAGAGAACAATTGACATTCAGAATTTCTGTGAAACTATGTGTTTCCAAAAGAATTAAAATAATCTGAATCAATTCCAACAATTTCTTTTACAAATTGCCACTAAATTATATATTCTCCTCTATAAAACTGTATAGATAGACTCACATTTTCCTAGATATGGTGACAGGAGGGAAACTGCCCTGAATCCCAATATAGTTTTATACTTTATACATACAATAGAATCATTTAAAAAATCAAATAACCAGATTTTTCCATCCATCCATCCACCTATCTATATTGTCTCACTACATAAACAACTGATACTGAAAAATTACCTATCATTTATTTGATCTGGAAGTTCTTTCTGTGCATCAAAAAATGATGAAGACATCATTGTTCATAACAGATTAGTGGTATAATATCTTTCACTCTAACATGGTGCATTTAAAAGTTTAAGTGATAAGACTAGCTGGCTCTGAGCCCAAACTTGCTCAGTCACCAGGAATATGGCCTTGCAGTAATAACATCCTAATGTCACATCTCTTCTAACAAGAAATCTGAGTGATCTATTTACAGCTGGGTCCCCACCATCTCAATGCTTAGTAATGGTAGGTGCTTTACAAACATCATTAAAAATAAGAAGGAGGGGCTGGGGATTTAGCTCAGTGGTGTAAGTGCCTGCCTGGTAAGCACAAAGTCATGAGTTCAATCCTCAGTACAAATAAAAAGAGGAAAGAAATGAAGAAGAGAGAGAGAGAAGATGCATATCTCATAGGATGATGTGAAGACTGTATGCAAAATTATCTCAACTATTAGTGTCTTCTTGTCCTATAGAAGTTAGGAATTCATGGATAGGGGATTGATTAATCAACTATTGCCTTGACACTACTGAGATACATGCATATCTCTTAAACATCCATAATTAAAGAATGGAAAATACACAACCACTTTAATAAACTCTCCCACCAGAATATGCATTGACACATGATATCTAGCTTCAATAATTCTCTGCCTAAAACTAAGCTTTTTGATACAGGTTAAAACCCTCAACACTCCTCTGCCAGGTCAGAATTACCATCAATTAAGACTCAAATAGTTGAACTGGGGTACGGACCAAAGTCACATCTTATGAACATAATGCAAGTGATCCATTTTTTCAGATCAATGGTTACTTTGACCAATGTCAAGTCTAAAATACATTTAACTCAGAAACAAACTAAACCAAAGGTCTAGGACATAAGGGATTGGAGAGTTACCTTTATTTAAAAATTATTAAACCATTTATCACTATATGAAATTACTTTTTACTTGTATGTGTGTTTTCTCTCCATAGTGTACGTGTGTTTTCATGGAGCTACTGTTGTCTCTGGCCCACACTGGCTCCTGTTTAGGTTGAAATACTTATGGTGATATTGCCTACTATTGAGGATTGGTCATCTCAGAACTAAATAGTACTTTGGAGCAGGAAGTCTCCAGGTTGCTTGAGAGGTACCCAGGAGCTGCAAAGTGCCAAGCACATGTGCTGGAGCACCTGCAAGGCACTGATGTAGAAACACTCAGCCAAGGGGTGTTGAGTAAATAAATGAAGGAACGAGGTCAGACACTGAAAGTCTCCTCTCTCCTCAGTTTTCCTTTTCTGTCATTTTCTGAGTCTCATCTCAGTGGCTCCCACCTACTCTGTCCTCTCATTTAAGGTCATTTTACATTAATGCATTTGTAGGTCCTGAGCAAGCCTGCAGTGTTAACCCCTGTGGAAGTCGAAGAATGCTTATGCTTACAGGCAGAAGCTGAGTTGCTTCCTGTGAAATCACATGCCCTCCCC
The DNA here is from genome assembly GCA_004027295.1 of Dolichotis patagonum. Classification (NCBI taxonomy): domain Eukaryota; kingdom Metazoa; phylum Chordata; class Mammalia; order Rodentia; family Caviidae; genus Dolichotis; species Dolichotis patagonum. The sequence goes on from PVJX010000203.1 coordinate 324,348, forward strand.
AATTTGCCTTCTTGAATTTCTGAAAGTTCAAGAGCACAACCCAGTGATGTTTTCCAACCTCTTCTCTGGGAAGCTCACAGAAAAAAGCAAAACTACTTGCCCTTTGGTGATGAAGGGGGGGTGGCACAGGGGCATTGTATAAAAAAGCCCTACCGGTGTGGGGCAGGACAGTCTGCAGTAAAGTTTGTAGAGGAGAAAAAACATGAGTCGCACCTCCTGAATGTTCTTCAGACATCTGGAGTACCAAGGACAGAACCAGAATGGCCACATCTAAATATTAATGACCACTTTTGGGGGAGTGGTGGGAGCTGTGGACATGTGCTGAATAACAGGAGAATATAGAGCTGTAGAAAATAAATTAGAATCTAAATGTAGACATCCTGAATATCACAGTTATGAGATGATTATCAATCCCAGGGACACGACACTCTAAGGAAGAACCACACAATTGTTTCAGAAATAGCTTTTTAAAAGCTACAAAGTTACTGATAAAAACTCCGTACTCGGGGTTGAAGACACTTGCCACTGTGTGGCTTTGGAGTCAAGTTTTCTGGATCTTATTTTTCTTATTAAAATGAAAGAGGAGTGGGTACATCAATTAGCTACGAATGTCTGTCTCTGAAAAAAACAAAACTTGAAGCTCCCTGGATGTAAGGGAAATCATCCCTCATGGAATCTTGTGTAGCTCAGGGACGCTGGAAGGAAGACATTTATGAACAGCTTGAGCTGGTGCTGACTGCAGTCCCCATGGAAGGAACTTCTCTGTTTCAACAGTGACAGCTTTCACTTGTTTTGACATGAAACCTTGAAGCCAGGGTGGACTGAGCATTTCTCTTTTACATTGTGCACAGACCTCATAGTCCCTAAGACTTTTATTAAATAAAATTAAACTCAGCTATTTACCCAGCGGTCACATGGAACGAAGAAGCACAAACCGATTTTTAACAGAAATCTCCTGATGCCCAGAAATGCCAGTGATGAATCTTTAAGTGTATGTAACAACACCAGGCCATGACTTACGTCCTTGACTTGAAAGTGGGCACATGAGTCAGGTGAGAAAGCACTGGGAAAAAGAGGCATGAGCCTAATTTCATTTTTTTTCTCCAAAATTTAGCAAAGAGAGGTAGACTCATTAGGTAGATCTTTTTATATACTTGTAATTCACACAAGTGCTGGTACCAAGTATTTGATGAAAACCCATGCTGAAGCATTTCTGGATTTGAATTCATTCCCTTCTAACCTGACTTTCTCCCATTCCCAGAGAAGCATTCTGTTCCGCTTGTATACTGAATAAAACAAGAATGCAAGGTAATGTAAACTTACTACTGACAATCAGCAGAATGTCAGAAATGAAGTTTTTTTTCCTCAACAATAGCAAGGGAAGAAAAAGCCATAATTAAATTATTTTCATTTAAAAAATATATGTTTGTCTTCCTCATGTAACATAGTGGCTTATTAAGTTCCTCCCTACGCCATCACAGTAGCAGAATTCTAAAATGTTTTGAAAACATTCCTTGGAGCCACATAACAATAATTAACAGCCTAGCAAGTGCTGAACAGCAAGCAGCTGATAATAGCGGAGCCTAATGTGGACAGAATGCAATTAATCATGGCAACTACCCATCGCGAGCAGGATTCATGCTTAGTTATCATGAAGTGCTGATGAGGCCTCTTGGTCCTTTACGATGTATACATTAAGCAGATCTCTCCTATCTCAGCATACCAAGCATAGCAGAAGAAAGGGGCAGGGAGCTAGATTTCTTCATAACTGTCCTCTTCCTATTATATAACTTCTTGCTGCGGTTCTCCAAGGATAGCCATATCCACCCAGGAGCCTATGCTCCTGATCACCCCACAGAAAGAGGAAGTTGGGCCACTCATGGAGTGACACACAAATGCCTATATCAACTGTTGGCTTTCTTAGGTCTGGAAACAAACACGACAAAAGGGTCCTGCTGATTCAGGCCAGTGATCAGCCTATACTGTTGTGTGTGATGCTGCAAGGGGAGCCAAACAGTGGGATTTGCTCCTTCTTTGTGGCCACTTCCTTCAAGATGTATGCTCTGTGACACCGAAATGAATTCTGAACAAGGATGAAAGATAGATATTGATCATTGCATCAGTGAAACTAAATGTACTCACCATACAAATTGATCAAAAGTCCAATCTCTAGCCAAGAAGCATTTGTCAGTAGAGATGGTTAGTGTTTTGTGGGATACAGCCTTATGCAATTCACCTTTTTCTTTCAACTTGGTATTGCTAATTTATGAAAAAATATGACAGTATGTTAGTGTCATATGGAATGTAGTCACAATTTGTCAGTTCCAGGCACACGTTTCTTTCTCATATAATAACTGACTAAACATCAGTGTTGATTAATTCATTGTCCTCTACTGGGTGATGAGGAGCAATGTACAGCTGTCTAAAGAATGAGGACAAAATCAGTGAGTAAGGGCCCCACTCCCTGATGATCTCAGTTCCTGGATAAAACAGGGGTTTATGGGTACAAACACATTAGTATATAGTAAGGGCCACACAGAAGTAAGTGCAGAATGAGAAATAAATGGAGAAATTTAATGAATGGTAGAGAAAGAGAGATACAGTGTCGAAATCTGTACAAGAAACTGGATATTTGGACTGGGCCAGAACACATGCTTCCACGAGCTGTAGTAATTCACATCAAGGAGAAGTATGATCAAAACCACAACTGAGGCTGGTGTGGTGGATCTACCTCTAATCCTAGTTACACGGGAGGCTGACATAGAAGGGCCGGAAATTCAAGGCCAATCTAGTCAATTTAGTGAGACCCTGTCTCAAAACAAAATTTCTGGGACGTAGTTCAGCATTCCCTGAGTTGAAGCCCTAGTAACCAAAAAAGTAAAAAAGACAACTTTTTCCAAAATATTTCATTTCACATACTCTTATTTTCTATATTAAACACATATGATTAATGGGAAGGATAGAGTCCTATAGTGGAGAGAAAAGACAGCAAGTAAAGCAAAAAAAAAAGACAGAGCAAAATTCCTATTCATACTGTTAATTTAATTTCAACCTGAAATCTAGGAATTTAACTTTTATAGCCACAGAATTGTATGTAGAGGTAAATGTCTAAACAGCTTATGTTTTGATACTTTGATTATGAGGTTTATGTAAGGAAAAGATTTAAGATTAAAGTCAAAGTTGATTGTAAGGAATGGGACTGAACTTGTTAACCTTGAATGGATATAAGAAGGTCATGAAGGAGAAAAAAAATATTAAGACATAAAGGTGATCAGGAGCTAAAAAAATGGAGAACGTCTCCCTCTTTGATGAGGCAATCTCAAATGGACAGATTGCCCCTGCTCTCAAAACAGAATCAAGTGCCTTATGATCACCAAAGTCCTTCTCATGTCTCAAATCCTATAACACAACTTTCCAAGATTCTAATCTTCAGTAACTTTGGCTAGAAAAGCAACCTCCAAATCAATAAATCAATCCAAGGCTAGTCAGGCCCCTTCTTGTGCACGTCCACAGTTATTAAAATGTATAAGTCTTAGTCTCAGTACTTGAGGAGCTAACAATTTATGTGAGGAGCTGAGTTCAGTATGAGAGGTGACAGAGTCATATGAGACACATGCAGAGAGAGATGGCATCACAGCTAGCGTGATCAGAAAGAGGATCACAGGAGCCCAGGTGAGCTGAGCCTCATGGGTGAAGCAATGCCCCAGGTTAGGCAAGAAAAGAAGGGACATAGCAAAGAACTCATTAGCAGGAAAACATGGTGTGTTTTAGTGAAGACCACCAAAAAAGACCCTGCATGTCAAGTGCAGGCCACAGCTGGTGTGTTAAGATGAACTGAAATGAGAGGTGAGATGTGATGTGAGTGCTGGAAGTCAAGTGCAGACAGATGTCAGTGCAGCAGAACCAGCACAGAAACAGGGGGCAGGAGCTGAGCGTTCACATTTGGGGAGGGCAAGGAACAGAGAGTCCTGCTTGGCTCAGGAGTAAAGAAGGCAGCAAGGACCAAAGAAAATCATTAAGACATTTAAGAAATTTGAACAGGTTCTTACGGGCCAAAACTGTTGTAAGCTGTTATTCTAATGTTTTTGTACTATTTGTGAGTAGACATTTTTCAGATCTTACTTACCATCAGGGTATTTGTTAAATACCAATTCTTAAAGAAGCTAGCAAACTACTTAACGACCTCCACAATAAAATCTTAGCTCCTGAATACAAATCCCACATTCGTGGAGTCTTATTTTCCTATCTTAGGGTCATTCCTTTTCATTCTTTACCAGTGACCTAGGTATTATTCCTGTCATGCTCTAAGAATATTCAGGTAAAGATAAATTCCACACCAAAGTCTCTCCTAGTCCCAGTGTTAGCTTCCTTACCCGCTTGTGACTAGGTCATTTGGTCTATATGTTACATTGTCTCCTCACATCGAAGTTATTTTCCTTGAAATGATGAGAAAGATGACTTACTTAGACTTCAGGCTCCATTCAACACCTGGGTTTGATGTCTAAGTTAAATAAGCAAATCCTGCTGTATTGTGCCAAATTCTTATTTACATTACAGAAAACAAGCACAAAAAATATCTGCAGGGATTTGGATTTTATGATTCATCAATAGCTCTGAATAATTTATGGAGACATTTTGCCAGTTTAGAATAGATACAGATAAATTCACATTTTTCCAGAAGGAAAAAAAAATCAGTTAAAAACAACAATGAGGAAAAATAAGTGTTTGTGTTTGGAGGGTTAGCACAAATGTAGAGCCTGCGTTTCACAGGTAAAAGGCCTTCAGTTCAATCCCAAGTAATAAAAACTTAAAGACAAATTCTAGAATGTTTTCCTAAGTGTATATTTTAAAATTTATTTTCATTAATTTATACAATTGTTTTTAGTCTCCTACTTAAATAAATGTACAATAACATTGTTCATAAATTAATTTTTAGATCTTTTATTCCAATTCAAAAAACTGTCAAGCACTTAGAAAAGCCATCTTCTGTTCTTAGTTTCCTTCCTTTTATAGTACATTTTTTTACCTTTCCAAACTCTAGAGATGAAATTAACAGGCATTTTGTTCCTGCATACTGGTAATGAATAATTATACTGTCATGCAGTACATAACTACCAATTATATGACGGGCTTTTTATTTCAAGGAGATATTTAGTAATTTTTAATGGAGAGTTACATATGTCATTCTTTTAAAAACATATCCATCAGTGTTATTTTCAGAAGTGGAGAACTGTCATAATCTGGTGAAGATTCACTTGGTTTGTAATTATCAACTTCACTTATACCCAGGCCTACTGTCATTAAGAAACATCAGTAGCTTTTGGAAGCACACACAGGAGTTCTTGAGTGCCCTGGGACAGCATTTGGGGACTCTAGGACAGAATAGCATAATCTGTTATATAGTTACAATGCTTAAATCACCTGTATAGTTAAGAGTGTGAAAAACTACACTACAGGAAAGCAAAGTTTTCCTGTAGTTCCATTAGAAAATATAAAAGAAATCCAAAATTGTCTTTAATGTTTAAAAATGGAGACAGTCTGGATTCTTACACTGAACCCATTTTTAACTAGCTGAGTTACCTAGCAGACAAATTTACCTCACTATGCCTCAGTTGCGTTATGCATAGAAACAGAAGAATGCTGCCTACCTCATAGGATTGTTGAACTAATTGAACTATATCTTTAATAAACTCTATAAGCCAGAGATGTAGCTCAGTGACACATTGCCTGCCTGGAAGGCATAAGGTCCTGAGTTCAATTCCCAGTGCCAAAAATAAACAAACAAATGAAATCTATAAATACTAGTTATTGTTACTGAGTGCTCAGCCTTCTTACTGGAGATTCGTGAAAGTGAAAAAAACCATGGTTCCTGGTTCTGTATTCAGGAAGTCTCCAGGTCATTCAAGGAAATAACACATCCATGCACAAACCAGGGAGTTCTTGTGTACCATTTGATGGTAGCCGATAACAGAGAAGATAATAACAGCTAAAGAGGATAGACCAAAAGCTGAAGAGAGACCATTCACTACAAATAAGCACTACACATAGAGAAGCCTAATGATGGAAATCTGCAGTTGGTAACAAAAATAGTCAAGGAAGCTATGGAAAATCTAACTTTGTAAAAACCTTTTCCAAAATAATGCTCTTTAGATTCTTACTGAAGTATAGCTGTTATTCAATCCCAACAGAATGTACTTAATTTTAGTTTTTTTGATATGTAATTTTCTTTGCCATGAAATTTACTCATACTAAATATATAATGTATAAAGTTGAGCAAATACCACCTTTTTCAGAAGCCTTTTTATCCTCCCATGAAGTGAATTCCTATCCCCACTCCAAGTCTGGGCAACCACTTAATCAAAGTTTTTTTTTTATTTTATTTTATTTAAAGAGAAAAAAAAACAGAATAAAGGGTAGCGACAATACAGAATTCCAAGGAAATAAGAAAAAGAACAACAACAAAAAAACCTAAGAAATTATTACTTGACAAATTACATACTAACTTCTTGGAAATAGTTGTTCAAATTACAAAGTTAAGACATGTAAAGTAGACATTCAAACAGTGAGACGGTTCACAGTTCTGCTCCACGATCTGACAAAAAAAGCAATATGGTCATCCATCTTACCCACTCAAATATACATGCAATTATATCAAAACGGTAAAATGAAACACAACAAAACAGAACAAAGTGAATCAAAAGAAAGCAATTTAAGAGACATAAATTTCAAAACTAGACAATCGGAGATATTCACTCTCTATTGTATTGATTCTTGTTTTCTTCCTAATAGTTGTCCATATTGTCACATACAGGGAATTCACATGAAACAACATAGTACAGAACTGATCTGAGCAGGACGAGGAGGGCATTTCAGGTCTTCAAGACCAGATATTAGGAAAGCCAAGAATGGCTGTCATAGTGTCTCTCATTCTCCTCAAAACAGCTGTCCATACATTCATGTGTGTTGAACTTAAACAAAACAAAACAAAACAAGCTAAAATCACTTTGAACAAAAAGTGATAGTTTTTCTGGATTTCACATCATGATATTATGGAATCAGCACTGGGTACTGTAGTGTCTCTTTTTCTTCAAAGTAGTTGTTCATTTCAACATGTGTTATATAGTTGGTTCTCGTAAACTGGTTATAAGCTCTACACATGCATGAGTCTCTACATGTCTATCTATCCTTTCTGTATTAGAGGGAAAAACAAAACAAAGCAAGGTAAAACAAAATAATTCCTAGAAAAGCATGAAGCAAAAAAGTCATATATAACCTCAATACAAGGTGATCTACAATGGTTACCATGATGTCTCAGTTGTATATAACAACATTAATAAAAATGAAGCATTGGAGACATTATAAGACTTCAAAAGCAAGTAATAATCAAACCAGAGTGGGTATCTTAGTGAATCTCATCATCTTCAGTGTAGTTGCCTATACTCTTAGACTTAATGCTATCAATCATAACAGATTTAAATAAAATCAGTCAATACAAAGTAGCAATCTAACAAACCAGATTCAAATAAGATCAGTCACAACAAGACAGTATCAGTTATAAAGGGCTTCAGATTAAGTTGATAGGAAAATTAGGGATGATTACCATAATATGTACTCTTATTTTTGGGATAGCTGACCATGTCCTCATGTCTAGTGTAAGTAGACAAACTGGATCAGCATATAATCCATCCAAGCTGAGTGGTGAGAATAATGTAAATTTTAAATCTTGTTACCCAATTAACAATATCCTCTGCCTCCCTTTTTTAGACAATTCCTCCCCCTTTCACTCCCATAGGGTGCACTGCTTGTTTTGGGTCCCACTGCCTCCCTATATAGAGCATCTCAATGGACCCTATCTCCTGATATACTCTGCCTGTGTTTCTCTCTGTTAATATTTCAAGGCCATCTACACTAGAGATTACAGCCAATCTTCTCTGCCTTATTTCTGCTATTCTGTTTTTCTGCCATTGGTTGTCTATTTTTCTATTCCACTCCACTGTCTGCCCCATTCACTGAGGCCTCTCTGCCACTGTTCCTGAAATGCTTGTATTCTTGTTCTTTCTCTCTAAAATGTCCTTCAGTATTTTTTGTAGGGTTGGATTGGTGGTCACAAATTCTCCAAGTTCCTCTTTGTCATGGAAGCATCTTGTTTCTCCATTAATTTCTAGAGAGAGTTTTGCAGGATACATCAATCTGGGCTGGAGGTTGTTCTCCTTCAGGGCTTGAATTACTTCACTCCAAGCTCTTCTTGACCTGATG